>CM061065.1:79539640-79996697 GCA_030762895.1 Sophora flavescens
ATCAGTGCTATTTATTTCAAACTTACCCCCCGAAATCTTGTTCGGGTTATTACCTCTTTATGAACCCCATTGGTGGTAGTTGGTGGCCACGTTTTCAATGATGTTGAATGCCTCAGTCAGAGGTCTATTCATAAATGCTCCACCAGCTGCGGAATCAAGTGACACCTTCGAAGAGTAATCTAATCCGTTGTAGAAGGTGTGCACTAATAACCACCTCTCGAGTCCATGATGTGGGCAAGACTCCAGCAATCCCTTGTAGCGATCCCAAGCTTCTAATAAGTATTATCCGTCTTTTTGGAAGAAGCCGGTGATCTGGGTTCGTATGTAGGCCGTCTTGGATGGAGGAAAGAATTTCTCCAAGAATGCCTGCTTCAGTTGGTCCCAAGTCGACAAGGTGTTAGCGGGTATTTGCTTCAGCCAAGCTTTCGTTTTCCAGTAAGAGATGAGGGGAACAACCTCAAGCGAATAGCATCAACCAGGGCGCCATGAATTCTAACTGTGTCGGTGAACTCCAAGAATGTCTCCACATGGTCAGTCGGGTCCTCCGAGGGCAGTCCTCCGAATTGATGTTGCCTAATCATGTTGATTAGCATAGGAGGTATATTGTAGTTCTCCACCTCGATCTCTGGCCTAGCAATCCCAGTTTGCAAACCCCTCGCATTTGGGGCTGCGTAGTCCTTCAACGGTTTCGTATCCGGTTGATTCGCCATTAGTGGAATGGGGATCAACCTTTCTCCCTCTCTTTGCAGTCTCCTACGTCTGTGAAAGATCCTCTCGATTTTGGGGTCAACCTCACTAAGGTTTCCAAGACTTAGGGATCTTTGCATAAAAACACAGAGAGATAGATACTCTAGAAGAAAAAGAAGAATTTTTATATATTTTTTATGAAAATTAAATAAATAAAAGGAAAGGTCCAAAAAAATCAATTTAAAAATTAAATTGAGATTCGAGAACGCACAGTCCCCGGCAACGGCGCCAAAAACTTGGTGTCGTGCGAGTGCACGTGCGTTCCGGCAAGTGTACCGGATTGTCGCCAAGTAATAAAAAGATATCGATCCCACAGAGACCGTGATCTCGAATCACAACTAATTATCAAATTGACTAAACTGGATTGAATAAAAAGATTTGGAAAAGGATTTGATATTTGAAATAAGAGATAAAATGCACTCAAGTAAAACAGAAAGTAAACAATTTATGGTTTTTCAGATCTAAATGGATTCCTAGGGATTTGGGTTACCAACAAGACCGTTTATGTTACTAAATTTATTATCCCCTGTTAATTATCGAAAATGCCTTGAAGACGAATTTATCCTCAAATAGTTTAAGCTCCCTCTCGGGTTACAAAAACCGTGCCCAATTAAACAACCCCTACTCTTGTGGCAGTCGAATTCAGATTGGACCCTTTACATTTTGTGACAATTTGTTAATCCTCGAAGGACGGCTTCTAACTCTCGTGATTTCAGTCCTAAGTATGACTCTATAGATCCGACACCTAAGTTCACCGTTAGGTTCCTCCTTAGAATGTCTACGACACGTAAATAAGTGCGCACCAGATTTATGAGTAATTAAAACACTAGAAATCAATTCTAAAGCAAAATCGCAATTAACAAAGATATAACATCAAATTAACAACATAAATCAACCTTGGGCATAGCCCCAATCCCTAGAAATTAAACTACTACTCAAGCCTTGCCATGGTGATGACAAGCTTGGTTAACAACAACATGAAAATAAAATTAAGAGAGGAGAAGAAGAAGGAGAAGAAGATCCTAAAAATTAGCCTAAGAGTAGCCGCCCAAAAGTCCTCTCCAAAGGTCCCCTAAGCCTCTGACTTGATGCCATATTTATACATTTGGGAAGTTTGAATCCTAATCTAACTCAAATTAGATCCAAATCAGTTGCTTCTGATCCAAGTAACGTGCGTCACGGCCGTGATGGCCATCACGGCCAGGCCGTGACAGATTCTGCCTTGGGTGCTTCTTCAGTAATTGGTCTGTCACGGCCGTGATGCTCATCACAGCTAGACCGTGACAGATTCTGACTTGTGGGGGTCTGGCTCAGCTGACAGGTCACGGCCGTGATGGTCATCACGGGCAGGCCGTAACCGGTTCTGACTTCAGTCTTCTTTCTTTTTCAGTTTTGCTCGATCATGGCCGTGATGGTCATCACGGCTAGGCCGTGATGGGCTCTGTTTGGCTCATTTTCTTCACTTTTCAAGCTCTATCTTCATCCAAGCTCCATCATGGTCAATCCTGAGCATTTTATCTTTAATTTCTGCAAAACAACACCACAAAAACCGCCTTACCCGTTCCAAAGTAAAATTAACCAAAAATCAAATGAAATATGCCTAAACTACATGAAAATGCATGAAAAATGATAAACAAAGATGAGGTGAAATCACACTCATCATCAGTCTCAATAGATCCTTTAATGCTGTGTCTAAACGGATATAATTTGAAGAAGTTCAAGATAGTAAAGCACTCATTTTATAAATACTGGAAAAGTGTTAGTAGAGAAGAAGTATAGTAGCTATGATATCAAAGTGCAAAACCTCTGCGGAAAATATATTGAACAAGTTTTCTTGTAAACCTACTGATCTTAAACTTTCATTTTCTCATACTTAGTGAGATCTTATATTAAATCTGTAAATCTCTTAGTTAGAGTTAGAGCCTGAAGAGGCTTAGTAGAGAAAGAATACTTGTAGCCTGAAGAGGTGTTGAATACTTGTAATCTATTTGGAGAATAGTGGAGAAAACCTTCAGGTAGAAGGGACTGGACGTAACTCTTGGTTGGAAGAGAGTGAACCAGGATAAATCTCTTGTGTGAATCTTCTAATCCCTATCCTATATAGCTTTTGGTTATATTAACTGTGGGGTTTTGGATCTAAGTTTGTTAACTCTTTAAAAAGGTTTTTCTAGTTCATATGTTTGTTTTATTGTTTTTCTTGTAAAAGGTTTGAGAAATGGCTTTTTCGAAAAAATATTAAGAAACACAATTCAACCCCCCATTCTTGTGTTTCCCTGTGTCAACTTCAGTTGGTATCAGAGATCAGCCTCAAAAGGGTTGAGCCTCTAACAAGTGCTGAGGGAGTATGATCCAACAAGCATGGATATAGAAGGACAAGTAATCAACAGACCTCCTCGTCTTTATGGTAGTGATTATGACTACTGAAAAAAGAGAAGGATGACTTTTCTTGATGCACAAAATGTGGACATCTGGGAGCTGATTGAAACTGGCTACACTGAGCCAAGAAGTGATGTTGGAGCTGCTATTCCTAGAGCTCAATGGACTCCAGAGCAGAAAACTCAACATCAATTTAATCTGAAAGCTAAGCACTATTTGATGTGTTGTATAACCATATCTGAGCATGATAAAATCCATAGCTGTAACATTGCTAAGGAAATATGGGATACTCTTGCCCTAGCTCATGAAGGGTCATCCCAAGTCAAGGAGTCAAAGATAAGCATGTTGGTTCACCAGTATGAATTATTCAAAACGGCTGAACATGAAACCATAGATCAAACATTTGGAAGATTCCAAAATATCACCAACAGTCTTAGATCTCTTGGAAAAACCTATGAGAATAGAGATCATGTCATAAATTTTTTTATAAGTTTGCATAAACAGTGGAGACCTATGGTCACTGCTATTCAGGAAGCAAAGAACCTTAATACTCTCACTTTGGAAGAGCTTCTTGGATCTCTGAAAGTTCAAGAGCTTGAGCTCAATGAAGAAGAAAGTTCCAGAAAAGGAAAGTATGTTGCCCTAAAGTCAAAGAAGTCTAGCTCATCCAAAATTCTTAAAGCTGAGGAATCCTCAGATGAAGCAGACCCTTCTGACAATGATGAAGGGTCTGATGAGGATGAACTGCCTTTCATCTCTAGAAAGATTCAACATATGTGGAGAAAGAAATGTGGTTTCAGAAGGAAGCGGATCAACAAAGGGTTTTTCAAAGAAAAATCAAACTCCAAAGAATAAGGTCCCCCTCTATGCTTCGAATGCAAGAAGCATGGTTACTTCAAAGCTGACTTCCCAGACCTGAAGGACAAAAAGTAATTCTTCAAAAAGAAGTAGGTTTTGATGGCTACTTGGTAGGGTCTGGATTTGTCTTCATCTGATGAAGAAGATGAAGATGAGGAAGAGGCAAATATCTGTCTCATGGCTGACACATCATCAGAGAGTGAATACACTGATGCTGAGGTAATGGATTTTGACCCATCCATCCTTCAAGTTGCATTTGATGAATTATTGTACAAATCATCAATTCTGTCTCATGAATATAGAAGTCTCAAAAATAAAATTTCAAAACTATCTAAGGAATTTGATTGGGTTCGCATGGAAAAACTAAGTCTTGCAAATGAAAAAAATAAACTTAAATCAGAGAATGTAAGTCTAACTGACAAACTTAAGTGTGAGCCCAATGTTTCTTGTGAAGTTGCAAAACTGAAACAAGATATGACATACCTGACAGACACTCTGTCTAAATTTATAGGTGTCTCAGATATTATAAGGTACTCTAGGTCACCTCATGATAAGTCTGGCCTTGGTTATGACAAAGAGAAGCATGAAGCATCTCATTAAAAGTCAAAACCACATACGCATGATAGAGCTTCTGTTGTTTTGGCTTCAATGACTCAAGGGGGGGGGGGTGAATTGAGTTTTCTTAAAATCTTTCCCTCTTAAAAAATTCTTTTCAAATCAAAGTTGCGGCCTCGGGATCTTTTACAAAATCAATGGAAGGTTTATATGAAATCTTGAATTGAAGGTGATTAGGATAAGAAGGATTAATTTAGAAAGATTAATTCAGAATAGGTTCGGGTTCAAAACTCAATAATAACAAAATACAGAAACCGATTAAGCCTTTAAAGATTAATAACAAGTTATGCAAGTTTTAGATATAAGCATTAACAATCAAGAACAAACTTGCAGGTTTCGATTTGATGAATTAGTTCATTTCAAAGAATCAAGAATGGTTTTGATCAACTCAGTTTTGAACGTAGATAACACAGACTTGATTACAATCAGACTCAGGTTTCAATACTGTTTATACAGATCAAGAACAGAAATTATATTGAACTTTAAACATCAAAGTCACAGGTTCTTGAACATAAACAGAAAGTAAAAGAGTTTGAGTTTAGAGATACCACACAACCAGATTTATCCTGGTTCGGTCACCACCAATGTGACCTACATCCAGTCCCCACTCCACCTGTGGGTTTTCACACACTAACACAACAATCTTTAGCCATGTATCTTGAAAAACCTTTACACCATAGATAACTCCTTCACCTCGAGATACCACACTCTTGTGAAGAGCCTCAATGTTCTTCCTTAGGGATACCTCACCCTAATCACTCAGAGAGACTCCCTCTCTCGTTACAATCTAATAAAACAAAAAATTGATTCCTAACTCTCAATAGTCAGATAAACAAATTGAAGCACTTATGAGAACGAAACACTCTTTTCATAATAAGCTCAAGAAAGAAGATGAATGATTTTTACAAATGATTTCTCAAATTGATTTCATAAACTTTCTGATTGTGTTGTTGTTAATTTTTCAAAAGTGTTCCTTTGATCCCTCTTTATATAGAAAACAAGTTATAGTCGTTGGGATCAATCAAAACAGATTTAGATCTGATAACAGAATCTGTTTTCTTGATTCTGGTTCTTGAAATAAGATTCTACATCGGTTCTTATAGAATTCGCGTCCATCTTGAAAATAAGCGCGTCCACCTAGCCATTTTGAATTAAGACTTTACATCGGACGAGCTAGTAGACGAGCTCCATATGCCATGTCATTGGGCGGATACTGATTTAGGATTTAGCAAGTCCAAAGACTTGTGTGGACGAGCGCTTCTGTCACTTTAGTGGACGAGCGCTTGTATCACTTTAGTGGACAAGCAATTTTGTCACTTTAGTGGACGAGCGCTTGTATCACTTTAGTGGACAAGCAATTTTGTCACTTTAGTGGACGAGCGCTTGTATCACTTTAGTAGACGAGCACTTCTGTCACTTTAGTGGACGAGCGCCTGTATCACTTTAGTGGACGAGCACTTCTATTCCTTGCGTTGGACGAGCACTTCTTATTTCCAAAAATATTAATCATTAACGAAAACTTATTCCTTTTATTGTAGGTTATGAAAATTGATTTTCTTCATGCATCTTTTTAGTTGAGCTCTTTTGTGACTGAGAGATTTCTTTCTCTTACAAATCATCTAAGACTTAAATCTAACTTCTCCTTTAAGCTCTTGCTGTAATCACACATTTATATATTTTGATGAATGACAAACACTAACAAAAAGGCAAGAGAATTTTTCTTATAGCATGCAGGTATCGCATGCACAAATTCAAATTATTATGGTGTACCAGAAAATCAAGTATCAAGACCTCAAGAAAGATTGAGTATATATACTAGGTCTTAGTTATCTTGTAAAGGTATGATGGCTAAAACTCACTTTGGCTCATTTAATCAGTTTAACTAAAACACTACACTTTTGGATAAAAGGTTTTTAATTAAGCTTTTGATTAACAAAGTATTTTTCAAATTGATTTTAAATTTAAAAAAATATAGAAATCTGATTTAACAAAAAAAAATAGATTAAGTTTTTCAAAATATAAAATCAGTTTTCAATCCCATGCAATTATTAATTTTCAAGGTGCAATCAATTTATTCAATACGTTGCAGCATATCAAATAGTGCAATTTCAAAATGATGCAATTTCAATTGAAATGATCAATTTTTCACTTTCTCAAACCGTGTGCAGAGTTTGGTCAACATAAACTATATAGCAAATGGAAAAAATTTGTCAATCTTATAAAAACTGATTTGCACTAAAGCTTCAACCGTTTGAGCCTTTGATTCAATTTAATTATGATTGAAATTTTATTTTCAATTGACTAAGCTTTTCTTCTCAATTAAAAAACGTGATTAATTGAGTTTGGAATGAAATAAATTGATTGACTAAATATTGCCAATTGATTGGCAACAGTAATTTGTTCAATAATGACCAAAATAATAGTACATTGTTCTTTACATATATATGTGAAACTTGGGTGCAACGTAAAGCTTTCTTTTTGAAATTAAATGATATTGATCTTGAATAAAGAAAGCTTCAGCGTGTGAATTTTGAATTGGAATCTGTATGTATATCTCAAGGCATGAACCGATTTTAACATGTGAAAATTGTTTTTTAAACCACCCAATTGATTTTCACATTAAATTTAATGGTGCAACGGCTAGCTTTCAATGGCATAAGTCATTTCCTTATTTGAGGTGCAACGGTCATATTTTCAAAAGGCTATAAAAGTGGTTTTTGTTGAAAATTCATAAGAGAAGAGAATACATAAAAAAATTTTACTCTTTTGATAAGACAATTCTTGTGAGCCAAATTGTGTTATTATCATCATACTCATAGTGCTTCAAGTTGTAATCATCTGTACTAGAAGAGTGTATCATATTGTTCTTCCTTTGCTGAAACTTTGTGAGAGGGTGTGGTATCCCTCTTTGTTGTGATTGAGGCTTCTACACAAGGGTGGGGTATCCCTAGTGAGAAGGGCTCTGTTGTGTACAAAGGTTGCAAGCACCGGTTATAAGCTTGTTTGTTAGTGGAAGAAAATCCCACAGGTGGAGTGGGGACTGGACGTAGGTCACTGGTGGTTGGTGGCTGAACCAGGATAAAATCCTCGCGCAAGTATTCTCTTTACCTCTCTTTTAATTTATTTCTTTTATATAATTAATTGCGTGATAAATTTTGTTAAAGAAATCTTTGTTGAAAAATTAAAAAGAAATTTGTAGACTCAATTCACCCCTCCCCTCTTGAGTCGAAGCCACATATTCCAACAAGTGACATCAGAGCTAGACTCTTGCATAAACAGCTTAGCAGCTTCAAGAGAAATGGCTTCGAATGACTTCCTACCTGAAGGAGCCTCCCTTGGCAGACCCCCTGCCGTTAATGGTGAAGAATATGCATATTGGAAAGAACGCATGATAAATTTTATTCAAGCACAAGATTATGATGTGTGTTGGATGCTATTGAAAATGAACCTTTTGTCCCTATGAAAAATGTAGATGGTAAGTCTGTTATTAAGCCTAGAAGTGAACAAACTGAGGATGAGAAAAAGAAAGGACAATTAAATTTACGTGCTAGAAATATGATAACATCTGCTTTGAGTAGGGGAGAATTTTTCAGGGTCTCAAATTGCAAGACGGCCAAAGAAATGTGGGATACGCTTCAAGTCACTCATGAAGGAACGAGTGAAGTCAAGCGCGCAAGGACAAACACTCTGATAAGAGAATACGAGTTGTTCATGATGAAGCAAGGAGAATCCATCCAAGACATGCAGAAACGCTTCACTCACATTGTGAACCAGCTTGCTGGTCTGGGTAAGAATATTGATAATGAAGATTTAATTAATAAAGTTCTACGTTGTTTGAGCAGGGAATGGCAGCCGAAGGTGACAGCAATTGCTGAATCTAAAGATCTCACCACAATGAACTTAGCGACACTATTTGGAAAATTACAAGAGCATGAACTAGAACTTAGTCGGCTGTCGGAACACGAAGAAAAGGACAAGAAAAAGAAGAGCCTAGCCTTGAAAGCATCCTCCTCCAAAAATGAGGAAGAGAGTGAAAAAGATGAAGAAGAGGAAGACACTTCAGATGATGAAATGGGAATACTAGTAAAGAAATTCAAAAGATTTGTGAAAAAGAAAGCTAACTCAAAAAGATCATCAACCTTTCCCAAAAAGAGTTTCAACAAGGGAGATGATCCAAGCTCCACACCTACTTGCTATGAATATGGAAAGCTCGGTCACATGAGGCATGATTGCCCTAAATTACAAAAGAAGGACAAATTCGAAAGAAAAGAAAAGAAAAGAAGGAAAACAAACCTAGAAGAGCTTACATAGCTTGGGATGAAAATGATTTGGATACCACCGATGATTCAGACAATGAGGAAGCTAACTTATGTCTCATGGCTTGACACGAAAGCGATGATGAGGTAACCTCTAACTCTTCTTATTCTTCTTGCTCATATGATGCATTGCATGATGCCTTTCTTGAACTACACAATGACTCTATGAGATTGGCTAAGGCATTGGAAAAATCCAAGAAAATGGTTAATTATTTGCAAAACCAAGTAGTTACTTTAACAAAATAAAGGTTGGAATTAGAAATGAAAAACTATAGCATTGGATATACTCTAGGAAATTTTACATGCAAAAAGTGCAGTGAATATGAAAAACAAGTAAATGACTTGATGATCACTCTTGCAAAATTCACCAATGGTAGAGATAACATGAATGTTCTTTTGGGAATCCAAAAAGGTGTATATGATAAGGCTGGCTTAGGATATAAGCCTAATGATCATGAAAAATCCTTTTTGAAGAAAACATTTGTGCCTACTCATACATCTGTTAGTCCTTTCGTCAAATGTTATTACTGTGTTAGAAAAGGGCATACCGCATCAACTTGTAATATGAGAAAGGAGAATGAAAAGAAAAATGGGTTCCTAAGGGAACATCAAATGGAACTAACAACCAAGGACCCAATAAAACTTGGGTACCTAAAAACAAAATATAATAGTTGTTTTGTAGGTATGCTTAAAATCCAAGACTACAAATTGGTACCTTGACAGCGGCTGCTCTAAGCATATGACGGGAGACATTAGCAAGTTCACATCCTTCACACCAAAAGTTGGAGGACATATGACGTATGGTGAAAATATCAAAGGGCAAATTCTTGGGATTGGAAGTGTTGGTAAAAGTCCGACAACATCAATTGATAAAGCACTTTTTGTGGAAGGACTAAAGCACAACCTCCTAAGCATAAGTCAACTTTGTGACAAAGGTAACAAGGTTAGCTTTGATTCTAAAAGTTGTTTAATTGAAAATTTGCATGATAAAAATAAGAAATTAATTGGACATAGAATTAATAATATTTATATGATAGACTTAGATGATATCTCTTCAAATGATGCATGTTGTCTTGTCTCTAGAGAAGAAGAGAGTTTTCTTTGGCATCGTAGGATTGCACACATACACACAGAGCACTTAAACAAGCTTATTTCAAAAGAACTTGTTATCGGTTTACCCAAAATGAAATTTAAAAGGGATGGATTGTGTGATGCATGCCAAAAAGGTAAAAAAAACAAAAGCTTCCTTCAAACCAATTAATATTGTTTCATCGGAGAGGCCCTTGCAACTCCTACATATGGATCTTTTTGGGCCTTCTAGAACTAAGAGCCTTGGTGGCAATTTTTATGCATTAGTAATTGTTGACGACTACTCTAGGTTCACTTGGACCTTGTTTCTTTCACACAAAAATGACACCTTTAAAGCTTTTAAAAATTAGCCAAGGTAATTCAAAATGAAAAGGATCTAAAAATTGTATCTATTAGAAGTGACCATGGCGGGGAATTTGAAAATGAAACATTTGAAATTTTTTGTGAAGAAAATGGCATAAAACATGATTTTTCTGCGCCTAGGACCCCACAAAAAAATGGGGTGATAGAAAGAAAAAATCAGGCTTTAGAGGAACTCGCTAGAATACTATTAAGCGATGCAAACCTCCCAAAATATTTTTGGGCGGATGCAGTTAGCACTGCTTGCTATGTTCTCAATAGGGTCTTAATTAGACCAATTCTAAAGAGAACCTCGTATGAATTATATAAAGGAAGGAAGCCCAATATATCTCATTTTCATGTGTTTGGATGGAAATGTTTTGTGCTTAATAATGGTAAAAATAGTTTAGGAAAATTTGATGCCAAAGCTGATGAAGGGATATTCTTAGGTTATTCATCATCTAGCAAAGTCTTTAGGGTACACAATAAAAGAACTTTAACTGTTGAGGAATCAGTGCATGTTTCTTTTGATGAGACTAACCCCAAAAGGTTGGGAAAGGATATTGTTGATGATCTTGCAGATTCCTTAGAACATACCCACTTGGATGAAAAGAAAAATCAAGAGGACAAAGAAGTCAATGATGATGAGATCAAGCAAGAGGAAGAAGAACTTCAAGATCTTCCCAACGAATGGAGAGCTTCCAAAAATCATCCATTGGACAACATTATTGGTGATATTTCTAAAGGGGTAATTACTAGAAACTCCATTAAAAATGCTTGCAATCACATGGCTTTTGTTTCTCAAATAGAACCTAAGAACATTGACGATGCTATTTGTGATGAATTTTGGTTGTTAGCCATGCAAGAGGAATTAAACCAATTTGAAAGAAATCAGGTATGGGAACTAGTCCCTAGGCCATCAAAAAAAATCAAACAATTGGGACTAAATGGGTCTTTAGAAATAAATTAGATGAAAATGGTATAATTGTTAGAAACAAGGCTAGACTTGTAGCTAAAGGGTACAATCAAGAGGAGGGCATAGATTATGAAGAAACGTATGCACCCGTAGCCAGACTTGAGGCCATTCGCATGTTATTTGCAAAGTGCATTTTTAAATGGCTTTATTCAAGAAGAGGTGTATGTAAATCAACCTCCTAGTTTCGAAAATTTTGACCTACACAATCATGTGTTTCGCTTAAAGAAAGCGCTTTATGGTTTAAAGCAAGCTCCTAGAGCTTGGTATGAGTGCTTAAGCAAGTTTCTTTTATAAAAAGGTTTTTCACGAGGAAAGGTTGACACAACCTTATTTATTAAAATAAAATCACATGATATTCTTCTTGTACAAGTGTATGTGGATGATATAATTTTTGGTGCTACTGATGAGTTTCTTTGCAAAGAATTCTCTAAGCATATGCAGGAAGAAATTGAAATGTCGATGATGGGAGTATTAAATTTCTTCCTTGGGCTTCAAATCAAACAAACAGACAACGACATATTCATAAGTCAAACAAAATACTGCAAGGAACTTTTAAAAAGATTTGAAATGGACAATGCCAAGGAGATAGCCACACCAATGAGCACCTCATGCTACTTAGACAATGATGAAAATGGTAAGCCTATTGAATTAACAAAATATCGAGGTATGATTGGACCCTTCTTGTATCTTACTGCAAGTAGGCCTGACATCATGTTTAGTGTTTGCATGTGTGCTAGATATCAGGCCAGTCCTAGGGAATCCCACCTTGCGGCGGTTAAGCGAATAATGAGATATTTAGTTGGGAGAAAAGACATGGGCTTGTGGTACCCCAAAGGCGACACATGCAATTTGGTTGGGTATTCCGACTCTGACTTTGCATGTTGCAAGTTAGATAGGAAAAGTACTAGTGGGACATGCCACTTTTTAGGTAGTGCCTTAGTTTCATGGTTTAGCAAAAAACAAGCTAGTGTGGCATTGTCAACCGTTGAGGCGGAATACATAGCAGCAGGGAGTTGTTGTGCCCAAATTATTTGGATGAAACAACAACTGTTAGAATATGGTGTCCAATTAGATGATATCCCTATTCGATGTGATAACACTAGTGATATTAACTTAACCAAGAATCCCATTCAACATTCTAGGACAAAACACATTGAGATAAGACACCATTTTATTCGGGATCATATGCAAAATGGAGATTGTGTTTTGGAGCATGTGGATACAACTAAGCAAATAGCAGATATCCTTACTAAACCCCTCAATAAAGAGAGTTTCTTTCACATCAGAAGAGAATTAGGCATCCTAGATTTATCTTACATCAATTAATCTTACATGTTTACTTTTATTCTCACATATCTATCAAATTTGCTCTCTGTCGATAATTTTATTAATAAATATGTGAGCAGGACAATTAATTTTATTATAGTTCCTGTAACTATGTGTCACACTTTTCGAAAATAAATTTCCAAATTAACTGCATAAACTGAATTGCATCCAGTTGGTCAGTGTGCTCCTGCACCGTCCGTTCTATTGTGATAGTCTGATTTTGTTAGCTTGGATACCGTAAATCATAAAATCATAAAATCAACCTCCATATTGGCTACTACACATACTTATTTTATCAACGCTATTAATGTCCCACTTTTCATCTATTTTGATGAATGAAAGTTATCTTTTTTTTTAATCTTTTATCCATAAACTTTCTTTTTGATCATGCCAAAAGGGGGAGAAGAATTGGAATATTAATCTTGCATAAAATAAATGTAATTGAACTATTCAGGGGGAGCATGCTTATAATATTCCATTGCCTAATACTTTGAATTTATGCCTTATGAATTTAACTGACGTATCTATTAAGTAATATGTTTTAGATAGGGGGAAATCCATCCCATGCTCATGCAGTGCATATATGACTTTCACACCACATTACATAGGTAAGAAGGTAAGGTTTGTCATAATCAAAAGGGGGAGTATGTAATCACACATTTATATATTTTGATGAATGACAAACACTAACAAAAAGGCAAGAGAATTTTTCTTATAGCATGCAGGTACCGCGTGCACAAATTCAAATTATTAATGTGTACCAAAAAATCAAGTATCAAGACCTCAAGCAAGATTGAGTATATATACTATGTCTTAGTTATCTTGTAAGGGTATGATGGCTAAAACTCACTTTGGCTCATTTAATCAGTTTAACTAAAACACTACTCTTTTGGATAAAAGTTTTTTAATTAAGCTTTTGATTAACAAAGTATTTTTCAAAGTGATTTTAAATTTTAAAAAAAATAGAAATCTGATTTAACAAAAAAAAAATAGATTAAGTTTTTCAAAATATAAAATCAGTTTTCAATCCCATGCAATTATTAATTTTCAAGGTGCAATCAATTTATTCAATACGTTGCAGCATATCAAATAATGCAATTTCAAAATGATGCAATTTCAATTGAAATGATCAATTTTTCACTTTCTCAAACCGTATGCAGAGTTTGGTCAACATAAACTATATAGCAAATGGAAAAAAATTGTCAATCTTATAAAAACTGATTTGCACTAAAGCTTCAACCGTTAGAGCCTTTGATTCAATTCAATTATGATTGAGATTTTGTTTTCAATTGACTAAGCTTTTCTTCTCAATTGAAAAACGTGATTAATTGAGTTTGGAATGAAATAAATTGATTGATTAAATATTGCCAATTGATTGGCAACGGTAATTTGTTCAATAATGGCCAAAATAATAGTACATTGTTCTTTACATATATATGTGAAACTTGGGTGCAACGTAAAGCTTTCTTTTTGAAATTAAATGATATTGATCTTGAATAAAGAAAGCTTCAGCGTGTGAAATTTGAATTGGAATCTGTATGTATATCTCAAGGCATGAAGCGATTTTAACATGTGAAAATTGTTTTTTAAACCACCCAATTGATTTGTACATTAAATTTAATGGTGCAACGGCTAGCTTTCAATGGCATAAGTCATTTCCTTATTTGAGGTGCAACGGTCATATTTTCAAAAGGCTATAAAAGTGGTTTTTGTTGAAAATTCATAAGAGAAGAGAATACATAAAAAAATTTACTCTTTTGATAAGACAATTATTGTGAGCCAAATTGTGTTATTATCATCATATTCATAGTGCTTCAAGTTGTAATCATCTGTACTAGAAGAGTGTATCATATTATTCTTCCTTTACTGAAACTTTGTGAGAGGGTGTGGTATCCCTTTTTGTTGTGATTGAGGCTTCTACACAAGGGTGGGGTATCCCTAGTGAGAAGGGCTATGTTGTGTACAAAGGTTGCAAGCACCGGTTATAAGCTTGTTTGTTAGTGGAAGAAAATCCCACGGGTGGAGTGGGGACTGGACGTAGGTCACTGGTGGTTGGTGGCTGAACCAGGATAAAATCCTCGCGCAAGTATTCTCTTTACCTCTCTTTTAATTTATTTATTTTATATAATTAATTGCGTGATAAATTTTGTTAAAGAAATCTTTGTTGAAAAATTAAAAAGAAATTTGTAGACTCAATTCACCCCTCCCCTCTTGAGTCGAAGCCACATATTCCAACACTTGCCTTGATGACTCCTTGATCTTTGTCTTTGCTCTTTGATTCCTCCATGTAGCTCTTTTGATTTCTTCAAGTTCTTCCTTGAATATTCTCCTTTAATTGCTCACCGAACTTGTTGATCACTGCTTGATACCTGTCCTTACAATTTGACACTAAAACACTTGCATACACATTAACTTGTATTTGTCATATATCAAAATCTCTAAGTCATTGAGTCTAACAATCTCCCCCTTTTTGATTATGACAAATCTTCTGACAAATTATAAGATCAGAGTATAAGTGTAGCAGACGCTAAGTGTTTTTGACAGATTTATATCATGGTATAAGAGCAGACAGAGCAGAAGTATATCAGAGCAAAAAAATTATTAACAAAGAAGAATTTGATTTACTCCTCATTAATCATGTAAGCTTATAAGCTCCCTCTCAACATATGCATGTATAATTTGTTATTCCCCCTTTCTCTATATCATACTTTTTCCTCCCCCTTTTGGCATTATCAAAAAGGAAAAGAAAAGAAACATTCAAAGCAATAGAGAAGGTAAGATTTTAAACATTCAAACATAGCATATAAAATTGTTCATGATAGAGGGATGGGTGCAGGAAAATGAAAGTCCACTCCTAGGTTATCTTTGAGTTTATCAGACTAAAAACACAGGGGATCCATTCCTGATCAAGTCTATTTCTTATGAAACTCACTTCTAATCATTCATAGATATTCCAAATCAAATCATACAAGAATCAGAGTATATTTACACAAAGATACAATCATATAAACAGTTTCTTTAGAAATTAGATATAGGATTGATCGATTATGCCCAATTATCTTCTAATGAAAAAGAAGCTTTCCTTTTTCAGGGGCGTGATAAAAATATCAGCAAATTGTTTAGTTGTATCAACATATTCAATCTCAATTTCTCTACTTTGAATATGATCTCTAATGAAATGATGTCTGATTTCTATGTGTTTAGTTCTAGAGTGCATTATGGGATTCTTAGTTAGGTTAATAGCACTTGTATTGTCACATCTAATAGGAACTTGGTTTAGCTGCACACCATAATCAACTAATTGTTGTTTCATCCATAAAACTTGTGCACAACAGCTACCAGCTGCTACATATTCAGTCTCTCCAGTGGATAAAGTCACACTAGATTGTTTCTTACGGAACCATGATACTAATGAGTTTCCTAGTAAATGGCAAGTTCCACTAGTACTCTTTCTATCTAGTTTACAACCAGCAAAATCAGAGTCTGAATAGCTAATTAAAGTACATGTAGCTGCCTTGGGATACCCTAATCCTATGTCTTTTGTTCCTAACAGATACTTAATTATCCTTTTAACTGCTGTTAAGTGTGATTCTTTTGGATTTGCTTGATACCTAGCACACATGCATACACTAAACATGATACCTGGCCTACTAGCAGTAAGATAAAGTAGTGAGCCTATCATACCTCTGAATTTAGAAACATCAACAGGTTTACCTTTCTCATCCTTGTCCAGATAATAGGAGATACTCATTGGAGTAGCCATCTCCTTAGCATTTTCCAAGCCAAACTTCTTGATCAACTCATTGCAGTACTTGGTTTGGCTAACAAAGATTCCATTTTTTAGTTTGCTTTATTTTAAGTCCAAGGAAAAAGTTCAGCTCACCCATCATTGACATTTCAAACTCACTCTGCATAAGACTTGTAAACTCATTGCACAACTGCTCATTAGTGGCACCAAAAATTATACCATCCACATATATTTGTACAAGTAAAATGTTGTGTGCCTTTTTCTTAGTGAACAAAGTTGTGTCAACTTTACCTCTTTTAAATCCTTTTTCAATGAGAAAATAACTTAACCTTTCATACCAAGCTCTAGGAGCTTGTTTTATGCCATATAGTGCTTTAGACAATTTATAAACATGGTTAGACAATTCATTATTCTCAAAACCAGGTGGTTGACCAACATACACTTCCTCTTGTATAAATCCATTTAAGAAAGCACTCTTAACATCCATTTGATACAATTTAAATCCCATTATGCAAGCATAAGCAAGTAGCATTCTTATAGCTTCTAATCTTGCTACTGGCGCATATGTTTCATCATAATCTATGCCTTCTTCTTGGTTATACCCTTTGGCTACTAATCTAGCCTTGTTTCTTACAATTATACCATTTTCATCTAGTTTATTCCTAAAAACCCATTTTGTACCTATTACTTGACAGTTCTTGGGTTTAGGCACTAGTTTCCAAACTTGGTTTCTTTTAAACTGGTTTAACTCATCTTGCATAGCCATCATCCAATGTTCATCAATTATAGCATCATCTATGTTCTTAGGTTCTACTTGAGAAACAAATTCCATATGATTATTTCTAGATTGAACAAATAACTTTAATAGAACAATGTAGACGTACTATACAATGATATATAAGTCAACACCAAGATTCACAATCATTCATTAATAATGATAATTAGCAAACATATTCAATCAATATTATTTCTTTATTGTTACCCATTTTGTGTTTGGTGAAGGCCCAATGTCATGATTCCAATTTTTGCTCTTGACCTTCCACCACACCTACAAAACAGAATTTCATGTTTGTGCTATAGGTACCCAAATATTCTTGGGTCCTTCATGGTTAGAGTATGATAAAGATCCTTTTGGAACCCATATTTGCCTTATCTGCAATGACTAATTATTTCTCAAATTGCAGAAAGCACCTTTTCTATTGCAATAATGACATCTAGCATATTGTGATGTATTAGCATAATGAGAAACGTGAAATTTTCTAAAGGTTTTTGCCTTTCTCTCAATTTTGTACACTAAACCAACTTAGTTTTTCATTTCTTTTTGTTGTCCAAGTAATGCATTCAAGTTGTCTTTATCACTAGTAATTCTAGATAGATCACCATTCAAATGATTTATATGTTTCTCCAACTTAGGACAATTATCACATATAGGTGGTTCCAAAACAGTAGCCAATCTTTCTTTTACAGCACAATTTTATGTTTCTAATTCATCTAGCTCTTTGTTTAAAACAGAATTTTTCGCTTCTAGGCAAGTGATGGTTTTCTTAGACTTAATTAGCAAACTAGCAAGTCTAATAGATTCTTTATGAAGTTCTTCAAAAGCATTTTACAATTCATCATAAGAAGGTTGATAATTAGAACTTACTTCACTTTCTGAATCACTATTATTGCTGGCCATTAAGCACAAGTTTGCCTCCTCAGATTCAAATTCTTCATTGGAATCTATATCATTATCATCCCAAGCAATGTAGGTCATTCTTGGCTTTCTCCACTTCTTGTCCTTTGAGTCAAACTTTTCTGTCTTGTCCTTCTTTTGCATTTTTGGACAGTCAAGCTTCATGTGGCCAATCTTTCCACATTCATAACATGTGATGTTGTTGGAAGAGTTGTCACCTTTACTGAAATTTCTCCTTTGAAAAGTGGGTGGCTTTCTTTTGAAGTTGCGTTTCTTCCTTAGGAAGTTCTTAAATTTTCTAACTAGCATTCCGATCTCTTCTTCAGATTCAGCCACTTGTTTAGTATTATCATCATCGCTGTCTTCTACTTCTTTGACTTGTGATTTCAGAGCCAATCCCTTCTTTCTTTTATCAGTTTCTTCACTCTTATTTAGTCTGTTCAACTCCAATTCATGTTCTTGCAATTTTCCAAACAATATGGCAATGGTCATTGATGAGAGGTCTCTAGATTCTGAGATTGTAGTGACTTTAGGCTGCCATTCCCTGCTCAAGCATCTCATTACTTTGTTAATTTGATCCTCATTTGATATAGCTTTTCCAAGACCGGCAAGTTGGTTGACAATGTGAGTGAATCTCTTTTGGATTTCAGTCATAGGTTCTCCTTGCTTCATTCTGAACAGCTCATACTCATGTGCGAGGGTGTTCATTCTTGCTCTTTTGACATATGTGGTTCCTTCATGTGTTACTTGTAATGTATCCCACATCTCCTTTGCTGATTTGCAATTTGAAACCCTGAAAAACTGATCACGGGTTAAAGCAGATGTTATAATATTCTTAGCACGTGCATTATATTGAACTCTTTTCTTATCATCCTCGTTCCATTCAGTTTTAGGCTTATTTCTTGAAGCACCATTAGCATCTACAGTGGAGGGGACAAATGGTCCATTTTCTACTGCATCCCATATGGCAACACCTGTTGCCTCAAGAAAGATTATCATTCTTTCCTTCCAATAGATATACTCAGATCCATTGAAGGCAGGCGGGCGTGCAAGGGAAGCCACTTCATTCATACAGTATTGGAAGCCATACTCTTATAGCTGTTAAGCCAAACTTAGAAGTTTGTTTTGGCTTCAATGACTCAAGAAGGGGGAGGGGGTGAATTGAGTTTTCTTAAAATCTTTCCCTCTTAAAAAATTCTATTCAAATCAAAGTTGCGGCCTCAAGATCTTTTATGAAATCAATGAAGGGTTTATATGAAATCTTGAATTGAAGGTGATGTAAGAAAGATTAATTCAGAATAGGCCCGGGTTCAAAACTCAATATTAACAAAATACAGAAACTGATTAATCCTTTAAAGATTAATAACAAGTTCTGCAAGTTTCAGATATAAGCATTAACAATCAAGAACAAACTTGCAGGTTTTAGTTTCGGTAATTAGTTCAGTTTCAGTAATCAAGAATACTTTTGATCAACTCAGTTTTGAACGCAGATAACACAGACTTGATTACAATCAGAATCAGGTTTCAATACCGTTTATACAGATCAAGAACAGAAATTATATTGAACTTTAAACATCAAAGTCACTGGTTCTTGAATATAAACAAAAAGTAAAAGAGTTTGAGTTTAGAGATATCACACGACCAGATTTATCTTGGTTCAGTCACCACCACTGTGACCTACATCCAGTCCCCACTCCACCTGTGGGTTTTCACACACTAACACAACAAGCTTTAGCCAGGTAGCTTGAAAAACCTTTACACCACAGAGCACTCCTTTAACTCGAGATACACACTCTTGTGAAGAGCCTCAATGTTCTTCCTTAGGAATACCTCACCCTAATCACTCAGAGAGACTCCCTCTCTTTACAATCAAATAAAACAAAAAAATGATTCCTAACCCTCAATAGTCAAATAAACAAATTGAAGCACTTATGAGAACGAAACACTCTTTTCATAATAAGCTCAGGAAAGAAGATGAATGATTTTCACAAATGATTTCTCAAATTGATTTCGTAAACTTTCTGATTGTGTTGTTGTTAATTTTTCAAAAGTGTTCCTTTGATCCCTCTTTATATAGAAAACAAGTTATAGTCATTGGGATCAATCAAAACAGATTTGGATCTGATAACAGAATCTGTTTTCTTGATTCTGGTTCTTGAAATAAGATTCTACATCGGTTCTTATAGAATTCGCGTCCATCATAAGAAGGTTGATAATTAGAACTTACTTCACTTTCTGAATCACTATTATTGCTGGACATTAAGCACAAGTTTGCCTCCTCATATTCAGATTCTTCATTGGAATCTACATCATTATCATCCCAAGCAATGTAGGCTTTTCTTGGCTTTCTCCACTTCTTGTCCTTTGAGTCAAACTTTTCTGTCTTGTCCTTCTTTTGCAGTTTTGAACAGTCAAGCTTCATGTGGCCAATCTTTCCACATTCATAACATGTGATGTTGTTGGAAGAGTTGTCACCTTTGCTGAAATTTCTCCTTTGAAAAGTGGATGGCTTTCTTTTGAAGTTGCCATTCTTCCTTAGGAAGTTCTTAAATTTTCTAACTAGCATTCCCATCTCTTCTTCAGATTCAGTCTCTTGTTCTGTATTATCATCAACACTGTCTTCTACCTCTTTGACTTATGATTTCAGAGCCAATCCCTTCTTTCTTTTATCAATTTCTTCACTCTTATTTAGTCCTGCTCAACTCCAATTCGTGTTCTTGCAATTTTCCAAACAATGTGGCAATGGTCATTGATGAGAGGTCTCTACATTCTGAGATTGCAGAGACTTTAGGCTGCCATTCCCTGCTCAAGTATCTCATTACTTTGTTAATTTGATCCTCATTTGATATGGCTTTTCCAAGACCAAAGAAGTTGGTTGACAATGTGAGTGAATCTCTTTTGCATTTCAGTCATAGGTTCTCCTTGCTTCATTATGAACAGCTCATACTCATGTGCGAGGGTGTTCATTCTTGCTCTTTTGACATCTGTGGTTCCTTCATGTGTTACTTGCAATGTATCCCATATCTCCTTTGCTGATTTGCAATTTGAAACCCTGAAAAACTCATCACGGCTTAAAGCAGATGTTATAATATTCTTAGCACGTGCATTTTATTGAATTCTTTTCTTATCATCCTCGTTCCATTCAGTTTTAGGCTTATTTCTTGAAGCACCATTAGCATCTACAGTGGAGGGGACAAATGGTCCATTTTCTACTGCATCCCATATGGCAACACATGTTGCCTCAAGAAAGATTACCATTTTTTCCTTCCAATAGATATACTCAGATCCATTGAAGGCAGGCGGGCGTGCAAGGGAAGCCCCTTCATTCATACAGTATTGGAAGCCATACTCTTATAGCTGTTAAGCCAAACTTAAGAGTTTAGCTCTGATGCCAATTGTTGTTTTGGCTTCAACGACTCAAGAGGGGGGGGGGGGGGTGAATTGAGATTTCTTAAAATCTTTCCCTCTTAAAAAATTCTTTTCAAATCAAAGTTGCAGCCTCAAGATCTTTTACGAAATCAATGAAGGGTTTATATGAAATCTTGAATTGAAGGTGGTGTAAGAAAGATTAATTCATAAAGATTAATTCAGAATAGGTTCGGGTTCAAAACTCAATATTAACAAATTACAGAAACTGATTAAGCCTTTAAAGATTAATAACAAGTTATGCAAGTTTCAGATATAAGCATTAACAATCAAGAACAAACTTGCAGGTTTCAGTTTCGGTAATTAGTTCAGTTTCAGTAATCAAGAATACTTTTGATCAACTCAGTTTTGAACGCAGATAACACAGACTTGATTACAATCAGACTCAGGTTTCAATACCGTTTATACAGATCAAGAACATAAATTATATTGAACTTTAAACATCAAAGTCACAGGTTCTTGAATATAAACAAAAAGTAAAAGAGTTTGAGTTTAGAGATATCACACAACCAAATTTATCCTGGTTCAGTCACCACCACTGTGACCTACATCCAGTCCCCACTCCACCTGTGGGTTTTCACACACTAACACAACAAGCTTTAGCCAGGTAGCTTGAAAAACCTTTACACCACAAAGCACTCCTTCACCTCGAGATACCACACTCTTGTGAAGAGCCTCAATGTTCTTCCTCAGGAATACCTCACCCTAATCACTCAGAGAGACTCCCTCTCTCTTTACAATCAAATAAAACAAAAAATTGATTACTAACTCTCAATAGTCAGATAAACAAATTGAAGCACTTATGAGAACGAAACACTCTTTTCATAATAAGCTCAAGAAAGAAGATGAATGATTTTCACAAATGATTTCTCAAATTGATTTCGTAAACTTTTTGATTGTGTTGTTGTTAATTTTTCAAAAGTGTTCCTTTGATCCCTCTTTATATATAAAACAAGTTACATTCGTTGGGATCAATCAAAACATATTTGGATCTGATAACAGAATCTGTTTTCTTGATTCTGGTTCTTGAAATAAGATTCTACATCGGTTCTTATAGAATTCGCGTCCATCATAAGAAGGTTGATAATTAGAACTTACTTCGCTTTCTGAATCACTATTATTGCTGGACATTAAGCACGAGTTTGCCTCCTCATATTCAGATTCTTCATTGGAATCTACATCATTATCATCCCAAGCAATGTAGGCCTTTCTTGGCTTTCTCCACTTCTTGTCCTTTGAGTCAAACTTTTCTGTCTTGTCCTTCTTTTGCAGTTTTGAACAGTCAAGCTTCATGTGGCCAATCTTTCCACATTCATAACATGTGATGTTGTTGGAAGAGTTGTCACCTTTGCTGAAATTTCTCCTTTGAAAAGTGGATGGCTTTCTTTTGAAGTTGCCATTCTTCCTTAGGAAGTTCTTAAATTTTCTAACTAGCATTCCCATCTCTTCTTCAGATTCAGTCTCTTGTTCTGTATTATCATCAACACTGTCTTCTACCTCTTTGACTTATGATTTCAGAGCCAATCCCTTCTTTCTTTTATCAATTTCTTCACTCTTATTTAGTCTGTTCAACTCCAATTCGTGTTCTTGCAATTTTCCAAACAATGTGGCAATGGTCATTGATGAGAGGTCTCTACATTCTGAGATTGCAGAGACTTTAGGCTGCCATTCCCTGCTCAAGCATCTCATTACTTTGTTAATTTGATCCTCATTTGATATAGCTTTTCCAAGACCAGCAAGTTGGTTGACAATGTGAGTGAATCTCTTTTGTATTTCGGTCATAGGTTCTCCTTGCTTCATTATGAATAGCTCATACTCATGTGGGAGGGTGTTCATTCTTGCTCTTTTGACATCTGTGGTTCCTTCATGTGTTACTTGCAATGTATCCCACATCTCCTTTGCTGATTTGCAATTTGAAACCCTGAAAAACTCATCACGGCTTAAAGCAAATGTTATAATATTCTTATCACGTGCATTATATTGAACTCTTTTCTTATCATCCTCGTTCCATTAAGTTTTAGGCTTATTTCTTGAAGCACCATTAGCATCTACAGTGGAGGGGACAAATGGTCCATTTTCTACTGCATCCCATATGGCAACACCTGTTGCCTCAAGAAAGATTATCATTCTTTCCTTCCAATAGATATACTCAGATCCATTGAAGGCAGGCGGGCGTGCAAGGGAAGCCCCTTCATTCATACAGTATTGGAAGCCATACTCTTATAGTTGTTAAGCCAAACTTAAGAGTTTAGCTCTGATGCCAATTGTTGTTTTGGCTTCAACGACTCAAGAAGCGGGGGGTGTGGATTGAGTTTTCTTAAAATCTTTCCCTCTTAAAAAATTATTTTCAAAACAAAGTTACGGCCTCAGGATCTTTTACGAAATCAATGAAGGGTTTATATGAAATTTTGAATTGAAGGTGGTGTAAGAAAGATTAATTCATAAAGATTAATTCAGAATAGGTTCGGGTTCAAAACTCAATATTAACAAAATACAGAAACTGATTAAGCCTTTATAAGCATTAACAATCAAGAATAAACTTGCAGGTTTCAGTTTCGGTAATTAGTTCAGTTTCAGTAATCAAGAATACTTTTGATCAACTCAGTTTTGAACGCAGAAAACACAGACTAGATTACAATTAGACTCAGGTTTCAATGCCGTTTATACAAATCAAGAACATAAATTATATTGAACTTTAAACATCAAAGTCACAGGTTCTTGAATATAAACAAAAAGTAAAAGAGTTTGAGTTTAGAGATACCACACAACCAGATTTATCCTGGTTCAGTCACCACCACTGTGACCTACATCCAGTCCCCACTCCACCTGTGGGTTTTCACACACTAACACAACAAGCTTTAGCCAGGTAGCTTGAAAAACCTTTACACCACAGAGCATTCCTTCACCTCGTGATACCACACTCTTGTGAAGAGCCTCAATGTTCTTCCTTAGGGATACCTCACCCTAATCACTCAGAGAGACTCCCTCTATCTTTACAATCAAATAAAACAAAAAATTAATTCCTAACTCTCAACAGTCAGATAAACAAATTGAAGCACTTATGAGAACGAAACACTCTTTTCATAATAAGCTCAAGAAAGAAGATGAATGATTTTCACAAATGATTTCTCAAATTGATTTCGTAAACTTTCTGATTGTGTTGTTGTTAATTTTTCAAAAGTGTTCCTTTGATCCCTCTTTATATAGAAAACAATTTATAGTCATTGGGATCAATCAAAACAGATTTGGATCTGATAACAGAATCTGTTTTCTTGATTCTGGTTCTTGAAATAAGATTCTACATCGGTTCTTATAGAATTCGCGTCCATCTTGAAAATAAGTGCGTCCATCTATCCATTTTGAATTAAGACTTTACATCGTACGAGCTAGTAGACGAGCTCCATATGCCATGTCATGGACGGATACTCCTTTAGGATTTAGCAAGTCCAAAGACTTGTGTGGACGAGCGCTTCTGTCACTTTAGTGGACGAGCGCTTGTATCACTTTAGTGGACGAACACTTCTGTCACTTTAGTGGACGAGCGCCTGTATCACTTTAGTGGACGAGCACTTCTATTCCTTGCGTTGGACGAGCACTTCTTATTTCCAAAAATATTTTTCATTAACGAAAACTTATTCCTTTTAATGCAAGTTATGAAAATTGATTTTTTTCATGCATCTTTTTAGTTGAGCTCTTTTGTGAGTAAGAGATTTCTTTCTCTTACAAATCATCTAAGACTTAAATCTAATTTCTCCTTTAAGCTCTTGCCTTGATGATTCCTTGATCTTTGTCTTTGCTCTTTGATTCCTCCATGTAGCTCTTTTGATTTCTTCAAGTTCTTCCTTGAATATTCTCCTTTAATTGCTCACTGAACTTGTTGATCACTGCTTGATACCTGTCCTTGCAATTGACACTAAAACACTTGCATACACATTAAGTTGTATTTGTCATATATCAAAATCTCTAAGTCATTGAGTCTAACAGCTTCAAAAGCTCAAACACAACATGTTAAGACTAAACCGAGCCCATCCAACACTTACTATAAAGTATGTGGAAAAGATGGTCATATAACATCTAGATGCATACGTCACAAAAATACCAAACATGCTCGTCTAGTGACTACTAATAAGAATGGACCCAAGTCAACTGGGATACCTAAAGAGAAGATTATACATGTTGCAGATTTGCTTAACAAGAGGAAAGAAACACACATCTAGGTACTTGGACAGTGGTTGCTCATGTCACATGACGAGAGAAAGGTGTATGTTCCAAGACCTTAAACATAAGGATGGTGGTTGGGTTACCTTTGGAGGTAATTAGAAAGTAAAGATCATTGGAATAGGTAAAATTGGTAAACATCATTTTCCCTCCATTGATAGTGTTCTTTTAGTTAATGGTTTAAAACACAATCTACTAAGCATAAGTCAATTATGTGATAGTGGGTTTGCTGTTTCTTTTGACAAGAACACGTGTAATGTCAAGAAGACTGATGGATCACTCTTATTCACTGCCAAGAGGCAAAACAATCAGTATAAGATTGACTTGGAGAACCTCACGAATCAAAGTGTCTCATGTCTAGTGTCCATTGAAGATGAGCGATGGATTTGGAACAAAAGGCTAGGTCATGCAAGCTTGAAATTAATTTCAAAGCTAAATAAGCATAACCTTATGAGAGGATTACCAAACCTTAAGTTCAAATCTGTTGCTCCCTTTGATGCATGTCAAAAGGGAAAACAAGTCAAAGGTTCCTTTGAATCTAAGAATATTGTTAGCTCCAGTAGACCACTAGAACTGCTACACCTTGATCAGTTTGGACCAACTAGGACTGCCTCTGTCAGTGGGAAGAAAAATGGTCTAGTCATAGTAGACGACTACACTAGATGGACATGGGTTATATTCCTAGCTCACAAGGATGAGTCATTCAGGGTCTTCTCTGTATTATGAAAACGTGTACAGAATGAAAAAGGCACGTGTTTCACTTCAATCAGAAGTGACCATGAGGGATGGTTATTCCAAAAGTTTTGTAAAGAAAGTGGTATACTTCACAACTTCTCAATACCTAGAACACCACAACAAAATGGTGTGGTAGAGAGAAAAAACAGATCTCTTCAAGAGATGGCTTGAACGATGCTCAATGACAACTCTATCCCTAGACACTTCTAGACCAAGTCGCATTATCTTGCTCTACTACATTCAGAACAGAATATACATTAGACCAATCTTGAATAAGACTCCTTATGAATTGTGGAAAGGACGAAAACCCATGATATCTTACTTTCATCCTTTTGGTTGTAAGTGCTATATATTAAATACTAAAGATCAACTTGGTAAGTTTGATGCTAAAGTAGATAATGGAATTCTGTTAGGGTATTTTGAATCATCAAAAGGGTTTACAGTTTACAATTCTAGAACCTTAGTAGTAGAAGAATGTATACATGTTAAATTTGATGATAGCAACCTGATAAGAAATTATCAGAGCTTAATGAAGCTATTGCAAATTTGAATCTCAAAGATTCTGAAAATCAAGCAAATGTCAAACCTGATGATCAAGCTATTATAGTTGATCACTCTTATTTTCCTGACTTGTATACCTTGGTTTAGATTTTAGTTTTGTTGACTTAGTGCATGTTAGGTTTAGGTGTCACTTAGGTAGCATGATTAGGTGTCTTTAAACTAGATTAGTGGAATCCAAGTGTCACCAAGATGATTAACTTAGGTGTCATATAAAAATATAGTGGAGTCCATGTGTCAAGATTCTAGGCTAGGTTGGGTTAGTGGAATCGTGACGTGGCGTCTCGGTGTGGCGACACGGGTCATTGCGTGTTGCTCTGTCGGCACAACCGGGTGTTTTCTTCAACATCTTCCTGCGTAACCCACTGCTGGAATAATTTTCTGTAATTAGTTTAGTTTACACTTTAAAACTTATCATACTCAAGCCTGACCTAATTTTAATATTCCAGCAGTCAATTGATTACTTATTTGACCAATTAATCGCTTGGCTTACGTTTGTTTGCGTTCCGGACCTGTTTCAACTCTGATTCTCCTCAAACTTGAAACGCAAGCTAATTAACACCTAAGGAACATGAATATGCCTTCAAACATGCTTAATCCTTTCCTCATACACCAATCGAGAAAACAGGATGTTACAGGTGGGGTGGTCATGGTGACGGGCGGTGGTCTCGGGGGCGCGCGGCTGGGAGAAGAGGGGGGATAGGTCTGTGAGTGAGAGAAAGGAGAAAAGGAAAGTTGGGGGGGGGGGGGGGGGTTTAGTGGTGCTATGTTTTGTATTTTCTGACGGCCATTAAATATTTCTGATGGCTTTAGCAGTCGGTAATTCTAATTTTTGAATTATTGACGGAAATGCCTGTTGGTAATGGGACATAACATTTCCGACGGAAATTCTGTCGATAACATCCTTGACATTTCCGATGGAACTTCCCGCAGAAAGCTCTCGTGCCAAAAAAATGCATTTCCTGCCACCACTACTGACAGATTTTGCGACGGAATACCCCTCAGAAATGTTACCGACGGCCTTTTCGTCAGTAATTTTGAAAACTTTTCATATTCATCATTATTGACAGCTTTTTCCGTCTGTAATGTCAACATTTCCGACGGACATGGGGTCCGTTGGTAATCAACAGTTTTCTTGTAGTGTCTGTTGATATTCTATGCCAGATTCGGGACTTAATAATGTAGACTTAACAACGATTTTGGGAGGCACCGCTTTAAAAAATGTGCGGAGGTTTTTTAAATTGTTTTCCCAGATAAATGCTATTAAAAATTAAACCATTATAAGCGTTTCCTCAATAAAGCACTATCTTTACTCCGTACATTTTTTTTAAAAAAAATGCGGTCAAACATTATTAGTGTTTTACCAAAGCACTATCTTAACTTACACCTTTAATAACATTCATTTTTACAAACACTATTGAAATTGTAACTATCATAGCGCTTGAGTGAGGAAATGTTATCTTCGTATCAAAATTCTTTGTCCGTTAGTGGTAACAGTTTATAAACGTAAAACAAACAACCTGCACAAAAAACCTGATATTCAACCTTCAACGCATAGAAAATTGCCCCTAATCAATTCCGAATAGCTATTGAACTCGGCCCTGAGCCAAAATTTATAAATTCTCCTTCTCTGTGTTCTTTATTTCTTGAGATCTGTTATGACTTATGAGCCACAATATAATCCATAAGAGGGCAACCCCTCCTAATTAAAAGTCACAACAAACGACAAAAATATGAGTAACGAAGGCACCCAAGAAACGAGAGCGGTACCTCTTTTGACATCACACAGGGTGTCATCAAGAAGTTGCCGCTCTCTCTCTGCATTGCAAGCTCCATTCATCAATTTGCTTCTCTTGGAGAGGAAAAATGGAGTTTAATGTTACCACTATAGGGTTTTTTTTTGTAGACAGGTGATTCTCATTAATATGTTGAAAGTATTATATTTATAAAATGATTCATCTCACCTATATGTCACAAAATAATGAATCCTCACAAATTAGTCGATCTCAAAATCACGTATTTTCACTAATCTCATAAAAGCTTAAGTTGTTACATGGACCCTCAAGTTTGAGTCTATGGGTGCGTTTGTGTAAACAACTTAATTAAGAGCTTATCACATAAGATCTTATCACATAAGAGCTTATGCCATAAGCGCTTAAAGAAAGAAAAAGAAAGAAAGTGGCATGAGAGGATTCGAATAGTGAAAAACATGGGGAGGGTGTTTAGTGCATAAGCTCTTATGATAATTCCATAAGCTTCTCCCAGTGACTTACGAAAATAAGTCAAAAACTCCTTATGGGATGACATAAGTTATTTTTATAAGCTCTGTCAAACACACTGCATAAGAGCTTATGTCATCAGATAAGTCAAAAGGAGCTTAAATAAGCTCTTCCAAACGCCACTATATATCTATTAACAATTATTAATTTGTTCTGTTTCTCACAGGTTCTTCAGATTTTGAGTCCCGTAAACGAAGTTTGTAGATTTATCATGTAAACGAAGTTTAAGTTGATAATACGAAACTTAGCAATTGAAATTTTTATCATGTCCCTGGTTGATTTTTTTTAGCACAAGTTTTGTGCAATGGTCTTGGCTTTATGGAGTTTTTCCCTGGTCATACGTATACTGATCAGACTTTATGGTTATCTTCGTGCGGTGAACAGCCTCCTTTTGGCTTCACTCGGGAGGTGCTCTGTATCCCATTTTTGCGGCATTCTAGAGTTGCTGGATTTTTGGTATTTGGGCTGGTTACAGTGAATTTGTTTGATCTTTTTTTTTATACAGCTTAACACTTGGGTGGTTTTTGGTGTAACCTTAGTGTTACTATGTATATGGGTTGAGCACCCCTAGTGCTCATCTTAATACAATCTTTGGCTTATCTAAAAAAAATTGAAATTTTAGTGTGCAGATTTCATTTGATAATTTTTGGGTCTAAGGTTGTATTATTAGAGGTGGAGCAATGATTATAGACAAAAGAAAGTTGTTGACACATTCAATGGAGGAGCTAGAGTAAGAATTAATAACTAGAAATATAAAGAAATGTTAGGGTTAGTCATTAAGATAAAAAAAGCAGTCAATGGTTATCAATCCTCTTGGTTATATGATTAACAAATAAGGCAGAGTCATAAACAGATTCATCAGTAATGTTTTTATATGAAGTCTAGGTTACAGTGAATCAGAACTATGTTGAATTAATCACATTACACTCTATCATTATCCTCAATTTTTCATCTTTTAGCTATAGTTTTCAATTCATTTATTCTTTGTGATTATTTGGTTAGCTTAAGAGTTAATGTTTAGGATTAGGCACAACTGAGTTTACTGTTAGGGTTATCTAACTTATCTTAGACAAACCTCCCATTAACCTGTACCATCTTCCAAATAGAAACGGTATTTTTCTTGAAAATTTGGAAAAAAAGTAAAGTGGGAATAGCATATGAGCAAGTGAAATAGGAATGAAATATTTTGACTCAATTGACTATCATCACATTGTGAAACTTCTTGAGTGTGACGAAGAGATTTGGGGTGTTACCATGAGAGGTATTTTTATTTTTGTAAGTTTCATCATAACTTTTCTCACATTGTACATAGCTGGGTTCAGCTTTTTCTTATTGCAGTAATATAATGTACAATAAAAAATAAATCGATGCAAACTATATTTACCTGACCATTGGATGCTTCACCTTGCTGAAAAATATCATCCAATGAAGCTTTCCACATAATAAAGTTGATGCATGTAGGATCAATCGATGACTAAAATTGTTTTGGACTCACAGTGGATATCTTCAAATAACTATAACTATCTTGCCTGAGTTATATGTTATAAATGACTTTGAGGAATTTATGCCTCATGTTGTCCATGGTCATTGGCCAAACTGTCATATAAGATTAGGGGTGTTCGCGGATTGGATTGGATCGGTTTTGAGCTAAAAAGTCATCTGATCCAATGATTAAAACATCATGCGGTTTGAATTGGATCGGTTTGCTTACTTAAAAAAATCAGATCCGATCCAATCCAATCAAATGCGGTTTGGATTGGATTGGATAATTCGGTTTTTGTCATACTTTATTTTGTTTCTAACGTGTCCTTTCTACTTATTTAATAGTAGATAAAAGATAATTTTCATTTTAATTTGGGAATTTGAGAAGAAAAAAATTATTGATATTTTTTAACACGTTCTTTTATATTAATTCTCTATATCTACTCCTACTTATCCTATTTTTTTCCTTGAATCGGCTACAAATAAATTGTAGCTAATTATTTTTCAAATTTACTTAATTGTTTTCCTATTTTTCATGATTACTCAATCAAATATATATATGCTATTCACCAAAAATTTTAGTAAAATATAACTTCAAGACATTAATATTTATTCTAAATAGTCTTATATATGTCATTTCAACAAAAATATTAAAGAGAATGAGGGATATAAAAGTATGAAGAATAATATTTAAGTATGAGTAATACTATAATTTCAAAAATAATAGTATATGTATATAATATATCAGTTTGGATTAGATTGGATTTCATTATAGGATCCAAAATCCGATCCGATCCAATCCAATAAAAAATTGCGGTTTTTTCGGTTTACGGTTTTGTTCTAACAGGTTTATTCGGTTTTCGGTTTTTCGATTTGGTTTTTGCGGTTTGAATCGGTTTGGATCGGTTGATGAACGCCCCTGTATAAAATGAATGTCAAACTGTGAAAAGGCGTATTAGATGCATTTCATTGTTAGGCTCCTTTCTCTCTTACTGCCACAACAACCATTTTGCAAAATTTACAAGTGCATCACATGTCAGATTCATTCAATAGCTACTTTTAAGTTTTAACAAGTGTTCCTTGCAAGGTTGTACTAAATTATATTAAGCCGCGAGGAGGTTGAATTATCTTGAAAGAACTGGTGGTGTTAGTCATACTTAGAAGAGAACTTAATCATATGAAAGAAATCTTTTCTTGAAACAACTATGGTCATTTGTTCTTGGAATTGTTATGTGGCTCTTCTCACTATTGCATAACCCAACTCAAACTACAGGAAATCGATATTCTCTATTCAAGAGTAATAATCTTATGCACAATTTTATCATCATAGCTCAACCTCTTATTAAGTTAGACCTACAATTCAAGTATGCATCTCAGATTATGCCCAAAACGTTTATGTGATTTGGACATCTATGGTGAGAGTTATGCAGTCTGCAATGCAAACTGTTCAGCAGATCATAATGCACACCGTAGTCTGTCTTCAATTTACAATTGGCATCAATCTAGAGAGAGAAAAAATTCTAAACTTTTCACTGAATAGGGATTAAGATGTTACCTTTCAAATGAGTCAGGTTTCACTTAATTTGGACAAGTATAGGAAAAGTTATGCAACTTACATTACAGGCTGTTACAGAACAAATTATGCAGCAAATTCCTAACTTTCACATTTTTGAAGATGCTAGTTCTCCATTCCCGTGTTTCCCTTCTTAAAACTCTTAAGAGACTTGAAAGGCAAGACTTTAATGAGTAAACTTGTTAATATTTCCAACCTTTAGGGTTATCAAACAATTTTGCTCAAGTCTTCATGAATCATCATCACCCTTTGTAAGACTTGGAAAGCTAGAAATCAAATTGTGTTCAATAAGGCAAGCTTAATCCAATTGATATTGCTGTTTCGTTTTCGGAGTTCATAGAGGAGTACAACAAAGCAAACAAAACCCGAAAAAAAGCTAGAATTAGCCAACGGCTAGAAAGATGGGAGCATCGGAATCCTGATACAATTAAGATTAACATTGATGCAGGCTGTTTTGAGAATGACACCACCGGCTGGGGCATGTTGGTTTGTAACCATGAAGGGGCTGTCAGCTTTGCTGCTACAAAGCTTGCGAAGGTGAAAATCTACCATACAATGGCAGAGGCTTTGGGACTTAGGTGGTGTCTCCAATGGGCAAAAGAGCAAGATTTTGACAGACTAATTATTGAAAATGATGCTGAAGTGGTAGTTAAGTGCCTCCATGGAAATACAAAGCTAGTTGTTATTGATCCTATCATCCTGGACTGTAAGGAAATAGGAAATATTGTCTCAAATGCAAAATACTAGAGTGACTAGCATTAGGAGAGGAAGGAATGCTGCAGCTCATGGACTAATAGGAGTAGCTAGAAACCTTGGCTCTAGAACATGGGTGGGAAATGTCCCACACCTAATTTATCCCATCATCTACAATGACTCTTTTTTTTTTTTATCTAAGGAACATTAAGATTTTACTGTGAAAAAAAAAAATTATAGAGAAGCTACAAAATCTTAATCAGAACAGACTACCTTTGCAATTTATGTTGCACAAAAAATACCATAAATTCATATTCTAATCCTATCCATGTGACTCTTAGTCTCGAGAGCGGTTGATAAATTTTCACGGCATATAGGACAAGTAGTTTTTCCAGTTTTGAACCAACTTTGAATGCAAGAGGAATGAAATTTATGGACACACACTCCAAAAAGTTGAATGATATCCCCATTCATGAATTCTTCCATGCAGATAGCACATTCACCTCTAAAGATTTTCCATGATGGTGATAAGGCTCGCATTTCAACGGGTGGTGGTAGTGTTGATCTGTATGGTTGCCTTGGAGCCCTCACACTTGCAAATTGAACTCTGTTTATTCGAGGCTGCTCTACATCTACACATTGCCTGGCAATATTTAGTATACTCTCATCCAAACATCCAACCCATATTGGACACACCAACATCAAAACCAGCACATGGCCTCCCAGCAATAGCATTATTTGCATAAATTTGTGAGATGGGAACTTACGAATCGTCGCAAGCTTCCAAATAGTTGTAACGATTATGAACATGTAGACCATGTAGGCAACAAGCACCACAAGGCTTTTAATATAAGCCACACCGCTAGGTGCACACAGAGATCAGCAAAGTTTCAAAGGAATGTATTCATAAAAGAACAAGAAGCTAATGGGGAAAGACTAAAAGAGAGAGGGGGAGAGTAACAGATTAAGAGAAGGTTAAGGATATGAAAGGGGGCTAAACAGAATAGAGAAGATTAAGGATAACATGAGTATCAATTATAATTATGTTTTGATTCTATTATTTACACCATTTTAATAAACAGTGCTGCTATTTTTCCGTGAGTTTTTTTTGTTTGTGATAAGCCAAAAGTATACTGCAAAGAGTAAGAGCTGCTATAACCCATATACGAAGAAAATCAAAGAACAAAGTTACATTACACCTCCCACACAAATAACTGGTCCCCCTGCCTAGAATAATTCTTCCCCAGAAACTTGGTTTTTAAAGGATATGGCAGCAAAGCATATCCAAACAGCAAAATGAAAAAACTAAGCCTCCCTCATTGTGAAGGATTAGCTCCTGCAAGAAAACAATTACAGTGAAGATTCTATGCAGTATATTGGGTTAATGCTCCAATCTAAAAAGGAAAAACAAGCCTTCTTTATCAAACCTTGCTCCAAGTCCAAACTCTATTTTTCTCTGAGTTTAAGTCAGCGGGCCCTCTTCTCACTCTCTCTCTTTCTAGTTAGTTATTTCTATCATATCTGCCCAGTATCCCTTATTTTTTGCTCCATAATCGCAGTCCACATCTTTCTATTATTATCTCATCAAAAAAAAAAAAATCTTTTTTTTTTCTCGACACTATGCTTCATCATTCTTTTTTCTGTTTCTATCATAACTCATAAGTGTATATTCCCCTCTTCTCTGTTTATTCTTTGCCGCATCTGCAACAAGGGAAGATGCTATGGATTTTTACAAGTGTTTCTTGCAAGATTGTACTAAATTATATTAAGTCACGAGGAGGTTGAATTATCTTGAAAGAACTGGTGGTGCTAGTCATTCAAAAAAGAGAACTTAATCAAATTCGGTTAAAGTAATCTTTTGGTTCCTATACGTGATACTGATTTTCAATTTGGTCCCTATAGATAAAAAGTTATCAATTTGGTCCCTATACGTGACATTGATTTTCAATTTGGTCATCACCGCTAATTAGTCCCTATATAAGAGGGACCAAATTGCAAATTATTGTCACATGTAGGGATCAATTCAACAAAAAAGAATTTGAAATTAGCGGTGAGAACTAAATTGAAAATCAATATCACGTATAGGGACTAAATTGATAACTTTTTATGTATAGGGACCAAATTGAAAATCAATATCACATATAGGGATCAAAAGATTACTCTAACCATCGTATTAAAGAAAGCTTTTTCTTAAAAAACAAGTATGGTCATTTGTTCTTGGTCTTAGGAATTGTTATGTGGCTCTTCTCACTATTGCATAACCCATGGTGGGTTAGAAGTAGAATCATCATTTCAGCAACCTTCACTGCAAGAATTTCATAATCAAACTAGAATAATGGAGCACACAGATGCTGCAATTGAAAGGCATACATACTCAATTAATACAATTTCAATGTCCTCTACTAAGATCTCTGAAAATCAATACTAGACAAGACTTGCTTCTATTTCTCACTTGAAAATATGGGATACAAAATTCAAATGGTTCACGATTTGTTTTGGTATAATAGGTCACATACTGCGCAAGTTTTGGAACTTCTAATGACGGTAAGGAATGAAGATAAGGATAGCATATCCAAAACTAACTGAATATGTTTTATACAGTTCTGTTTTTCTGCTATTGATAAATCTGTTTTGTTATCAATGATAGGCTATTGATAATTGAAAAGATGAATCCGGAAGCTTGGGGGAAAAAATATTAATCTGATACCATATTTTTTTTTGGTCCGGAGGGTCTTTGACCCCATCTCGATGTCCGGAGTCTTTGATCCTAACTAATCTGGAGTTCGGTCGGAAGGTAAGTAAAGTCTGGTCAAGAGTTGTTTCTGCCAAGGATTGAACTCGTGGAAAGCACGAACCATTCGACCTTAACAGTAACACATTAATCACTTGTGCACAACTGCTTAGTTAATCTGATACCATATTAGGAACACATAAGAGAAAATAAATTGAATGAATTCATTGATTGTAATCAGGGATACATGAAGGTTTATATAGATTACATGATAGAGAGCTCAAGCTAGAAACTGACTTTGCAACTTCATATACACTAGTAAGGTACCCGTGTCATTTTCGTTTTTACACATGTTTAAAACTGACATTATTGAAGTTGGCTTGCTCCTTGTGAGCACTATAATTGACATAATAACAATAGTCATTTTTATTTTCATTTATATATATATATATATATATATATATATATATATATATATATAAAAGTAAGGTAAGTTAAGATTGTCCTATAAGTAACTTGATAAACGTTTGGTCTGTCAAAAGAATAATTTGGTAATTTGGCAACAAAAATTCTAATATAGAATTATCAACTCTATAATAATATATTAAATCATTTATGTTTCGAGACTAATTTAAATAGGCGATGTTCTCCCGTATGATGAGAAAAAATTAATATAAATAAATTCTAAAATATTTAAATAAATCATTTAATTGAAATGAATTACTAATTTAAATAGGTATTTACTATAATTTAGGAAAGTTTATCTTAAATCATTTAATTAAAATAATTTAATAATTTAAATAGCCCATTTAGAAGCAGAAGTTGTTTTGCGTTTGAATGAACTTTATAAAAATGGCTTTTGAAAGATTTATTACAGAGACATCATTGTCCAATAAAACATTAATGATCTTCACTCTCTCTCTCTTATTACTTTTTTTTTATAAGCTAGGAATTGAGACTACTTAAAAAAACATCAAAATGTTCTTTTTTGATTACTTTTGTTTTTTTAAAACTCATCCAAACACCTATATTTTCTTCAAAAGCACTTTTATATAAAAAATAAGTGTTTTTTTCTTCAGAAAAAAAACCCCATCAAAAGAGGCTCTTAGTCTTAAAAAAAATAGTTCTCTCGTCATAACTCGACCATGTCTTTTAAACATTTGTTCTCCAAATGCAATGAAATTCAATGATAAAACTCAAAAACATAAAGACAAAACACTGTCAGAACTCAATCTTATCTTTTAAACATTTGTTGTCCAAATTCACACTTGATTACTCACTGCAATTTTAGCCTTTTTCCTTGAATTATTTTTTGTTATTTCTACTTTAAAATTAAAATAAAATCATGAACTTTTCACCAAAGGTATAAATCTTTATTTAAAAGACAAATTCAATTAATACATGTGCAATCTTTCCTTAAACTTATGATTGCCATTTACCAAAAAAAAATGCCCCAAACTTATATGCATTCAATAATGACAATTAGAAGTTCCCTCAATCTACCCTCAAATAGTAGCTGTAGAGATAACCCAAGCAGGTCTTTAATTCCAATACATTGGTGGCCTACATATGTAGCATCACTGAAAAGAATTGCATCAATAGCATGTAAGTAATGCAACATTATCAATTTCATTCCCTCAAATTCCTCCTTGGAATATATTACAATAAAAATAAACATAAATGTAAAATCATTACAATGGAAGTAATATATGTTCATCATGAAAGGTCTGTTACCTTCAAGTATATGATAGCCTGATTAAGATCTCCTTGAGAAATAGAACTCCTGGTTGAAAAAGCCTAAGGAAGCAAAAGCACATCAATATTTTGATATGATGCCGATATAACCTCTATCTATAGAAAAAGGATTGAAATGATTCATAATAATACAACCATTGTATAAGCTCTAAGGTCCACACCTCGTTATAAAGATTGAGTTCTTTTTAAAGGCAAATGTACAATATCTGGCTGCGATCAAATTCTCTTCTGACAGCGGCTTGAACCTAAAATTTGCACACGTTGAAGCAAGTGGGTTCATAATCCTACAAAAATTACAACCTTGCAACTAATAAAATCAATGAGTGACCTATATTCTCTTTGATTATTTAAAGATGTGAGTAAATGGTGAGATGGGAAGACAATGTAGGTACATGCTAATGTAGGGTGTCAAAACCCCATTTTCATAATCAAGTAAATGATATAATAAAAAATGTAGCATCTGTAATGGAATAAAAAAACCAAGTTCATAGACCATAGAACACTTCTCAGCCTCACCCTCATATGTAATATAGTGTCATTCATTTCAGCCTCCACTTTCATAATAAACCACAAAACCCATTGTCATATAGTGTTCTGTCTAGCACTGTTTTATATATATGACAATGCTCCAAGAGCATAATGTTATTACCATCTTTGAAATCCACGCTTCCTTCAATCTAACAATCTTTGAAATATTGTTTGCCTTAATGTAAGTACAGTGTATCCTGCACCATAAAAATAAAAGATATTACTCCCTCGGTACCTCCCTAGATTGTCCTTTAATAACAGTGGCCAAATGGGTGGGATGAAAATGATAATTTTGTTCATTTGGCTTTATAATCAGCAATCCAGATGTAGACCATTTAATGGTGAATCTTCAAATTGGGGATATTATTGGCTCCCATTAATGCATAAACTGTAACTTTCTCCTAACCAAACCTAACCTTAGTTAGATGCTATTGGCTTTAAGAAGTAATTTGTATGCTGTTTCTGCCTTTCACGGTTTGCTATATATGCTGAAATAAGAAAGAATGTCTATGTTAAGGGTAGGTCTAAATTTACTTGACCCTTGTCAGTCAAAGATGGATGGGGCTAGCTAGGAGGTTGTTTTAAGTGAGAGTTCAATTTGACAAAGCAAGCACTTGCTGCATTTAGGCCTCAACTTGTTAAATAAATGAAAGCCAGAAGTAACTATGCATCTTCTAAAATTGGCTGTCGTTTTATTCTGTTTAAACGACTCGTATTTTGGATCTGAATCCCAAGAAAAAGAGAAGTGGGGTCAGGAAAATGTTAAAGACAACTATATACTGCAGCCATCTCTTGATTTTTTTAATATGATGCAGTAGATCCTTTATCGTTGTGTTTGATTTGTATGTTAGTTTAACAGGCCGGACCTTCATGCTATCAGGCAATTAATTGTCATGACGCTAAGGTTCTGATGTCATTTTTTGACAATTACATGGAATACAAAAAAAAATGCCATACAGTGATGGACACCTCTGCTGACGGGATATGTTCTGTCACAAAAAATAACTTTTACCTACACTTCTTCCATTTTGTCGGTCACTGATTCTCTTTTACTCTTTTAAACTTTTTTTTTACTTTTTCAACCTTCTCCATTTCTCTTCCACTTACCCTTAAGCACGAACCAGCTTGTTCCACCAAGCATCACGTTCGACCAGCATAGGAGCTTATTCGGAGAACCAGCTTGCTCCACCAAGCATCACGTTCTCTTCATCTTTCATTCGGTGACCTTATTCTACGATGGTAGCTTATTCATAGGAGCTTCTCGTTGCCGCAATTGTGGAATCATTTGTGAGGTTTGAATCATTGAAGCATTTTTCTTGCAATTTTTGGATGTTTAAATCATTTAATTGATGTTCGTTTTTGAATTAGAAATTGATTTGAAGCTTCAAATCTTGAAGCTCGGGTGTTTTTTCCTTCTATTTTCATCTTCTTTTGTTCAATTGTATATGTTGTTTAGAAGGATTCAGATCTAGAAAACTCATTTGGTTTACATATTTACTTTACCTATCTTCTGTTTGATGAAGTTCCTGAATTAACATTCTTGAAATATTTGCTCTGGTTGGTGAATTGAACTCTCAATTTTACTCATTGCATACTACCTATTCGATGAAATGCTCATATCAGTTACCTTTGTTTTTTTTCCTTAATTTTTTATTTTTTTATTTGCTTCGGATGATCATGGAATTTTATTGTTATATGATAACTGAGTATGAGGGGGTTGCACTGTAGGAGTGTATGAAAATATAGTAAGTTTTATTTCTTGTAAGAAGCTCAAACTTCTGATATATTTATACATCTTTTGATCAGCCCTGGCAGAAAGAGAGAAGGATTAAGATATGATCCACATATTTTTCGCTGCAACTTTATGCCCTCCCATACTTCTAGAATGGAATTGCCTGAAAACAACATCAAAGTATATTTCTGTTTAGTGACAAGACGGGACCCAATTGTATTGTTACATCATATACTTGATACACTATTCAAATGAAAAGGATCTCAATGACTCAAAACGTAACTGAAATATCAGAAAACCAAACTCTAGTCATGTTCAATAATATTATACAATAATAGGATAAATCATACTTGCATCTCCAAGGAATTGTTGATATTGCATTTCAATTAGGAGTCTGCAATCTTAGTTATTACTTCCAAACAGCCTCACTCATCTATTCCTGTAAGTTGTAATCATTGTTTTAGCAATGTTTGAGTACAAAACTACTTGTTGAAGGATAATTCAGACTAATTCTAGTATTCATATATTCAAGTATTCTAGTATTCTTCTTGGGCAGGAAGTACATTCTAGTTTAACAGAAGGGCGCCACTTTTCAACAGAGATATATTGTTAAGGTGTTGCATCTACTCCAGGTATTTTAAAATGAATTGTTTTCTAGTCTTCATGTAGTGAAATTCTTAGAATTGATTACTTCATATTCTGGTTTTAAATTTAAATGAGGATTTGGCTAGTGATGGTACCTGGTTGTGCATTATACTATTATATATTATTCTTTCAAACTCTATTAGTCTTATCCTTCTTCCTATTTCATTATATTTTTCAGTTTATTGTATCAAATGGATAAGAGTTGGATATCTGACAACTCTCTAAATAAAGAGAAGTACATTAGAGGGGTTCTAAATTTTCTTGATTTTGCATTTGAAAATCATCCAAGGATGGGAACATTTTATGCCCTTGGAAACAACAAAACCTAGTATTCTGTATCTGCTCTATTCTTTTCCAACACTGTCTATCGCCCTCTCAGGTAAACTCATCATCCACTTTTTCTTCTCCCCTCTCTCACAATTATTCGCTGAAATGCTCATACCAGTAAGTTTGACTTTTTATTTATGATTATCATGATTGTGATGTTTCCAGAATCTTAATTAATGCATGATCTAATAATCAGGCCCTTTGAAGCTGGTTGTGATTATTGTGCTTGTAATTGCAGAGTCCGCGAATAACTGCATAAAAACAGTAATGCAATAAGCTTATCTCTGCATTGTCTTATCCCTTTTTTAGTATCCCATTTTCACCTTTGTCCTCTAATTCACAGTTGCTTTGCAACTGCAAAGTTGCTCGTGTGCTTCCTCGCATAGCTAATTATGCAAAAAATGATCATAGTGCAGTATTCCGTGCAAGGTATGCAACTATGAATTATCTACTATTGGGGATAGATTGAAATATTTATGTTTATGTCAGGTTTCTACTTTCTTTGCACTGTTTTCCTTGTATATTTATATTATATTTAATTTCATAGTTAATACTCTAAAAGTTTCGTGAATTGTTCTCATATTTAATGCAAGTTATGCAACCTAGCATGTTGTCTTCGTGCAGTGTGTGTGTTTTTTATTAAACAGATTTCTCTTTGTATATTGTCCAAAAGAAAGAATCCTTCTTCCCTGCTTCCCCTTATTTGGGTTCAATTTTGCTTAATTATGATTTGTTATGGCTTGTGTTATATTTTCTTGTGGTGGGCATCTAGTGGGGTGGTGTTGTAAGCTTTGATCCAGAGAGCACTGGTATGGATTTTTTTTAATGTTATTTAATTGTGCTTTATTTGCTTATTTTTTTCACCTTCTTTGTTCTTTTATGTTTCTGAGAATTTGAAAGGGGAAAAACATAAAACTTTTGTAGTTTTTGGTGATTCAGTTGTCACTTGTTGAGGATTGTGTGTGAAACTCAAATTTCACCATAGCCTTTAAAAAAGGAGTAATTGAACAAGGAAAAAGAAAAATGAATTTGTTGTGTATTGTGGGGGTGATTCTATATGTAAATGCTCTTAAATTCACATTTTCCTTCATTGCGTATAGTGTTCAGACAAGAGAAAAAGCATCTTGGAAATTGAGTTTGTTCATATGAAGTCTGCTATGGCTCAAAGTAATTGGGAATCGGATAAAATGTATGCAACCTGTCACACGCTTGGATTATTTATTTCTTTGTTTCTTCTTTCAACACTTTTTTCTTTTTAGGTTTGTTTCTGAATTATTAGATCTTGTGAAACATGTTGTATTGATGTTTAACTCCTTGGTTTTTATGTTGTGCTTCAGGCTTATCTTTTGAAAAGAAAATTACATGCCTCTGCAACAACTTTTATGACGGAAGGGAAAGTTTCCACAGATCCAGTTGGTAAGATTGTTGGTTATTCTTCAGTGTTGTAGCCTGTCTAATTTCCATGTTACTATTAATTAATGGTTTAAGGGGTAAGGGGTTGCTTTGGTAAACATGCAGAGAGCTGGCGAGTTTTGCAGTAAATTCAGGCAAGGACTCCTTGGACTTCATAAGCTTTGAGAAACCATTATATATGTAGATCTAGCTTAAACTCTCTTATTTTGGTCATTTTATTATCACCTGCTGTAACATAGGTTAAACTTGAAGCTCAGTGTGTGTTTGGTTCTACGGTGGGTGAAAATTGATTTTGAATGAACTGATTTTGTAAAATTGATTTTAATTAAAAGTGAGTTGAAAGTAACGTGATTTATGTTTGGATATGTTTATCACAAAAGAGATTTTGTAAAGAAATCTTGTTTGGATAATTTTGATTAAAATTGATTTTGAGTGTGTAATTACCAAAATAGGTTTGAGTGTTTATATATGTATACTCTTTTCACATATATTTCCCTTTATTTTATTTTTTTTCTTTGATTTGTTTGCTTTATGTTAATTTATTAAATAAAAGGTAAAAATTATAATTATATTTTATTTATATATATAATATTTTTTATCTTAATTCCGGTGAATTTGTTAAAGAAAGAAACTGCAACGTGGTTGATTTAATTATTTAAATAGGGTAGGGGACTTCCATAAAAAATTTTTACCGTAGGGGACTTCAACTTTTTTCTTTTACTTTTTGTTAATTTATCAATTATTAAAGAAATGGGTCGTTTTGAGCCCAATCCCTTACGGCCTTGCCTCTTCTTTAACTTGGAGAAAGAGGTTTACTGTGCTGCAAAACCAGAAAGGCACGAGCAGCAACCAAAAACACGGGAAGGAAGGGGTAAAGTTGAGAAAGTGCATGTAATTGCATAAGAATCGATTCTAGTCAGAAGTAAAAGCTAGGAAATGTTGCTTTAGCTAGAATCAATTTCAAGATCAAGAATCACTTTTCAACTGAGATCCAAACATTTTCCAAACCCAGTTGAATCGTGTTTGACAACTACCAACGCACGTCTGGCCCTTGGAAACGCAGTTCCAAACACACACTCACTCTTAGATTTGCTGCGACTTTATAATTCCCTCCTTTTGTTTATAAGCAATTGTAACATGGGTTTCTATGTGTGTCCCCAGTGATGATTCCAGATTGCTGCTTATGAAGAATTGTTAGTTTTTGTTACAAATGTATTTCAAGTTCTAAAATTAAGGGATTTCAGATAGGGTAAATTTTATATAATTTAATTTTATAATTATAAAATAAAATATATTTCATTTAATAATCATTAACGAATAGTAATTGTAGGTAGAATTTTTTTTACTAATATTTGTCTTTTACCTACGGTTGGATGGTGTAGCTACAAGTTGATGACTTTTACCTACACCAAGGGAAATTATAGGTACAATCTTTAGTGACAAATCGATGCAGCTGTAGGTACAAGTATATCAATCGTAGGTAAAGGTTATAGTGACACAAATAACCGTAGCTATTCGCCCCCTTAAAGTTGACACATGGTATGTGCGTAGGTCAATGTCATATCTACATTTACCTATAGATTTTTGACATATAGTGACCGATTTTGTCCGTCACTAAAAGTCAAATTTCTTGTAATGATGATATGTTTGCAATTGAGATGCTATTGTCATTTATATACTATCCTCTCTAATCTCTCTAGGAGACTGATACATTAATAGCATTGTATATAGCAACTTCCACCTGTATTTGAATGTAGTGTAACAAAATTTATCAAGAAATCAAGTAAACCTGCACAAAATGAATTTACTTTTACTTGTAAGATGAGACGTCCCATTAAAGAAAACCCATAATATTTAGGACCTAAACGTGTTATTATCGTTAAGCGGATATATTAAAACGGCAAAAAAAATTTAAAACTTAAAATTATAATATATATATATATATATATATATATATATATATACATACATACATACATACATACATACATACATACATACATACATACATGCATGCTGATACAAGTATATACATAACTATAATATATACATACATGTTGATACAGGTACTGTCAAGGGATTCCCATCAGTAGGATCCCAAAATATACAAACTATTACAAACTGATATAAACAACAACAAATAAGAAAAGGGGATAAGAAACATACAAACTAGTTCCTCCATAGCCGGCTCCTCCACCGAGTCTTCTTATAGCGAATCACATAAATAAAACATACACAACAACAATAAGAAAAGGGGATAAGAAACAATATAACGTCAAACGTGGAAAGGGGATTTAGCAACATTTAATTCTATAACAGCACACTAAACATCCGTCTCCAAAAGTATATATATATATATATATATATATATATATATATATATATATATATATATATATATATATATATATATATATATATATATATAACACAGCCATCCTCAATCCACATCTATGATTTTTCCTCTACCCTCCATCATGATGCAATGCAAATGTTGTATGAATCATCTCATCAGGTATCGCCCATATCCGGATATCCAACCAATGACACGTCCCAGAGGCCCAGGCGCACACCCTCATCCGCGGATGGAGGATGCCCATGTAAAGCAATGACACTATAGCTACACAATCCGGTGCACACCTCTGAACCACGGCCAGGGTGCTCATGCAACGCAGAACTATAGCTGCAACTAAAATGAAATAATGTCTGGGACGGTCCGCCATTAGCCTAAATCCCGAGAATTCTTCCTCCGAGGAATAGATCCCACACGACCATGTTTCAAGTCCACCAGACCATGTTTCGGGTCAACCATATCACAGACCATGTTTCCGGTCACCCCCAAGTGCCCTAACCGCTCATTATAATCTCATAGATAACCTTAAAAATAATCTCATCATCATCATATCACGGTAATCATCTCGGTTAGACACTACTACACATATGGTAGAATTCTCCAATACATCATCATGTCTCAACATTACTTATTATTTACTTAACCTCTAAGCCTAATCATTACACTTATCACATCATACCATCATGCCATCAAAATCATCATCATATCATCATTTCCAAAATAATAATCATTACCAAAAATCTAATAAAATAATGACAAGATAATAATATAACATATTCATAATCACAATTCTCATAGCATCATCATACATCAACCACCAATATCAATTCAACCAGTCAAACAGTCCAAGCAGCAGACAATCATTAAATAATATATATATATATATATATATATATATATATATATATTTATCGTAACGACGATAAACACATAATTTCCATATCATCATTGGTACCACTAGGTAGTCCCCAATGTGATATGAACATTGTCCGTTACTCGTTCTCGAGTAGGGTTTAGATCGCCCTATGCCATTATCGAATTAAACGTCATTGCGTCGTTTCCGACATTAAATAATTTCTTTCCCCCACCTGGAGGGTCGCGCGTTAAACGGAATGAGCTACAACGAAGCATCCTCAAACTCCTCGATTCTGCCTCGCCTAGAAACAGGGCCTCCAATCCTCCAAAATTCCACCTAAACATCGCATTTTGAAAGGCACAAGATAAGAACTCAAAATTTGTAGTAAACACCACAAGACCAGTCACTGATTCGGCTCCATATCTTTCAATCTAGACCTTTGTTTAGAATTTTAAACGGTGAGAATAAAGAGCTACCTTTCCTTTACATTCTCCCAAACTTTCAGCTCGATCCAACGGTGGATGAGCCTAGGATGCACCCTCCAAGGTGACTGGTCTGGAGCTACCCGAGTTAAGCTTATCGCCTTCTTCTGAGTCAGATAACTCATACTCTGGGGATTTCTACGAAACAGCAACCGTTGGATGTAAAATAATATCAACCTAGAACCTCCCTGTGAAATTTGAACAAGATCCAACCGTGGACAAAGGTGTGGTGAGGGATTTACATAAGTTGTTGCACCAAGCTTCAAGCTTTCAGCAATGGTTGTCTTGTACTTTGGGAATTTTCTTCTCCGCTCTTCTTTTTCATGCTGCGTGAAAGTGAAGGAAGTGAAGTTTGGTAACTCTTCATTCACTTAGCTAATGTCTTGGTTTTGGTTTAGATGACTTAGGTGGCTTGATTTAGTCAAGTGCTTGCTTGTTAGGCTAGGTGTCATTAGGAGATCAATTTAGGTGAGTTAGTGGGCTAGGTGTCACACAGGTAGCATGGTTAGGTGTCTCTAAGTTAGAGCAGTGGAGTCCAAGTGTCCCTTGGTGGCAGCCACACCCATGCAACCTTCCTCTTAGTGACACGTGTCCAATTGTGACATATGTCATCCACACATGTTGCCGCGTGTTGCCCTGTCAGCACAACCGAGTATTTTCTTCCGCATTTTCCCATGAAACCTACTGTTAGGATATTCTTCTGTATTATTTTAGGTTACTCCTAAGACCTATTGTACTTAGGCACAGCCTAAATTAATATTCCGACTCTCAATTAATTAATCGATCACAAAACGCTCGGTTTGTGTTTCTTTGCGTTTTAGACCCGTTCGACGTCCGATTGACCTCAAATTTGAGATATGGGCTCATCAAGACCTAATAAACAACTTCAAACCATAAAAAATGCATAATCTCATCCCTAACACCAAATTTATTATTTCACACTCATACTTCTTAAAGACGATAATCAGGGAAAAACCCTAGGTTGTTTTTACGTTCAAACTCACTCAAGATGATTGCGTGCTTGCCATGCAAGGGTCTCTATGCCTCAAACCACATCCCAATTATATAATCCAAGTACTAACCCTAATCCTCATACATAAACCATGCATAAAATAATGGATGTTACATAAGAAAACAACAAAATCTTATTATTTCAATATAGATATGCAAATCGATTAAAGACCTTGATTTGGAGACATCTTTACTTGTAAGAGAAAATCCCCTGTAATGATCTTTTTCACAGCCATGTTCTCTTCCAGCAACGGCAAACAAAGAGAACATGCACATTGTTGGATGCAAAGACATTTCACTCTAAGAAACAAAAGCCATCTAATATGTGACAGGAAACATAATGCCTAAAAATGTAAACACTTTAGAAAACCACAAATGGTTTTTTGTTTAGCTATAAAATAAAATACCAAGTCTATGTTAAAAGTAAACGAATCCACTTTAATCTCTATCAAAACACCTATAAATAAATCTTCGCCTTATTCTTAATTGCCTCAGGACTTTATCTTGGAATCATAGTTGAAGTTTTATCATAGTTTAAGTTTCACGACAAGATTGGTGAAAAAAAAACCCTTTTAAGAGCATAATGCCATTATAAAAACCCATCTCACGTTCATGGTTTAAAATAATGCTCAAAATGTAAAAATAATGATGATCATGAGTTTCTCACAATGATACAATACAATGTTGTCAAAAAACCGCCATGGCGGCGCCATGGCGGAAAGCGGTGGCAGAATTTGGAGGAACCGCCATCCCGAGGCGGTGGCGTGGCGGATTCCACGTGGCGGGTCGTGGCGGCCGCATGGCGCATGGCGGTCATGGCGGTCACGGCGGGAATGGCGGGCTGTTTGGGTCTTTTGTAGCAAACCCGACCCATTTAGCCGACCCGACTCAAATGGCAAAAAAACCCTAAAAACGCTATCGCAGACCCTTCCCTTCCAAACAGAATCGCAGAATCGCAGACCCTTCCCTTTCTCCCATTTCGCTCTTCTCCCACCACCGGCCACCCACTCTCCGGCGACACCCACTTTCGGCCGACCACCGTCCGCTGACCACTGACCTCCGGCGACCACCCTTGGACCGGCGACCAGCAAGAATCTCTTCCTTTCTCCTTTTTTTAGTCATTTTCGAAAATGGCGGGTCAACCACCTTCTTCTGATGCTTCAAGGGCCTCCTCCAGAGCTGATGTTGGATGGAAATATTGCTTTCCATTGCAAGAAGGAGACACAAACTCGGTTGTGTGTACTTTCTGTTCAAAAGTCATGAAGGGAGGGATCACTAGAGCCAAACAACACTTAATGGGCAAGAAGGGGAATGTAGCTGCTTATACCAAGTGTCCAAAAGAAGTTAGAGAAGAGCTTTGGACACTTTTCAAAGAGAGGAAGAATCTAGGCAGCAACTATGTTTATGTTCCAAGTGTTGGAGCTGAAATTGAGAGTCTACTCTATGTGGAGAGTAGTGAAGATGAGATGGAAATGACACCTACTAGTCTTTGCTCTGCAAGTTCTGCTTCTACAGGGAAGAAAAAAGTTTCTAAAAAGGGGCCTATTGATCTCTTTGTCAGGAAACCAGCTGCACCAGCTGCAATTGGTAAAAGGAAGAAGGAGGAAATGAGGCAAGCTTACATTAGAGAGGCATGTGAAAAGAAAGCAGTTCTTCTGGTCCATCAAAAAATTGCTCGTTTTTGGTATCAGGCTGGTTTATCATTTAACTGTATTAAGTTGGAAAGCTTTCAAGAAATGCTTGAAGCAGTTGGTGCCTTTGGTAAACATCTACCAGCTCCTACTTATCATGCTATTAGAGTTCCACTCTTACACATGGAGATGGAATACACTGAAGATTTGTTGAAAAATCACAAGGAGCGGTGGAGAAAACATGGTTGCTCTATTATGTCGGATGCATGGACTGATAGAAAGCAAAGATGCATTATTAATTTCTTGGTGAACTCTCCAGCTGGGACGATGTTTGTGAAGTCAATTGATGGCTCAGCATTTGTGAAGACCGGTGAGAAACTGTTTGAGTTACTTGATTCTATTGTAGAGGAGTGATAAGCCTCTGACTCATCTAGTTTTATGGCTAGTATGACCAGGGTTTTGTGCTAATTATATCTCATTTTCACCCAAATTAGATTAGATTGTCCTCAAGCAAGGTTTTGAGTCTCTAAAGTAGTTTTAGGTTAATTTAGCCAGTTTTGAGTCAAATAAAGCACTTATGGCTATTTTATTGTTTTCAGGTTAAGTTAGAAGTCAAGGGAATAAAGAATCAGGGAAATTTCAAGTCTGGAGGTGTTCGCCTCGTGAGAGTCTTCTCGCCACGCGAACCTGAAAGCCAGCTGAACAGCAAAAAATGTCATCCTCTGCGGTTCGCCCCGCGAACAACACCTCGCCTCGCGACCACGATGGCGATCTGTTCCAGAAAAATGCAACCCGTTCTGTGTCGCCTCGCGGATCCATGTCTCGCCTCGCGAGACTGAAGACCAGAAGCCATGACTCTTCCATTCCTCGCCACGCGAGCAGTACTTCGCCCCGCGAGAAGACCAAACGTTGCAGACTCTTCATGATATTCGCCTCGCGAGGGTTCGCCTCGCGAGTGGGCTCAGCTTCTGAATATTATAAATTGCTGTTCTGGGCAGATTGGAAGAACTTTTGCTTCTCTCTTGTTTTTACATATTTTGTGTGTTTCGTTTTTCCATAGAGAACTAAACTTTCGTGGATTAGTCTACTGTAATCGATTTCCACTACACTTGAGGTTCTTGTAATTCCTGTTTTGTATGTTTTTCCCCTTTCAATGCTATGCTATATATTTCTGTTTGCTTAATTCAGGAGTGTATAGTGTTGTGTTGATTTATTTCGGTGATGTTATGTTCCTATATTTAATCGTGTTTGCTTAATTCGCGTGTGTACAATTCGTGTTCGCTTAGTTCACGAAGGGCTTAACCCCGTTTGCTTAATTCGGGAATAGGAACATATATCTGTAGTAGTGATTTCGCTTGTAAATTGTTGCTACAACCGGGAGGGGATTAGAATCTGCTTAGGGCTTGGAATTTACATGAACCGATGATAGTTGGGAAATCGAGAACAGTAGATTAATCGTCTTTAGCTATTTGATAATCTCTTTGAACTGCCTTGTTTTCATTGCTTTGTTTCTTATTTGCATTCCAATCCAAGCCCCCACAAAAAAAAAACTGATTTTTGTGGTAAATAACAAGTCAAGAGTCCTTGTGAGACGACATCCGAGTTGTCGCTTCCTAAACTACAGTTTTATAAACCCGTTCGCTTTTTGGCGCGTGCGCGACAGCACGACCAAAAATTGGCGCCGTTGCCGGGGACTCTTGTTTGTTATTTTCGCATTTTTTTTCTTTTACTTCCGTTTTTGTTTTGAATTGGTCTAGCTACTAGGTCTACTTGCCCTGAATTGTGTGATTTTGATCCTGAAATTGAAAGAACACTACACACACGCCGTAGAGAAATTCGGGCTAGCACTAGTAGTGATTCTAATTCTAAAACTGTTTTTGATAACATGGGTGACCAAAGGACATTAAGACAGCTTGCTGCCCCTGATGTTAATTATAATGGCTTGTGTATTGCATATCCTGGTGCTGATACTCCTTTTGAATTAAAATCTGGTTTCATTCACTTGTTGCCAAAGTTTAGTGGTCTTGCAGGTGAGGATCCACACAAGCATTTGAAGGAATTCCAGGTCGTCTGCTCCACAACCTTGAGATCAGAGGGAGTAACTGAGGATAACATCAAGCTGAAAGCTTTCCCGTTCTCACTGCAGGGGGCTGCAAGAGACTGGCTGTTATATCTTGAGCCAAACTCTATTACTACCTGGAACGATTTGAAGAAGGTTTTCTTAGAGAGATATTTTCCTGCCTCCAGAGCTGCGTCAATTAGGAAGGAAATATATGGCATCAGACAAGGAAATGAGTCATTGGCTGAATATTGGGAGAGATTCAAGCAGTTGATATCCAGTTGCCCTCGACATCGATTTCCGAGCAGACTTCTTATCCAAGATTTTTATGAAGGGTTACTACCGATGGATAGAAACATTTTGGATGCCGCTAGTGGGGGAGCACTTGTTGATAAGACTCAATTCTGCTGCCAAGCAATTAATTGAAAATATGTCACTGAACTCCCGCGAGTTTACAACCGGAAGAAATTGCTTGAGACAAGAGGTGTGCATGAGGTCCATAGTTCTTCTTCCAACCAGGCCGTTGATGATAGAATTGATAGGCTCACTTCTTTGGTGGAGAAATTGGCAATGGATAGAGTTCAGCCTGCAAGGTTGTGTGGCATGTGCAACTCTCCTGAGCACCCGTATGATGCATGCCCCATTCGAAGGAAGAGTTCATCATCGAATTGTCTCGAGGCTTATGCGAGTCCATCCTTACAATCAAGGCAAGATCGAAATCCGGTACAACACTCCTGACCTCTCCACAAATAGGTACCATCCCAACTGGAGGAATCATCCTAATCTTCGGTATGGGAACTCATCCCAACAACAACCGATGGCGACACCTCGGAATCCTCCTCAAGTGATCGCTTCGCACCTTCGAACCTTCACTAGAGGACTTATTCAAGCAAATGACTGCACAAATGACTCGCACAAATGGCTGCACAAAATCTCCAGTTCCAGCAGAAATTGGGCAGATTTCGAGCCTCACGATACACGATTTCAGCAGTAAGTTGGCTATCTCGGCGAAAAGCAGATGCTAGCATTCAAGATTTGCGGACACAGATTGGACAACTTGCCACATCCATAAACAACATACAGCAAGCTCAAGGATCAAGTCAATCACGGCACAAACAAGTGATAAATCCCAATGTCTCCAATCCTAATGTGAGTGCAATTTCTCGAGAGATCCGGAAGAGTTGTTGAGGCAGACCTCGAAAAAAATGAAGAAACTATTGAGGTAACTCCTCGAGCCTTCGATTGATGTTGAAGGCGAGAAAGTGTACATACCACCGATCCCCTTCCCACACAGAGTGCAGAAAAATAAGAAGATTGGTGGGGAAGACAAGGAGAGGGAAATTTTAGATGTGTTCAGAAAGGTAGTTGTAAATATTCCCCTTCTGGATGTGATCAAGCAGGTGCCCAAGTATGCAAAATTTCTGAAGGATCTATGCACCAACAAGAGGAAGTTGAAGGGTAATGAGAGAGTTAATTTGGGAAGAAATGTTTCAGCTCTTATCTAGTCTAAGCCTGCACCAGAAAAAGTTACTGTTTCAGCCCCTACTCAGGCACTACCACAGAAGTGCAAGGATCCGGGCACTTTTACTATTCCATGCACTATAGGGGACAGAAAATTTGAAAATTGCATGTTGGATTTGGGAGCCTCCATAAATGTCATGCCCACCTCTATTTTCAATAACCTTGATCTTGGTCCCTTGCAGTATATAGGTCTCACTATCCAGTTGGCCAACAGGACCAGTGCCCGCCCCATGGGAATGGTAGAAGATGTGCTGGTACAAGTTGATGAGTTGATTTTCCCTGCTGACTTCTATATCCTAGACATGGCAGGAGAGACAAATTCCAGTAGATCACCAATAATCCTGGGCAGACCATTCATGAAGACAGCTAAGACTAAGATTGATGTTAATGATGGGAATATGTCTATGGAGTTTGGTGATATTGTGGCAAAGTTTAACATCTTTGATGCTATGAAGCATCCGCTGGAGGAGCACTCTATTTTCCAATTAGAGTTGCTCTCTGACATTATTGATGACACCCATGAGGACCTTGTTTCTGATTTTCCATTTATTTCTGGATTTGATGATATATATTCATGTATCTTGATTGTCTTGACACTAACCCGTGTGCTTTGTTTGTCTTGAGTTTCTTGATTCAACTTTGCGGGGTGATAGTGAGAGTGAAGTCATGCTGTTCACCAAGTTCTTGACATCATGGCTACTCCAAATGTACCATCCCTTGAGCAGCCACCCTCCTGAGAGCTCAAACCACGTCCTGGGACCCTGACTTTTGCTTCCCGGGAGTCGCATGAAAAACTTTCAGTCTTTATTTCCTCCTGCCTTGACTCGACCGGAGAAGCAAAACTATTGGAGGTTCCGAAGAAGCACAAGAAGGCTATTGGGTGGACCTTGGTCGACATTCCGGAATTAGCCCCTCCCGGATGTATGCATAGAATTCCGTTGGAGGATGGGGCTAAACCCGATTAGAAGCAGGCCCAAAGGCGGCTCAACCCATTGATTCTGGATGTGGTGAAGAGAGAGGTGACTAAACTTCTGCAGGCGGGTATCATATACCCCATCTCTGATAGTACTTGGGTAAGTCCAGTGCAAGTTGTACCCAAGAAGTCCGGCCTCACAATGGTAAGAAATGATAATAATGAGCTTGTACCCACTAGAGTCCAGAATAGTCAAGTAGTCTGTATAGATTATAGGAAGTTGAACCAGGCCACCGAAAGGATCACTTTCCTTTGCCGTTCATAGATCAGATGCTGGAACAGCTAGCTGGTAAATCTCATTACTGTTTTCTTGATGACTTTTCCGGATACTTCCAGATCCATATTGCCCCTGAGGATCAGGAAAAGACCACTTTCACGTGCCCCTTCGGCACGTTTGCCTATAGGAGGATGCCATTTGGCCTATGTAATGCTCCTGGCACTTTCTAAAGATGCATGCTTAGCATTTTTACTGAATTTATTGAAAATTGCATGGAGGTGTTCATGGATGACTTCACTGTATATGGCTCCTCATTTGATGCATGTTTGCATAGTCTGAGTTTAGTTCTAGAAAGATGCATTGAGACTGATCTGATTTTGAACTATGAAAAATGTCACTTTATGGTAGAACAGGGGATTGTTTTGGGTCATGTTATTTCCAAAGAGGGTATATCAGTAGATCCTGCAAAAATTGATGTGATTTCTTCATTGCCTTACCCATCTTGCGTTCGCGAGATTCGTTCTTTTCTTGGCCATGTAGGTTTCTACAGGCGTTTTATTAAGGACTTCAGCAAGATAGCTCTTCCCTTGTCAAACCTGCTGAAGAATGATGCCATGTTCCATTTTGATGACAACTGCAAGAAGGCATTTGATTACCTGAAAAGAGCATTGACCTCTACCCCCGTCATCCAGCCCCCTGACTGGACCCTCCCTTTTGAACTCATGTGTGATGCTTCTAATTTTACTGTGGGAGCGGTTCTGGCACAAAGGGTGGGCAAGGCTGCCCATGTCATTCATTATGCTTCTAGGACATTAGATGCTGCACAATCAAATTACACCACCACTGAGAAGGAACTGCTAGCTGTTGTGTTTGCACTTGATAAATTTAGGTCATATTTGCTAGGTTCCAGGGTTATTGTTTTCACTGACCATGCAGCTCTGAAGTACCTGTTAAAGAAACCAGAAGCGAAGCCAAGACTGATTCGGTGGATGCTTTTGCTCCAAGAGTTCAATGTGGAGATAACAGACAAGAGTGGAGCTGAAAATTTGGTAGCCGATCACTTGAGCCGAATAGCAAGGGATGAGGATCCTTCTCCCATCCAAGATGATTTTCCAGATGAACAGCTTCTACATCTGCATGGGGTAACGCCATGGTTTGCTAACATTGTTAACTTTCTTGTTGCTGGTGTTGTTCCTGCAGGTACAAGTAGATTCAAGATCCACAAGCTCAAGAGTGATGCAAAGTACTATTTGTGGGATGATCCGTACCTTTGGAAGTTTTGCAGTGATCAGGTGATTCGGAGGTGTGTCCCCGATTATGAGACAGAGTCCATCCTGCACTTTTCTCATGCCTCTCAAGTAGGGGGACACTTTGGACCACAGAGAACGGCAAGAAAAGTCCTAGATTATGGGTTCTACTGGCCCACTATTTTTAGAGATGCCTATTAGGTCTACCGGAATTGTAAGGAGTGTCAAACAACAGGCCCTGCCATCACTAGTAGGAGTGAGATGCCTCAGCAGCCCATGCTTTTTTGTGAGGTTTTTGATGTGTGGGGAATCGACTTTATGGGTCCTTTACCTGCATCTTTTGGTTTTGTATATATTCTTTTGGCTGTTGCCTATGTTTCAAAGTGGGTGGAAGCAATCCCCACTAGGACTAACGATGCTAAAGTTGTTTCAAAATTTGTTAGGTCCAATATTTTTTGCAGGTTTGGCATACCTCGGGCCATTATCAGTGACCAGGGCACTCACTTCTGCAACCGCACCATGGAAGCCTTACTCCGGAAATATGGAGTTGTGCATGGAGTTTCCACTGCTTATCATCCCCAGACCAATGGCCAGACTGAGATATCAAACAGGGAGATCAAGCAGATTTTAGAGAAAATGGTGCATCCGAATAGGAAGGACTGGAGCCGCCGTCTGGAAGACGCACTGTGGGCTCAGAGGACCGCTTTCAAGACGCCAATAGGAATGTCCCCCTTCAGGCTTGTATTTGGTAAGGCATGTCACCTCCCGGTGGAAGTTGAGCACCGTGCATATTGGGCAGTCAAGTGCTGTAACTTGGAAATGAAGAAAGCTGGTATTGAAAGGAAACTCCAGTTGCAGCAGCTTGAGAAGCTTAGGCTAGAAGCCTATGAAAGCTCCAGGATTTATAAAGAGAAAACGAAATATTTTCATGATAGGATGATTACTAGGAAAACATTTTGTGGGCCAGCAAGTCTTACTGTTTAACTCCCGCCTGAAATTGATGGCTGGGAAACTAAGGTCCAAATGGGATGGCCCCTTTGTTGTTACTAACATTTTTCCTTATGGTGCAGTAGAGATTAAAAGTGCAGGTACCAACAAGTCCTTCAAGGTTAACGGGCAGAGGCTGAAGCCATTCCATGGTGTGGATGCTGGTGTTCCTGACGATGCTAATGTTGAGGATCTCTCCTTGGAAGCTCCCACCTACACTGACACTTGATCAGGGAGTACCCTTTCCTTTACCTCACTCTGATTTTATAGTTATGTTGTTTCATTGGGGACAATGTATGTTTTAAGTGTGGGGGAGAGAACTAATTCTGGATTTTGTTTTGTGTTTGGTTGGTCTTGTTTTTTCTTTTAGCTCCTGAATAATGTGAGAAGATCAGGAGTATTTGTGTGTTGAGTCTTATGTTGGCAAGTTTTATTGGTTTTGATTAATTTTGCATAGATGATTGCATGATATGTGATTGATATGTGATGATTCCCCCTAGGTTGAAAAACAATTTTTTTTTTTTGAAAAGTGACCCCCATGTGATTGAAAACTGAACTTTGAGATTTTGTTGTGATGACATGATTTATGATAAGTTTGGGGTGATATGAAGCACACACTAGGGATAGAATCTCTGTCAAACAATTTGCAAAAATGTCCAGGTGAGGATTTGAGCCTCCAACATGTTTTTGAATGTGTGAATCACTTTTTAAGTTGCACTTTCCCGAATTTGCTTGAATCTCTTCTTGGTTTGCATGTTTATGTGTTTGCTTCAGATGATTTAGGCATTTTCTTTGTAAATAGCTACTTAGCCTGAAAATAACCATCCCTAATGCATGTTCCTTAGTTAGCCCTTTGAGCCTAATTAGCTTATTGTTTCTTGTTAACCTTATGTTATGAGCCTAAAATCTGAAAAACCATGTTAACCCGATCTTAGGATTAGGAGAGCATGGAAGCTTAGCAAGGAGAATGGTTGCAAGAAACTAAGTTTGGGGTGGCTGCAAGGTGTGATGTGTTGTTGGGATTGGGAAAAAGAAAAAAAAATATAATAAAAAGGTTGGAGCAAAGGCCAAAAGAAAAGAAAAGCTTAAAAAAAAAGAAAGAAAAAGAGATTATCTAAAAAAATAAAAAGGCTGTAGTCACCCAAAGCATAAAGAAAATTGGAAAAAGGGACTTGAGTGGAATTTCAATGTATTAAAAAGTTCATGCTCTCTTAGTTCCTAGGGTCTTCAGCCTAGTTCCTTTGTAAATCCTACCCTTAGCCAGGCCCCATTACAACCATAAAAGACCTTTTGATGTTCCATGCATGTTTTCTGTGGGAACCATTTTGAGATGAAAATCAAATTCATGGGAAGTGTTCTTGAAAGGTGAATTGAGTGAAATGTTGATAACCTAGACAAACTGAGCGATTGAGTGAAACACTAAATGCCCTTGTGAGGAAGGCAGTTGTTTGAATTTGGTGATCTCCTTCTTGTGTGTGACTTGGATCCCTTGCTTAGATTACTGATTGCTTGAATGATGAAATTCTCAATTGTTTAGAATAAATGATTGTGGGGATTGCTTTGTTTGAAAAGGGGGGAAACATTGAAGCAAAATTATTTTGTTGGAATTGCTTGAAATTTGTGCAAAGTTTGATTCAATCTTTTAAGCTTGCCATGTCTTGAGTCTTTTTGATTTTTGAGTTGTAGTTTGCTTGGGGACAAGCAAAGTTTAAGTTTGGGGTATTTTGATAAGCCTCTGGCTCATCTAGTTTTATGACTAGTATGACCAGGGTTTTGTGCTAATTATATCTCATTTTCACCCAAATTAGATTAGATTGTCCTCAAGCAAGGTTTTGAGTCTCTAAAGTAGTTTTAGGTTAATTTAGCCAGTTTTGAGTCAAATAAAGCACTTATGGCTATTTTATTGTTTTCAGGTTAAGTTAGAAGTCAAGGGAATAAAGAATCAGGGAAATTTCAAGTCTGGAGGTGTTCGCCTCGCGAGAGTCTTCTCGCCACGCGAACCTGAAAGCCAGCTGAACAGCAAAAATGTCATCCTCTCTGGTTCGCCCCTGAACAACAACACCTCGCCTCGCGACCACGATAGCCGATCGTTCCAGAGAAATGCAACCCGTTCTGTGTCGCCTCGCGGATCCATGTCTCGCCTCGCGAGACTGAAGACCAGAAGCCATGACTTTTCTATTCCTCGCCACGCGAGCAGTACTTCGCCTCGCGAGAAGACCAAACATTGCAGACTCTTCATGATATTCGCCTCGTGAGTGAGGGTTCGCCTCGCGAGTGGGCTCAGCTTCTGAATATTATAAATTGCTGTTCTGGGCATATTGGAAGAACTTTTGCTTCTCTCTTGTTTTTACATATTTTCTGTGTGTTTCGTTTTTCCATGGAGAACTAAACTTTATTGGATTAGTCTACTGTAATCGATTTCCACTACACTTGAGGTTCTTGTAATTCCTGTTTTGTATGTTTTTCCCTTTTCAATGCTATGCTATATATTTCTGTTTGCTTAATTCAGGAGTGTATAGTGTTATGTTGATTTATTTCGGTGATGTTATGTTCCTATATTTAATCGCGTTTGCTTAATTCGCGTGTGTACAATTCGTGTTCGCTTAGTTCACGAAGGGCTTAACCCCGTTTGCTTAATTCGGGAATAGGAACATATATATGTAGTAGTGATTTCGCTTGTAAATTGTTGCTACAACCGGGAGGGGATTAGAATCTGCTTAGGGCTTGGAATTTACATGAACCGATGATAGTTGGGAAATCAAGAACAGTAGATTAATCGTCTTTAGCTATTTGATAATCTCTTTGAACTGCCTTGTTTTCATTGCTTTGTTTTGCTTTGTTTCTTATTTGCATTCCAATCCAACCCCCCCAAAAAAAAAAAACTGATTTTTGTGGTAAATAACAAGTCAAGAGTCCTTGTGAGACGACATCCGAGTTGTCGCTTCCTAAACTACAGTTTTATAAACCCGCTCGCTTTTTGGCGCGTGCGCGACAACACGACCAAGGAGATTGGAGAGGAGAAAGTTGTTCAGATCATTACAGATAATGGAAGCAACTATGTTCTAGCTGGAAAGATGTTAGAAGAAAAGAGACCAAATCTTTACTGGACTCCTTGTGCAGCCCATTGCTTGGACTTAATGCTTGAAGACATTGGAAAGATTCCTTTGATAAAGAAGACAATTCAAAGGGGAATTGGTCTTGTTGGTTTTATCTACAGTCATTCAAGTACCTTGAGTTTGTTGAGACAATTCACAAACAAGAGGGAATTCGTAAGGTATGGGGTTACTCGATTTGCTACCTCATTTTTATCATTGGAGAGACTTTATGGAGAAAAAGCCAATCTTAGAAAAATGTTTACTTCCGATGAGTGGAGCAAAAACAAGCTATCCAAGGAAGCTAAGGGGAGGCAAGCATCGAAGGTTGTTCTTATGCCTTCATTTTGGAAAAATGTGGTTCATATTCTTAAAGTCATGGCTCCTCTTGTACGAGTGCTTCGACTTGTTGATGGTGAAAGAAAACCAGCCATGGGATATATTTATGAAGCAATGGACAAGGCCAAAGAAGCAATTATGAAGTCTTTCAACAACAATGAAAGCAAATACAAAGATGTTTTTGAAATCATTGACAATAGATGGAATTGTCAGCTTCATCGTCCATTGCACGCAGCTGGTCACTATTTAAACCCGGAGTTCTTCTATTCCAATCCTGACTTGGAGTTTGATTTGGAGGTTCACAATGGGTTGTATGCTTGCATCTCTAGGTTGGTGACAAGTAAGGATGTGCAAGCTAAGATACTAGCCGAGTTGCCTATTTATAAGACTGCCAGCGGTCTCTTTGGTTCTGAATTTGCAATAACACAGAGAAAAGTCATTGCTCCTGGTGAGAAACTAAGACCCCATCTTCTAATAATTTCACTATTTCAATTCTTTTAAGTTTAATGTTTAAATTCTAAGTCATACACTCTGATTTTGTAGCTCAATGGTGGCGAATGTATGGCTTCTCGGCTCCAAATTTGCAGCAATTGGCTATCAAGATTTTGAGCTTGACATGTAGCGCATCTGGATGTGAGCGCAATTGGAGTGTATTCGAGCAAGTAAGTATCTTGAGTTTATTTTATAAGTGTGGTCAAGCCTAATTAAGTATTAACACTTCAATTATATTTATGTTTCAGATTCACTCAAAAAAGAGAAATAGGCTTGACCATAAGAAGTTGCATGATTTGGTTTATGTCAAATATAACCAACAACTCCATCATAGACATAGTATTAAAGATGAAATTGACCCAATTACACTCAATGACATTGATGAGTGTAATGAGTGGTTAGTTGGAGAGATGGATGATAATAATGATGATGCTTGGGAATGAGTTGGTTTTTGATGATGATGACACACTAAATTGGGGAGGCTGTTTATGAGGCTTCGGGGTTGGAGAGCCTACAACACTTACTAGGCAGAAAACAAGGAAAAGAAAAGGAGCATCAAGTGTTGCAGCTCTGCCAAAGCTTCTAACAAAGGTCCAGTGCTAGTTCAACCTCTAAGGGGAGTAAGGGCAAGGGGAAAGAGATAGCGGTTGATCCAAGTGAAGAATCGGAATTTGAGGATGATTAAGGGCATCGAAGATGAACAAGAGTTACTTGTTTTTGAGAAATCTGATGGAGAAGAGGAAGAGGGATATGCCCCATTAGATAACCAAGAAATTGATTATGTTGGGGTTGAGGAAGAGGAATAGCCATTTACTTTGTGTTTGTCATGTTGTTTTTATCATTTTGTTGTTATTTTGAATTATGAAGTCTTGAACTTGATGGTTTGTGACATTTTCTATTTGAATTATGAGACTTATATGACATTTTCTATCAATTTAGTTTATGGTTCTTTACTTATGTTGATAGTGTTTTGGATTTTATATTTATTTCTGTAATTTTTGTTATGTATATGTATATATATATATATATATATATATATATATATATATATAATTTTTTTTTGTCCGCCATGACATCCGCCATCTGGTCGCATCGCCATCCGCTATGATGTATGACGGATTTTTGGCCGGCCGCCATAGGCCGCCATCCACCATCGATAACACTGATACAATATGCAAATTGCTAACATGTGATACCTTATTTATTGAGTGAAACAAAATAAGATATATTGCAATGTAATTGTCCAACATTCTTAAGTTTGTTGACTTTAGAGTCCATAAAAAGTTAATAGCATCAGTAACCTTATTACTTCTCAACCATGAAAAAATGATCACCAGTACTATGCCTTTAGAGTCCAGAAAAAGTTAATAGCATTAGCAACATGATTAAGGTGAAACATAGAGTCCAGAAAAAGTTAATAACATTAGAGCCAACTATTTATCAAGATGGTTCATTGGTACAATACATAAGATAATAACTTTGAGGTGAGGATCTACCTTTAGAAACCCAAAAAGCCTTCTATTTTGACTATTATGCTAGCTGATCCAAGCAGACCTGTACTGTTAAACTTAGCTCTTCGGGTCTGCAAGGTATCATTATAAAGGAAAATCAAGAAAAAAGAAGAGGAAATCAACAGTTACTGAGGGTCACTAAAAGATAAGGAATGATAATTGAAAAGTCTTTACTCAGAATGGATATCACATTCCTTAGTGTCCCAATTAAATTCAGCATTATGCCATTATCAATTGAGCCTGTTAGAAATCACTTTTTTTTTTGGAGAAATGAAATTAAGCATTATCACCACATGAGACCAATGATGCTATCTATCAATTCTTTGTCACTTAACTGGTTATCGTCGTCATCTTTCGATTGAATCATCCCATTCATGAGATCAACCGTTTCCACCTCACTTTTGTTCTCCCTCTTCTTTAGCTCCATCTAGAAAATCTCCTTAAGCTTTTTCGTACAGTGAAATTGTGTATGCATGATATTACAGTTAGTATGATAAATCCAATTTCTTAAAAGTGAAATTCTTCAGTAAATAATATCTTTTAGGCACCTCCATCAACAGTTAAATATGTCTAAAATCATTGTATAGAGATTGATGTATTCTTAACAATCACATTCAAAGAAAATCTCAATCATTTTTCCTGATCAAGGTCCTTTATAATGTTTATTTAAGTATCCAATACATAAATATACATTATAAAAAAATTCAGTGCTTAGTAAAAAAATTCAATAGAGAGGTGTTTAATAAAGCAACATAACTCTCTCCAGACAAAGACCTCGGGCTATTAAGATTAACCATTAATATTCACCAAAAAGAGAATTTCTAAACCAAAATCTTTCCCCGTTGAAAACACTTTCTCTGAGACCTACCATAAATAATTTCAATCACGAACAACTCAAAATCAAGGAGAGGCAAGCCCTATATAAATTGACAATATAAGTATTAAATCCCTATTTCTTATAAAAATACAAAACAATTATTGAAGAATTAATCGTACCGTGACAATGAAACACAACACTCCCTAGCTGCAAATCCTTTCATTAGGTGGTCTCCTGCGCCAGAGGAAATAGGCATAACTCATGTGCATTCAAAACAAAAAACAAAAAACAAAAAATATGGAAGTATCTATGCTGATAGAAAAAACAAAGATATAAATTAAAATATTAAACAAACACCACCATCTCCTTTTGTTGGTTGGGTCACTCCCAAGTGGGTCCCACTTCAACTTAAAAAGAAAAAAAAAAGGGTAATAATAAAAGGTTGTTAATGGGCCAAGCCCATGTGGTATTAAGAAAAAAAAAAGGAACTAAAGGTCCAAATAAGAAAGAAAGAAAGAAAGGGTTTTAGTATGTGTGTGCCACTGACGTGAAAGATAAAAACGAGAAACAGAGGAGAGAAAAACGGCGGCAGGGAGGAGAAGAAGAATAGGGAGGAACTTTGTGCTCTTCATCAGATGAGTAAACTATCTCCATTCTTTATGAAATTTTAGTATGTTGTTCCTGGTGTTAAGAGCAATATTTTGATATCATTCTATTTGTTGTTTTGCCTTCTCTTTGAGCTGAGTTGTTATACCCATTGTTGTGGGGTTTCTCTCTTGTTGCTTGCTTGTATCCACCTTTTGGGTGATGTATTGCTGATTTGGTGTTCCCTAGTATTTCTAGGAAGACTTGGTGTACCCATTATTATTTATAGTGGAAGTTTTTGCTGGACTTGGTCCCGTGGTTTCTATCCCTACACTGGGGAGTTTTCCACGTTAAAAATTGTGGTGTCATTGCTATCTATTTTTCTGCCATTGATATTATCCCGTGGAAGAATATTTTTGTTGTGCCTATTTATTTGCACAGGTGAAGGGAAAAAATATTTGCTTCATTAGAGATTGTTATCTCTGGTTTTTTCCCAACAAAGTGGTATCAAGAGCTTAGGTTGTTTTGTACTGTGCATTTAAATGGAGGAAAATCAAGGGCCAAATATGATTAAGCTGAACTCTACAAATTATACACTTTGGAAGACCCTCATGGAAGATATGTTATACAACAAAGACTTGTATGATCCCATTGAGGGAGACACTGCTCAACCCAAGGATAAAAATGAAAGTGATTGGAAGAAGATTTATAGAAAGGCGGTTGCTTTGATTAGGCAGTGGCTGGATTTGAGTGTATATCCTCATGTAGACACAGAAACAGATGCCCAGAAAATGTGGAAGAAGCTGGTCGAGCTGTATGAGCGGAAGAATGTGCAAAATAAAGCATTTACGATCCGGAAGGCTGGTGAATATGAAATACAAAGAAGGGGATTCAATGGCGAGCATATGAGCATTTTTCGAATCATCGTGAATCGATTGACAACAACAGATATTAAATTAGATGATGAGTTGCAAGCCTTGTTGTTGCTTAGTTCCTTGCCTGACACTTGGGAAGTTCTGGTCATGACATTGACTAACTCAGCTCCTAATGGGAAGTTGACAATGTCAATGGTAAAAGAGAGCATGTTGAATGAAGAAGCTAGAAGAAAGGAGCGTGGTTTGAATGATACCTCCACTCAGTCAGAAGCACTAGTTGCAGAGTCACGGGGGAGAAGTCAAACCAGACATTTCCATAAGCATGAAAAATCTGACAGTCGTAGCCAGTCAAGAAGCAAGTCCAGGACTAGAAAAGAAGTGAAATGTTATCATTGTGGCAAGGTGGGACACATCAAAAGACAATGCAGGTTCCTAAAGAGATAGAAGTCAAGAGAAAGAGATGAAGACAAAGAGAAGAAAAATGATAAAGACACAACTGCAGTTGCATCTGATAGTGATGTTTACATTGTCTGTGATGATAATTCTATAAATCTAGCATGCCATGATTCCAGTTGGATTGTTGATTCTGGAGCCTCATACGATGTCACTCCTAGGCATGATTTCTTCTCATCTTATACAGCTGGTGATTTTGGCACAGTTAAAATGGGAAATGAAGGGGTGTGTAAAATTGTTGGTATGGGAGATGTTTTGGATTGAAACCAGCATTGGGTGCAAGCTGCAATTGAAGAATGTCAGACATGTTCCAGATATCCGTCTCAACTTGATTTCTGTTAAAGCCTTGGACATTGAGGGTTATCATACTTACTTTGGTGGTGGCATATGCAAGCTCACCAAAGGGTCACTAGTGGTGGCAAAAGAAGAAAGCCTCACTACTCTCTACAGGATGCCTGGAAAGCTAAGCAAGGAGGAAGTGAATGCAGTTGAAGATGCTTCTTCTGATTTGTGGCATATGCGCCTTGGTCACTTGAGTGAGAAAGGACTCAACATCCTTGCCAGGAAAAATTCTCTTCCTATGAAAGGTACACCTTTAAATACTTGCTCTCATTGTTTTGTTGGAAAACAACATAGAATTTCATTTCGTAGTTCTGGTCCTCATAGGAGGCCAAATGTTCTTGATTTAGTCCATACTGATGTTTGCACTATGGATTGTAAGTCTCTTGGTGGTGCTTCATACTTTGTTACTTTTATTGATGATCACTCTAGAAAAGTGTGGGCTTTTGCTTTGAAATCTAAAGACCAGGTACTTGGTGTCTTCAAGCACTTTCATGTAAGTGTTGAAAGAGAAAAGGGAAGCAAGTTGAAATATGTCCGAGCAGATAATGATGGTGAATACAGGGGTCCGTTTGAAGAATATTGCAAAGAACATGGAATCAGGCTTGAGAAGACAGTTCCAAAGACGCCTCAACATAATGGAGTTGCAGAGAGAATGAACCGTACCATTAATGACAGAATCAGGTGTATGCTCTCTCATTCAAAATTACCCAAATCCTTTTGGGGTGAAGCAATGAGAACTGCAGTGGATTTGATCAACCTTTCTCCTTCTGTGCCACTAGATGGTGATGTTCCAAACAGAATATGGACAGGGAAAGATGTCTCATATAGTCATTTGAGAGTGTTTGGCTGCAGGACTTTTGTTCACATTCCAAGAGATGAGAGGTCCAAGCTTGATGGAAAATCCAAACAATGTGTCTTCTTGGGTTATGGTCATGAAGAGTTTGGTTATAGACTCTGGGATCCAATGTGACGAAAAAATTATCAGAAGCCAAGATGTGATATTTCTTGAAGACCAAACCATTGAAGATTTTGAGAAAGCTGAGAAACAGAAACCGGTTAGGTACAAAGCAAGATTGGTTATGAAAGGCTTCAATTAGAGGAAAGGTATTGACTTTGAAGAATTTTTCTCACCTGTGGTGAAGATGTCCTCTATTCGAGTTGTGCTTGGATTAGCAGCTAGCTTGAACCTAGAGGTTGAACAACTTGATGTGAAGACGGCATTCCTTCATGGTGATTTGGAGGAGGAAATTTATATGGAGCAACCTGAAGGCTTCAAGGTCAAAGGAAAAGAGCAGCTTGTGTGCAAGTTGAAGAAAAGTTTGTATGGACTCAAGCAAGCACCAAGGCAATGGTATAAGAAATTTGATTCTTTCATGGAGAAACATGGTTATAGTAAAACCACCTCAGATCATTGTGTGTTTGTGAAGAAATTCCCTGATGATGATTTTATTATCCTCTTGCTATATGTGGATGACATGTTGATTGTTGGTCATGACACAAAGAAGATTGATTGTCTGAAGAAAGATTTGAGCAAGGCCTTTGCTATGAAGGATTTGGGTCCTGCAAAGCAAATCCTTGGCATGAGAATTACTCGTGATAGGAAGAATGGTAAATTGTGGTTGTCTCAACATAAGTATATTGAGAAGGTATTAGAGAGGTTTAACATGAGCAATTCCAAACCTGTTAGTACTCCACTGCAAGTCATTTCAAGTTGAGCTCTCAACAATGCCCTACAAGTGAGAAAGACAAAGAAGAGATGAAGAAGGTTCCTTATGCATCCGCGGTTGGTAGTTTGATGTATGCTATGGTATGCACAAGGCCGGATATTGCCCATCTTTGTTGGAGTTGTTAGTCGTTTTCTCTCTAATCCTGGTAGAGACCACTGGCAAGCAGTGAAGTGGATTTTCAGGTATCTCAGAGGCACTACCAGAGTATGTTTATGCTTTGGGGGTGGTCAACCTGTGTTAGACGGCTACACAGATTCAGATGATGTTGATTCTAGAAAATCTACTTCTGGATATTTGATGACTTTTGCAGGGAGCGGTGTCTTGGCAATCAAGATTGCAAAAATGTGTTGCTTTGTCTACCACTGAAGCTGAGTATATTGCTATTACTGAAGCTTCTAAAGAACTTTTGTGGATGCAGAAATTCCTACAAGAGTTGGGCCTCAAGCAAGAGAAGTTTATGTTATTTTGTGACAGTCAGAGTGCTATCCATCTCAGCAAGAATCCAACTTTTCATTCCAGGTCAAAGCACATTGAGGTGCGGTATCATTGGATACGAGATGCGTTAGAGATGAAGACATTTTCACTTGAAAAGATCCATACTGATGAAAATGGTTCAGATATGATGACAAAGACTTTGCCTATGACAAAGTTGATCTGCTGTAGAAAGAAGGCGGGCTTGGTCGAGCAGTATCTTCCCACTAGAGTCGTGAGGGGGAGATTTGTTGGGTGGGTCACTCCCAAGTGGGTCCCACTTCAACTTTAAAAGAAAAAAAAGGGGTAATAATAAAAGGTTGTTAATGGGCCAAGCCCATGTGGTATTAAGAAAAAAAAAAGGAACTAAAGGTCCAAATAAGAAAGAAAGAAAGAAAGGGTTTTAGTGTGTGTGTGTGCCACTGACGTGAAAGATAAAAACGAGAAACAGAGGAGAGAAAAACGGCGGCAGGGAGGAGAAGAAGAATAGGGAGGAACTTTGTGCTCTTCATCAGATGAGTAAACTATCTCCATTCTTTATGAAATTTTAGTATGTTGTTCCTGGTGTTGAGAACAATATTTTGATATCATTCTATTTGTTGTTTTGCCTTCTCTTTGAGCTGAGTTGTTATACCCATTGTTGTGGGGTTTCTCTCTTGTTGCTTGCTTGTATCCACCTTTTGGGTGATGTATTGCTGATTTGGTGTTCCCTAGTATTTCTAGGAAGACTTGGTGTACCCATTATTATTTATAGTGGAAGTTTTTGCTGGACTTGGTCCCGTGGTTTTTATCCCTACACTGGGGAGTTTTCCACGTTAAAAATTGTGGTGTCATTGCTATCTATTTTTCTGCCATTGATATTATCGCGTGGAAGAATATTTTTGTTGTGCCTATTCATTTGCAGAGGTGAAGGCAAAAAATATTTGCTTCATTAGAGATTGTTATGTTTTTTCCCAACACCTTTAAAGAAAGAATTTTTGAATATCCTCTGTAAAACAATGTCAAATCTTTGCTTGTTTAAAGACCCAGAATTGAAAACTGAAGCAAAACCAAATCTTGAGCATTCTCAGTTGAAAATATGAAAGAAAAGAGAAACCTCATCAAATGAAATGGGTTAATAGAAAGCAGGGAGAAGACATTGAAATATGGTACCTTGTTTAAAGATAGTGTGAGAAAGGTTTATGGAGATGAGGGGAGTGGACATGGAAGAAGAAGAATAAGGGTTTGTGCCATCTCTCTTTTTTTCTCTCAACGTCGTGCTCTGCCAAGGGAATAGAAGTTTTGAAAAAACAAAGCATCTGTGAGAAAGTTGGAGTGATAGAGACGAAAAGTGAGAAAATGTTTTGAGCGGGAAAAAATTTCACTTTCAGTGTTGAAAAAAAATGCATGTAAAAACATAAATTCTTGAGAGAAAAAAAGCACTTGTAAGTGGGGAAATGGTTCATTGAGAGTAAACGAGAGTATGACAAGCGATAAAAGGGACAAATTTATTAAATAGGTAATAGATAAGAAAAGTAGCCGAGATTACAAGAAGTAGGAAAAAATGTCATCTTCATGGATTTTTCTGATTTGCTTATGGGGCACACATTTTTCACAAGCAGCCATTTCCTTAAACAATCTGCATGATATTCGTGCCCGCATTGAAAAATTCCAATCTTCTCTTGGTTCTTATATTCATCATGTGAAATTATATAAATATTCTAATTAATAGGGAAAAAAGATCAACGGTACATCAAAGGTAAAACTATCCTAGAAAGTTTGGCATGTGAAATATCAATGCATAAAATAACTTAAATGTTCAATGAAACATGCTAAAGTTCATACTTGGCATATTATGCAAATACCAGTTTCCTGTTCCTCAGAAGCCACCTCCAAATTAACAGCAGTAGCAGGTAACAAGTTTTTGTCTTCATTTGAGTTGTAACCATTTCCTCTTATAAATGCGTGCTTACGATGCCAATTCGCTCACCCAACACCAGAAGCTCCCGTGATCAAATAAAAAAAAGTAAATAATTTAAAAATTTTCGTAGCACTAAACTTTTTTGTATCCTAGACTTAACATCTATACACATTGATAGGAAAATGCAATATCCAACTTTGTCTACTTGCCTCATAAGACATGTCCTCAATGTCCAAGCACAAATCTCTGTTGTAACACCCCGCCTTTTCGCTACTTTCTAATATTGGAAATTATATAAATATGTTTATATTTTTATCCGAGGCTTAGAAAATGATTTTGGGAAAACCAAAGTCATATTCATATTATACTTATTTTGATAAGTATACGGTTAAATTTTTGGTTGAAAATTCAGATGGAACCCGGTCTGCGTTTTCACTGACAGTAAGATTTCACTGATTAGAAAACCTAATTTTGACCCGAGAACGAAATGAATAGACTTTATATCTCATTTCCAACAATATAGGTTATTTTGAAAATTTTCAAAATAAATAGGTTTTAAACTTGATTCGGGCGTAAAAACCCTAAATCGGGTAATTGACGGAGTCGAGAACGGACGTGCAGAGACAAAATCCAACATTCAATGTATGAAGACAAGTTGTGACTCACAAAGGGTGAGTCATATGGTTGACTCACCTTAGTCATGATGACATTTTAGGGATTTTACAATTATGTCCTTAATGTTGGTTTTAACTACAAAAATGTCATTGTACAATATTACCATTTTGTCCCTCAAAATTTACAAGTTGGACCCTTTTAGCCCTTAAACTCACGGCCCAAAGCCCTCCCCATGAGGCCATATCACTTCTATTTAAGACATTCATCATCTTCATCATGAAGCTTTCACCATTTTCCCAAAAACTCTTAAGTTCCATAAGCTTACTTTGTGAAGCAACTTAGTGATTCGTGCACTTTTCTTCAATTCCAAGAGGTAATCCATGATCCTCATCATCATTTAACTATATGTTCTTCATATATTTTCATGATTCAATGCCTTATTCATCTTTTTCAATTCTTAGATCTAGAAGTTTGAAAATCCATAGAAAATCATAGAAAAATCCTAAAAATATGAAACCAATTTCTATGATATTGTAATCATCTTTACTTTCAGAATCCAAGAGTATGACCTGAACCAAAATTTCCTCCCTATAAATCCTAAAGAGGCTGAACCTTATCAAAAAGTGGGTGGAGGAACTTTTGTTCAATTTTTAGAAATTGATCATGTATTTCATCCCTCTAGTATTATATGGAATCCAAGTTATTATATCAAACCAAAATCTCTTGCCATGTTTTTGTGTCTTGGCCGAATTCATACCTTGAGGAACTTGGAGGATTTTAATTCAATCTTTGTTGATTAATCACCAATTCATTATCTTAAGTACTTAGGGTCATTAATCCAATGACAAGCAATTTTAGAATTTTTAGCCACAAAACCTTGTTGAGGCCGTGACCTATATGTAGTGTGTAGGTGATTTATTTTGTTTGATGAGTAATTGTTTGATTGTGGTTGATGAATGTTGAGTGAGGTGTGTACGTGAGACTGGACTTCCGACAAAATTCTTTTTTAATCCGCAGAAAAATCTTTGACAGGTAAGAGGGGCTTGCTTGAGAGATTTATCCGATGGCTACATGCTATCTGTGGTCTGTCTATATATTTATCGGTGGTGCTTGATTAATTTGGTTGAAGTTGTTTTGTTTATATTTGGGTTATTTATCTGCATTTAAGTGTTTATCTGCAATTATATATGATAATGTTATGATGCATGATCAGCCTGGGAATATTACTATGATGTTGTTATTAAATGTTTGAGATTTGAGAAGCCTGACAGTGGTCAGTGCCCAATCAATTAACCAGGTAAAAACTTTAAGAAGCTTTAAAAATTATATTCAATGTTTAATGGAGAAATATTGGAATATAATATTGATCGAAATTAGTATTTGGGAAAAATGAGAAAATGTTGGAAAATACTATTATTTTAATGATTTAATAGTGTAAGAGTGTTTTATGAGTCATAGTGAGGACGTAACCATGAAAATATTTTTGCACTGCCAATTTATACGTAAGAAATTTCTAAATATTAGAAAATGTTATTTTAAGAAAATAAGTTTCAAAAATAATTTTATTATGGTATTGGAAAAATTATTTTACTAAAAAAATCATAATTGGGCTTAAAACGTTTTTAAAACATCAAACGTCGGACAACTCCGATAATATTTACAGTAGGATTAATAAAAACGGTAATATTAGTTAAAATAGAGAATTTGTATCAAAACAATATTTTCAGGTTCAAAATATTGATTTTATGAAAGAAAATGAATTTCAAGTGTTTGTGATGATTTTGTAAAACGAATTTCCAACGTAAATGTATTTTCTGTAAAATAGTTTTATACAACGGGTTATTTCCGACAACTTGGATAAGTTTCGGAAGTTTTGTTTTGATTTTGTGTTTCACCGAACGAAAACAGTGTTAACGTTAAAAAGTAAACCTAGTATCCGAGACGTCGTGATACTGGTGTACTTAAATAAAAGCACGAAGATCTTTGATCCGTGTTACATTGTTACACGTTGTGATGAACGTTGTTAATAGTGAATACTATTTTCTATCACCACGAACCTAAGACTGATTGCAACCTCTAAGGTTTTTAGATTGAGCATTTGGGACTTCGTGTCCTGTGTTAATGTTGAGAAATCTATCACGTTAAAAAATTACGAATAATCATAAACCATCTTGAGCTTCGACAAAAGAAGAATGAACACAAAGATAAATGACAAGAACAAAATGTTTTATATGCATTCATTGGCAGACGTGCCCACGTTCTATGTATGATGCCTTAATGATAGGGTATTCATGCCACGTTCTATGTACGATACCTTAATGATAGGGTATTCATGCCACGTTCTATGTATGATACCTTAATGATAGGGTATTCGTGCTCGTTGTTATGTACGGTGCCTTAATAAATAAGGTATTCAGTGCTACGTTGTTATGTACGGTGCCTTAATAAATAAGGTATTCCATGCTACGTTGTTATGTATGATGCCGTATGGTATTCCATGTCACGTTGTGCCTAAAAAACCTGGCAATCGAGCGTGATCGACTCATTTATTTGGTGTTGGGGTCTCTGGAGATTAGGTATCAAATTAGAGCCTGAATATTGAAGTGTTCATTCATTTTTTTTAAAACACTGATCGGGTATGCAACCCAATGATAGACTACTTGTTTATTTATGGAAATGAATATTTTTATATGTTTTCTTTTGTGTCGTGCATGTAGTTATCGAGTTAAATCCATATATTAGTTTCTTACTCTTGCACTGCTGTATTTGGATTTTCTTTGTTGTGTCCTTCCTATGTTGGGGAGTCCAGATGAACCACTCAAGGGATCTGACGACTATAGGAGGAAGTTCCCTTAGTTCAGAGCATAATGATGTTTCTCTACTTCTATTATGTCTGTTTTATAGGTGTGACCAGCTTAGGTTTTGTTTATGGTATGTTGTTGTTTTTCAATAAGGACCTATACTTATAAAGGTCTAGGTGTGAAAACAGTATGATGCAGTATGGTTGTATGATGTTATATATATATATCCATATACTGCTATACTTACGTTGTTGTTGTGGTTGTCGAAAAAGAAAAGATAAGGAAAAAAAATTAATTATCACTATTTTGAGACAGGATTATAACATAAGAAAATATTATTTTCCGAAAGCAACCAGCGAATTAGTTATTTATTTATTTCCGCACGTGTTACAAAGTAATGCCCAAGGGGGTGTTACATCTGTGATGGTCAACCAGTAAAGCAACATCCTACACAAATAAGCTTTAATTGTTAAGACAGTTAATTAACAAAAATAAGCACGACTCTCTACCTATATAATGTCAAGTATCAAAAGTAGTTACTAAGAGGAAAAGGAAATATTATATCAAGTTGGATGAAGCCCATAGGAGGAAGATTTCGATGTCCTATAGTTGCTTCGTGCATGACTCCTCTATGAGGTCAGTGTGTTTGTAGACCTGTAGATGTTGCAGCACCAACATGCCTAGCACCTATCTCAAAATCATTCTATGTGGGGATTGCCACACCACATGAAGGATTTGTCATAAGCATCTAGTAAATAATGGGAATCAATAGTTGTCACCATTGTGCAGATATTAGGCATAGATATGAAATGGAAATACCCATCATGCCTTTGTTGACCCATTGCTATAGAAATTTGTTGATGCAATTTAATCCTAATCCTAATATTTCAATAAAATCAGTATCAATCATAGGAAAGTAATTAAAATCAAAATCAAGTAGATGAAATGAAATAACAAAAAGGCGACATAGAATACTCACCAAAATCTTGCAAGGATGAAACCCCAAAATCAATATCAAGTATCGGTGATCAAAGAAGAAAGAAGAACAGAGAACATAGAGAGATTATGCTTATGAAAGAAGAACTGACAAGAACAAACAAAATCTTTTGTTTGTTTGTGCTTAGGTTTATCTGTATCCTATCAATCGAATATATAATTAGACGATGTGCGTAGTGAGCGACGTAATTATCACGCACGTCGTCTAATTATATATTCGATTGATACGATACAGATAAACCTAACCACAAACAAACAAAAGTTCTTGTCTGTTCTTCTTTTATAAGCATAATCTTTTGTTGGGTGGAGTTGCTCTGCTAGCATTGAACTAGATATCTCAATAAATAGATGGTGGTCATGTTTTTTTTAGATTCATGCTTTTGTAATGGTTAAGCTCAAATTGTATATTTGGACTCATGCTTTTGTAATGGTCAAGGTTAAATTGTACTTGGCAAGGGCATGTTTTTACGATGTTTTGGTCAAGCTTTTGAAGTTTCTTTTTTTTTTTGGTAGTAAAGAAATCTTGAATTTTCACATACCATATGTTAAGTACATATCTCTATTTTTATAGATTATCATATAATATTAAAATCTTTATAAAGTTCAAATTTGATAAAATTAAAAAATAGTTAAAAAAAACTTATAAATGCAAAAAAAAAAGTAATTATAAATGAGTTAAACAAGCTAAGCTCAAACTTTATTAATTATAAACAAGTCAAGCTTTTAGTTAGGCTCGTTTAAATAAATGAGTCAATCTCAAGACTTACTATATTTTCACAAGCCAAACTCAAGCTTCAAGTGCTCGGCTCGCCTCGACTCGTTTACACCCCTATATATATATGTATGTATGTATGTATGTATGATGTCTACAATCCGGTCGGGTATAAACTTTTGTCAAAAAGTTATCTTTATACCATCGAAATTCTCCTAATGTTGAGCAATACAAATTATTAAGGATTTCTAAAGACCTATGTTCAAAAATTCTATTATCTCCTATAAATGCTTGAGAAATGGAAAGTATTAAAGTTTTACTTGATTTTCAACTGCTACTACTTGTCCATTTATTGTTTCAGTTTTTACTGCAGTGTAAATTAAATTTCTTTCTTGTTCAGTGAGATCATTATCCAACCATTCTTTTAGACTCCCAGTAAATCCGGAAACTAATATTTTAACGGTAGAGATAGGGATAATATTTTTATCTCTAAAGGTGTAACACCCCCCTTGGGCACTACTATGTAAACACGTGTGGAAATATTGTAAAAAGAATTTTGCTGGTTGCTTTCGCAAAATTGATTTATTTTAGCCAGAAAACTCGGGAGTGAAAAATTTTCATCTACGGAAAACTCTAAGAAACCAAGATACACATGTTAACACAATAAATTCTATTCATAACGAGGTCAACACGATATACCATTCTTCTCAAAAGTTTCAATTTTCAAAAGAGAAAAATTAAAACAAGGACTACACTATAACACCACATTCACCGACCTTTTAAAACATTCAACCCAAAGGAAATTCTAAGCTGGTCGCTCTACAAGACACTCACTGATAAGACCTCGTGATCATCCCTATGATCACAACTCTTCCCGCAATCCAGATTTAAGTCTCCAAATGACTAAAGAGACTTTTCTGCAACATCTGCACCCGTGTATCAAGGTACAACAACAATACAGAAGAACATGTATATGCAAGGGTGAGTTCCAATATATGGATTTTAAAACGATAACCATATGCACGACACACAAATAACATTTAACATGTATATTCAAAAGTAAACATTCTATTTTCCAAAGGGTTTCATACCCGACAATCTACGTTGTTTTAAAAACCATGACACTTCAATATTCATCAACTAACTTTTGTACCTAATCTCCGGAGCTTCCAACACCAAATAAATGAGTTGATCAGGCTCTCATTGCCAAATAAGGCAGAATATAAACATTGCCAGATAAGGCAAGTTTCAAATGATTTGGCTCTTCAAGGTTCCGAGTTCCAACTATTTAAGTAAATAACTCGGTAGGATACGAGTTCCAACCATCATTGTAAGTAGTTCATAAGATCATCCAATGATAATTGTAATTAACTCAGCCTATAAAATATGACTAATATCCGAGCTCCCGAAATAGTCGTAAATAGCCCAACCTTTCCTAGACCCCCATTCATTTCACCCAAAGGTGAAATGTATCCCATAACATGGATACCTACCAAGGTACCATGCATAAAACCTTTAGCCACATTTGTCACAATAAAATGCAAAATGCATGTAAAACATTTAAGTTTAACAAACCTTCCAATCAAACATACTCCAAGTAAAAAATTTGCAAATCACGAAATCTAGACCGATGTACCAGATTTAGATTCATAAATTTTAGCGCACAAAAATCAAAATCACTTTTTATAGGACATCTAGTCCCTACTTCACCTTTCGGGCCCCTGGCCCATATCATAGAACACTAGATCCCGATGTCTCGGTAGCTAGGCTCGTTTGTCAATCTAAAAAGCATTTTCGCTTTGTGAAACACAAATCCAAAACCAAAATTTCCTCAACTTATACAAGTTGTCGAAAATAACCCATTGCATAAATCCACTTTACCGAAAATCATTTTGCGTTGGAAATTCGTTTTATAAAATCATCAAAATCACTTAAAATTCATTTTATTTCAAAAATCAATATTTTGAGCCTAAAAACATTGTTGTAAGACAAATTCTCTGTTTAACTAATATTACCGTTTTTAATAATACTTCTGTAAATATTGTCGGAATTGTCCGACGTTTGACGTTTTAAAAACGTTTTAAGTCTAAATATGACTTTTCTAGCTAAAATAATTTTTCCAACTTCATAATAAAATTATTTTCGAAACTTATTTTCTTAAAATAACATTTTCTAATACTTAGAAATTTCTTACGTATAAGCTAGCAGTACAAAAATATTTTCATGGTTACGTCCTCACTATGACTCATAAAACACTTTTACGCTGTCAAATCATTAAAATAATATTATTTTCAATTTTTTCTCATTTTCAACCAACCAAAATACTTAAGTAATATTATATTACTATTTCTCATCAATTAAAACTCATTATCCCGTAAAAAGGTTTTTAACACTTTTAACCTCATTATTAATTGAGCACCGACAACTGTCAGACTTTACAATCCACAAACCACATCAATAACAATCATGTCAATAATATAGCATATAGAACAATTAATGACATGCAATAAACTATAATAACAATTAAATGCAGATAATCAAGTAACTAAAAGGAGATAATTTAAAAGCAGAGAAATATAATTACGTAAAACAATACATACACCAAATAAAATATACAGACCACAAACAAATTACATACATCTATCAGAAAAATCCCTCAGGTACTCCCCTTACCTCTTGAAGACTTTTTCTTTTTGAATCGAAATTCCGTCGAGCGTCCGATCTCCACAAAATACGTACATAATTCACACAACAATTTATCCTTCAACATAACACAACAAATAATTATCAATCAAACACTAAATACACATATGCTCCTATATGATAGGTTCGGTCATGAGGTGTTTAATTGGCTAAAAATTTCTAAAAATCCTAAGCTCTTGGATTAGTGATCCTTGATCACTTAAAACCCTAAACCAATGATTAACTTTAAAAGGTTGAAATAAAATACCCCAACCCTTCAAAACCCTAGTTTCGGTCATGGCTAGATAAATTAGCTAGAGATCTCAAAATTTCACATACTCTTAGATCCATGACCTTATAGTAGTGTATAGTTAAGACAAATTATCATAAGTTGAAAAATGAAACAAAATCTTTCAACTTCTCAAGAAAATAATTTCGGCAATGAGAAACAAAATGGCTTAGAGGTTTCTTTTTGATTCAATAATCATGCATTCAATACATATATAAGTTATAAGATTGAATCAAGCAAGACTAGTTTTAAAAAAATGAACAAAGTCCTCCCCCACAATAAACTAGGGTTCGGCCTCATCAAGTTAAATGGGCAAGAAATTTTTGTTGAATGCATCCTCGTGGATCTCAAATATAGAGAGGATACTAAGATCATAGAAATTGGTTTCACTTTAAAAGGATTTTTCTATGATTTTCTATGAATTTTCAAAGTTCTAGTTCTAGGAATTGAAAAATATGATCAAGACTTCAAATCACAAAAATGAATGAAGAACATGATGATGATTGAGTGAGAGGAGTATGATACACCTCTTGGAATTGAAAAATAAGCTAAGAATCAAGTAGTTGCTTCACACTTTTTGGCAATGGAAATTTAGAGCTTTTTGAGAGAAAATGAGAGGAAGAAGATGAAGTGATGCACAAATGAGTATGATGGCCTAAGGAAATGGGTTTGGGCCGTGGGAAATGAGGTTAAAAGGGTCCAAGTCATAAAAATTTAAGGACAAAAGTGTAATCTCAATTAAGGCAATTTTGTGATTAAGTTAGGACTTAATGACATTTTGGTAATTTACCCTAAGGTAATCATGAAAATTATGTGGTTGAGGTTGAAGGAGAGGTGGCTGATTTGTGGCCACAAATTGTTGGTCAAACTTGGCATTTCAATGAAAGTTCAAGGATAAAATGGTCAAAGGACAAAATGGTATTTACATTAATTTGAAGAAATATCTAGATTTTTATTTAAATGTCATCATGACATTAGTGACTCATTCATATGACTCACCACCCTAGGTGGCAAGAGGTCTCAGCATCCGATGTTGGGTTTTGTCTCTGCACGTTCATTCTCGACTCCGTCGATTACCTGATTTAGGGTTTTTACGACCGAATTGAGTATAATAACCTATTTATTTTGAAAATTTTCAAAATAACCTATATAGTTGGAAATGAGATATAAAATCTATTCATTTCGTTCTCGGGTCAAAATTAGGTTTTCTGATCAGTAAAATCTTACTGTCAGTGAAAACGCAGATCGGGTTTCGTTTGAATTTTGAACCCAAAATTTAACCGTATACTTATAAAAATAAGTATGATATGAATATGACTTTGGTTTTCCCAAAATCATTTTCTAAGATTCAAATAAAAATATGGTTAAAGTAATATTTTGGTCCCTATACATGACACGAATTCTCGATTTGGTCCATATACATAACAAATTATTAAAATGGTCCCTATACGTACAAAAAGTCTCCATTTGGTCCCTGCCGTACAAAATTTTAGGGACTGATTTGATAATTTTTTGCTAGTGTAGGGACCAAATGGGTAACGTATAGAGACCAAATGGAGACTTTCTGTATGTATATGGATCATTTTAATAATTTTTTATGTATAGGGACCAAATCGAGAATTCGTGTCATGTATAGAGACCAAAATATTACTTTAACCTAAAAATATAAATGTTTATTTATATTTATACCGATCTTAAAACGCAGAAAAATTGGGGTGTTACAAAAGGTAGTGGCTGCCATAGTCATTTCTTCAAGAATTCTAAATATCTGATTATCTGCTAAGCCATCTATATTTCATTCATAGATAGCATCTCCAGAATAACTAGAAGTAGTTTCTAATTCTTTTTCTTCATATTGGATATCCATAAGTGAAGGTTGAGGATACCAATTTTTTATAGTAGGGTAATTTCTTGATTTAGAGGTACTTGCTCCAGGGTTTCCTCTAATCTTAGTGATTTGATCTGTAGACCTTTAAATTGATTTTCCCATTCATTGATTTCTTCTATAGTAATTACGTTTACTATTTTTGAGGGAGAAGATGGTAACTGAGATGTGGAAAGTTTTAAAAAAGAGTTTCTTATTTATTTCTTCTAAAACTTCTTCGGATTCTGTTTTAATTTTTATTTCTTTTATTTCAGAACCATAAAACTTATAAGGAGTTATCGTTGGTCTTTCGAATTTGTTTGCTTGATTAGATGAGGATAAGGGTTTATCTTCTGGATTGTCTAAAGTAACTGTTACTTGATGAAGTAATTGATTTGTATAATTTAATTGATGTTGAATATTCTTAATATCATTTCTGTTAGAGTGAGCAGACTCTATAGTTTTATCTACATGCATCATTTTAAAGGGTGAAGCTATTACTTCTGCTTTATCTATATTTGGAAAGGTTATTTCTTTTAAAGGAGGAATTATTGAAACAACTTCTTTTCCTTTAGTAGTTTTCCAAATTCTTTTTGCTGAATTAAGAGTTTTTAATTCTAATTTTTGAAACAATGTTTTTCAAACCATTGAAAATAAGGAATATTTTGTTGTTTCTTTTTCAAATACTTATAATATTTTTCTCTGAAATTTTTTATTTGTCCCTGTGAAATGTTAGAGAGAAATCATTATCTTTTTTCTTTATTTTTATTACTAGGAAACTCTTTAAAGAAGTTTTCTATCCATTTTAAATTTTCTTACCATATTTAATTGAGGTGACTTAAAAGCTTGGGAGGCTTCAGATTGAGTTGGAGAAGTATTATTATTATTTTGAGTAGATGGTATGTCAACTTGATAGTCGGGTCTAGGTATGGTTGGGTGTTCCTGGACTCCTACTAATTTTAATTAATGCATGGGTGGAGTCATAGACTCTACCGAGCTTCTAGGTCTTTCCATTATTTTCGATCCTTCAGAGGATCGGGATGAAGGGGGCCCATATCTAGAATAATCGCATCTAGAGAAAGGTGCAAAGTTAATTGAAATATTTCCTGATTTATATTCTAAAACCTTATCTAGTGTAGAGGGTTATGGTTCCTTAGGGGGTAATATTTCCTTTAAATCCCATATTAGATTTCTTGAAATTTCTTCATGCTTTAACTTTTGTGGGGTTACAGCAATAGTTTTTCCAAAATTTACTTGTAGTAACAAGGTTTCTCCTTTGGGTGATGCATATAATGCTTTAGGAGAAATATTAGATCTCATAACCTTATAATATATTCGGTACATTACAACCAAGGGAAACGAGTTGGGATTCAAGTTCCTTCTCGTATTTTAATATCTAATTTTAGATTATATCTATTTTTTCCCGGACTTTCCAAATAAATAGTGTAATTTGGGAAGTTACTAAAATAGGTAGGACCCTCATGAAGATTGGTTTCTATTATTGATAGAATCTGAGCTTCAAAACGAAAAGGTCTAGTATCACGTAAACAAACACAAACAGGTGTGTCAATTCCTAAATGATGTAAAGGTTTAACAGCAACTTGTATTAATCCAATATGCAAAAATTTATATTTTTGTTTATGTTCCTTTAGCATAGATAAATTTAACAAGTCTATGCTATCTTGAGTTTTATCAACATTAATGGTATATTCAGAAGTTTTAATAATGTAATATGAAGAAAATTTATCAATAAGATTTGTTTTATAAATTTTTGAAACATTTAACTCAGGAATGTTCCAGTTATTTAATTTTTGTTCTATTTCAGGAATGACTATTTGATGTTCATTTAGTAAAGCGTCCTTACTTGTACTTCCTTCATCTAATTCTAATTTTTCTTTGCCTTTTTGAAACCATCCTTAGTAGTTTAGACATGGTGACAAAAACCTAAACGACCGATATCTACATTAAATTACTATTCCTTACCGAAACGGCGGGACCACCTAGCTGACCAACTGACTCACTACCCTCTCTTAACGGGCATTACTGCCGGGACCACTATTCTGGCTGACCAACATCGTACTGGCAAGACAGCAGAAAGGTTACTATAGATGCCAGAGCACTAGGCTCTGATACCAAACTGGCCACTGTGGATCATCTCATAAGATAAGTAGATTAAAATAGAAGAGTAGAATATATATAGTATTAAAATATCAAGTGAAATCAGAGTACCGAGAGTGAATTTAATTATCACCTATTGAAGTATAACTGGAAGCTTTATCAAGGAGAATCTCCGAAATTACAACAGTATTTGAAATTTAAAAGTTTACAAGTGAAAACAAAACTCTGAATTCTTAGAGACTACAATGAGTAGTTACGCTCTAGGAGTTCTGCCTTTGAATGAGATCTTCAGAGGTTATTTATGGAAGACTTTGGATTTCAAAACCTTTGAAATCCATGGACTTAACTTGTATTGAAATCCACGGATTTGAAATGGTTGAGATCCAAGAATTATTAAACATGCTTTTACTGTTTCGGAAAGCATCGCAACTTTATCTTTTTTTGACAAAACGGGCTGCCTTTATTTACTATCAGGGAAGACGCCAAAATTGTCAATTCTGCTTTGTTTAATTATTTAGATCGAATGGGACCACTTCGTAACCATCTCCAAAACCAAAGGACATATCTTCATTTTCCAAGTAAGGATTGAAGTCTTCGGAAGGAGAGCAAACTTTATCTTACTCTTCTGCAGTATCTACTGATGAGAGCCTCTTGTAATTTTAACTTGTATTCCGCAGGGGAATTAGCAGTAATATTGACTCTAAATGGTGACTTCGGACTAAAACTTGTGATATCTTGTGATTTTCTGGAAGGTTGAGGAGGTGCTGATTTTTGAAGCGAACTTCCTTTAATCATCTTCCAGGAAGCATATTTTGTTTCTACAATGGCATTATTGAACTTTCGCCACCAAGAAACTGTAAATTCTGAACAGATATAATCTGGAAAGGGCTCGGCTAGGTGCTGATGAATTGTTGTATTGATCTTGAGTAACCAAGCAATTCCAAATTGTGAACAAAATTAGAGTAATTTACAATGAGGAGGAATTGTTGAAGTAAGCTTCTTAAATTCCTCATAAATTACAAAAAGTGAGTTTGGAAGTATTTCTGTTGAGAGAGAAAATTCCCAAAACCATTCCATAAACCAGCTTGGATAACGGTTTTGGGTATTTGTAAAATTAAAGTACCATGAATGTCTGGGATTAGGTTCAAAAAGAACCGTTCTCCAGGCATCCATATAATCAAAATAAGGGTAAATAGGGGGATCAAAAGTCCTTGAAAATTTCTTTGGTGTCAAGGGACTTTGATTCCAATCTTTAATAGTTAAGACTCTTTTTATCTTAAATTTTGGGTAAGCAATAATATCAGGTTCCTCTGGATTAGTTTCCTAGATTATATCGGCAGATCCAGAATCTATCAAGATGTACTGATAGAACCGTAAATTCTTTTTGACATCTAAAGTAATCCAACCACATTTTTTTTGGAAACATGGAAGATACAATCTCCCAAGGTGAATTTCCATAGTTTGTAATTTTTGGCTCCATGACTATATGCTTTCTGCAAGTACCTTTAACTTTGGACATCATTTGTTCTCTGGAGGTTGTTATTTTGGGAAAGTTATTTGGGCTTAAGGGTGAGTATTTATTGGAAGTCTGAGTTTGGGTTATTTGAGGTGATTTTGGTGAGGACTGTGATTGGGTTGATTTAGAGGATGCGGATGGGGCAAACGTTTTGGGGGTTAAATGTTTGGATGAAGAAGGAGCTCTTGTTCCAAAGCTTCCTCCACGACCCCGAGAAGCATTACTCACTTCTGCATACCTTGTAAGAATTTGCGAGTTAAAAAATCAGGGACATAATTGTTTTCGCCTTTCAAATATGCTATTTCAAAATCAAAACAACTTAGTAAACTTTGCCATCTAGCGAAAATTTGTTTTGAAACCAAAATTTGAACATCTTTTTGTAAAACATCTTTTGCTACTTTACAATCAATTTGAGGTAAAAATCTTTTGTTTATCAAATCATCTTGGAATTTTATAATGCATAATACTATTTCTAAAATTTCTTTTTTAGTAGTACTATATTTTATTTGAGATTCGATCCAGACTCCTGAATGAAAACGAACAATTTGCTCCACTTTTGAATGAAAACGAACAATTTGCATGCATGGAGTTGAATCTGGAATGAAATAATTCTCTTTATTGCTTTTTCTGGTTTGAATTTGGTACCATTTTACCGGGTAACAATACAGGGCAAGTTCAAAAGTTTCCTTGTTCATAAGGTCAACTATTTGTAGGGTCTTTTTCTCAGCTAACATGCCTGTAGAATCATATCATATTCCAAAATTGTTTCTTTTAACAGCTGGTTGTTTCTTAAGTCTATCAGATTTCCTGACAGCAATAGGTTCTGAATGAGAAATACAGTGTCATTAGAAGTATTAAGTGTGTGATCTGTGTGAGATGGGGTGCGATGCTGTGGTAGGGCATGAGGTGTTGTGTTATTAGAAGTATTAAATGTGTGATCTGTGTTATGCTGTGGCATAACAGTAGGTAAATCAAATAAAAATATGGAATCTAATTGAGATGATGAGGGTTCAGAAGCAACCATAAAAGAACAGCAGAGGCATGTTGATTATATGGGAAAATTGACTCATAAAAGATAGCATGCCTGGATACAAAAGTGCCTCGGGTGTGAAAGTCATAGAGGAGATAGCCTTTTGTACCGGGTTTAAAACCAAGGAAGAAGCATTTTCTGGCCCGAGGATCCAGTTTGTGTCTACGGTTGGTCAAGGTAGTGGCATAAGAGAGACAACCAAACACCTTAATTCCATAAATGTTGGAGGTGACTAATACAACATTTCATAAGGAGATTTCTGATTGAGAACTGGTGTTGGTAATCGGTTGATGATGTGAACAGAATGGCAGAGGGCATAGGACCAGAAAATCTTGGGCAATTTGGATTGGAAGAGGAGTGCTCGTGTAACATTCAAGAGATGCCGATGTTTCCTTTCAACTGTAGAGTTTTTTTGAGGTGTCTCAACGCAAGATGTCTGATGTAAAATGCCGAGAGAAGAATAATAAGATGGCATGTTAAATTCAGTGCCATTACCTGTCCTAATCATCTTTACCTTAGCAGAAAATTGAGTAGAAATGTAAGTGATAAAAGATTGAATAAAAGTGCTGAGTTTCAGACTTAGATCTCATAAGAAAAACCCAAGTATATATGCTGTAGTCATCAACAATGGTTAAAAAGTATTGATGCCCTTGAAAAGAAACAATATTGATAGGACCCCATATGTCCATATGCAATAGATCAAAGGGGTGTGAGGTGTGTGTTGTGCTACTGGGTCACAAACCAAATTTTTATTAGAGAGAATATGAGGGAAAGCAGTACACAATTGCTGTAAAATGGGATAAGAAGGGTGGCCTAATCGGTAATGCCACAAATCAAAATTACTATATGAAGTGAGATTGTTGTTAACAGTATTTACAATAGATGGGAAGGGGGGTGTTTCATTATTCCTGTTACAAAGAAAGGGTTTTGGGGATTCTTGGAGAATGTAGAGGTTGTTGTGAACCTTAGCATGTCCAATCATCCTCATGGTAGAAAGATCCTGTATTTCACAAAATTTAGGTGTGAAAAGGAGTCTGCAATTCAGAGAAGTTGATAACTTTTGAACAGAAAATAGATTAAAATGGAAATCAAGTATGTGCAAGACATCATGTAAATGAAGTGTAGATGTGAAATGCACTGTGCCAGAATAAGATGCAGATGTGAAAGTGCCAATAGGTAATTTAACTGAAATTGGAGAAATCTTCTTGAAATTAGAAAAGCAATGAATAAAGGTGCTATGATCATTGCTTGAGGTTGGAGAACTCTCAGCCATGACTAATTGAAAGGATGAATGCGGAAGGTTGGGAAAAAACACTATTAATCTGACACTGTTGATGTGAGAATTAAGAGAGAATTGAGATTTTGTATTCAATATGAATGAATCAGTGTACATAATGAATAGGCATCAAGCCTTTTATATAGACAAGATATCCCACTGAAACCTAACTGACTGATAGCTGATTAGATAACAGCAAAATATGACTAACTGCCTATTATAAACCAACTAACAATAGTATTTAATAGGTAATAGTCCCCCCTCAAGTTGGACTATGGATATCACATAGGCCTAACATGGACAAAATGAAATTAAAGGAAGTTGAATGAAGAGGCTTGGTGAAGATGTCAGCCAGCTGGGAAGTGCTTGGTACAGGTAGTAGATGAATGAGCTTGAAGTGAATCTTCTCTCGGATGACATGACAGTCCAGCTCTATATGTTTGCTCCTCATGAAAAGTAGGATTATGAGCAAGATAAATCGCAGATTTATTGTAACAATATACTGAAGCAGGTTGAGAGAAAGTGATATGCAGATCCTGGAACAAATATTGGAGCCATTGGAATTCACAAGTCAGGGATGCCAAGGCACGATATTCGGTCTCTGTAGAGGATCGAGAAACAGTGTTTTGTTTCTTAGATTTCCAGGAAATTAGAGAAGAGCCAAGGAGAACACAATAGCCAGTGACTGATTTTCTTGTATCAGGGCAGCAAGCCCAGTCAGAATAAGCAAAACCATGCAATTTGAGGGAGCTAGACGCAGGGAAAAATAGCCCTTTTTCTGGAAAAGCTTTGAGATACTTGAGTATGCGAGTAGCAGCCTGGAAATGTGGAAGCAATGGCTTGGAAACAAACCGACTGAGGTGTTGTACAGCATATGAAATATCAGGTCTGGTTGTTGTGAGATAGAGCAGCCTGCCAATGAGCCTTCTGTAGGAAGATGCATCAGATAGAGGAGTTCCTTGGTCTGCTGATAGCTTTGTAGTGGGATTGAAGGGAGTGGCAGAGGGTTTAGCAGCAAGAGAACCAGTATCTTCTAAAAGCTCAAGGGTGTATTTCCTTTGATTTAATAAAATTCCTGACTTGGACCGTGCTATCTCAAGGCCTAAGAAAAATCTGAGTTGGCCAAGGTCTTTGATTCGAAATTGCTGATCCAGATGCCTTTTAACAGATTGAATTTCATGAGGAGAATTGCCTGCCAAGACAATGTCTTCAACATAAACCAATAATGCAATAAAGTGAGTGGCAGTAGCATTGACAAAGAGGGAATGATCAGCCTGTGATTGAGTACAACCCAAAGAAATTAATGCAGACGACAGCTTGGAATACCACTGCCTGCTAGCCTGTTTGAGACACAGAGAGACTTGTGTAACTTACATACTTTTGATGAATTAGTGGAAGGATAACCAGGAGGAAGAGACATGTAAACCTCTTCATTTACCCATGTAAAAATTCATTGTTGACATCTAATTGTTCAAGCTGCCAACCTTTTATAGCTGCCAAAGAAAGAAGAACGCGAACTGTTGTGAGCTTTGCCACCGGAGAGAAAGTGTCAAAGTAGTCTATGCCTCCCATTTGAGTGTATCCTTTAGCCACTAAATGGGCTTTGTACCTTTCAATATAGCCATTAGCATGGTATTTCACCTTATAAACCCATTTACAACCAATGGGAGTCTTGCCATGGGGAAGATCAACAACAGTCCATGTGTGATTTTGGGCAAGAGCCTGTAACTCATCATCCATTGCCTTCCTCCAATAATCAAATTTAGAGGCTTGTGCAAATGTTGTGGGTTCAGGTGTAGCAGATATAGTACAACAAAAATGCTTATATGAAGGAGAACAATTATCATATGATAAAAAAGAAGAAATGGGACATAAAGCATTACCAGAAGATGTATGGCAGCAACTTGTGGTAAGGCTGCAGTGATAGTCTTGCAAGTAGCTAGGTTTGTTGTGGATGCGTGTGGATTGCCTTGTAGGAGCAAGTTGGGGTGGCTCATCTGTGGTAGTTTGAGTGAGAGGAGGATCAGAGTGGGCAATGGTTGTAGGTGGTGGTGGTGAAGGAGCAGTAGGATGATCATTTAAGGAAATTGGCTCAGGGAGATCATCAAAGGTGATGGTGGGGATAACAGTAGGTGCAGGGCCAATAGTTGAGGAGGATTCATTGGGAGAAGGTTGGAAGGGAAAAAGGTGTTCATAGAAAACTACATTCTTGGATATGAAAAGGTCATGGGATGTGAGGTCATAGAGAATGTAGCCCTTCGTTCCTTCTTTGTAGCCAAGAAAAACAGCTTTCCTAGCCCGAGGGTTGAACTTGGTCCTATTAGCTTGCAAAGTGGTGGCATAACTCAAACAACCAAAACTTTAAGGTGAATTAAGGAAGGGGGTTGCTTATAAAGTAATTCATATGGGCACTTAAATTTTAGAAGAGGGCTAGGAAGTGTGTTTATAATGTGGACAGCATGTTGAATACTCAAATTCCACATAGTGAGAGGAATGAGAGAATGAAATGAGAGGGACCTATCAACATTTAGAATGTGATGATGTTTCCTCTCTACTACCCCATTTTTGTTGGGGAGTTCCCACGCATGATGTGTGATGCAGAATGCCCTTAGATTGGTAAAATTCTGACATAGCAAACTCAGCACCATTGTCAGACCTTAGGCATTTTAAAGTAGTTTGAAATTGATTCTTAATGTATGCAATAAAATGAGTTAGACTTTCTGGTTTCATCTTTTGTTTTGAGAAAAATAACCCAAGTGAACCTGGTAAGGTCATCTACAAGAGTAAGAAAGTACTTATGTCCTAGAATTGAAATGGTTGAGTATGGACCCCAAATATCAGCATGTAAAAGATCAAAGGGAGCAGAAGACTTGCTAGTACTATTAGGAAAAGGCAATTTCTTTTGCTTAGCAAAATGACAAGCATCACAAGGATTCACATTATTCTTTTTACATGGAATGAAAGGAAATTGTTTAGAAATAGATTGCATTCCAAAATCAGAAACATGGCCTAACCTCATATGCCAAAGATGAAAAGAATTATTAGGAACATAATTACACAAATTTCAGTATCTGTGTGTACTGTAGTGACAATTACATACAATCCCCTTTGAAGCTTAGCTGTATCAATCATCTCCTTGGAATGGTTCTGCAAAATTTGACACGAGTCAGTGGTAAAGTGTAGATGACAATGATTGGTTCGAGCTAATTTAGTAACAGAAATCAAATTCACATTAAAGGATGGTATGTATACGACATTATGCAGAACAAGAGATTTAGATAGAGCAACAATTCCTGAAATGGATGCAAAAATTTGAGCCATTTGGTAATGAAACAGGCATAGGAATAATAGTCTTGTGACTGATAAAATACTTAAAAATCAAAGGTAATATGATCATTTGCACCTGTATCGAGAATCCAAAGGTGAGGGTGCTTACCACTCACAGATGTGGAATCAGAGTTGAGGACAAGGGAGTAGTAGTTACAGAATTAACTTTGGGCTGTTGAATCTGTTTTGTTTGTTGAAGCAGATCAAGAATGCTTTGATATTGCTCTTGTGTGAAGCCAAAAGAATGAGTTGATGGTGCTGATGGACCTGGAACCTTTGAATTAGTGACTGTTGCATTTGTCTGAGATTGAGCCTTCCCTTTGGTCTTGTAGCCTGGAGGGAAGCCATGCTTAAAATAGCATGTCTCAATGGTGTGGTTATTCTTCCCACAATGTGTACAGACACGATTAGGACCTTTACCATTAAAGTTCTGTCCTTTACCCTTTCCAGCATAGTTGCCCTGCTGAGAATTGGACAAAAGAACCACAGAAGAATCACTGGCCTCATGACTAACCGAACCAATCATTTCCCTTTCTTGTTGAATGACTAGGGAAAAGGCTTTCTCAATATCAGGGAGGGGGTCCATCATCATAATCTGAGATTTGGTGTGCGAAAAACGTTCATTCAAACCTCAGAGGAAACGAATCACATAATCTTGCTCGCGGTAAACCTTCATAGAGGCAACATCTCCACACGAGCAAGCAATGGGAAACCTACAATGAGGAAGAGGACAAAAATTTTCCAGTTCATCCCAAAATACTTTCATCTGCGTGAAGTAGTCAGAAACCTCAAGATTGCCTTGTCTAAATTTGTAAAGATCTTCTTGAATATCAGAGATATCGGTGGAATGTTTGAAATGGAAAAATAAATAAAAAAACATATCAGTGTAAAGCCATTAATAAAAACTAAAGCTGTTTCTGCATTTTGAAAAGTTATTAAGTGGTCAAATTTTGTAGAGTGGTATAAACATGGAAGGATTATGCCATAAAAAAGAGTTGATAGCTAAAGCATGTGCCAAAAGAGTTGAAAAGAAGAACCAAATCTCCTATGTGCTATCATGAGGTCTAATATTCACAAAAAGTTAGTAGGGGGAAAGAAAAAGGAAGAAGAATAGTAGTGATGCAACATAAAATCTAAGAAAATTTTTCACAAACAGATAAGTGCACAAAAAGAAATATGCCTATCCCCTTAACATAGAAGATATGGCAAATCAGTAAATAACATAATGTAATTGAAAGAAGCAATTCAATGGAAAATCCAGAAATCGGAATTGCATAATATAATAATCTTGTTTCAGAATTTATATAAAATAAATAGATTGGTTCTTCATCGTGTTGGAACCAAATTACACACTCACACTCAAGGTCTCTAACAGCAAATCACTCACGCGATAGTAAAGATTGGAATAAAATGCAAGAATAGAATACTGAGTATATACTCTGAATTTTATCGATCATGAAGTCTTTATTTATACATCACAGAAGAGTTAAGCCCCACATGAACATACTTTTTGATAATTAGATGGATCCGTGGTTCTAACATTTTATTTCATCTCACAACTACTCTTGAATTTTGTCAAAATCCTTACTATATGTTTTCTAGCTATAGCATTAATCTATCAAATATTTTAGTCTGTTAATATTTTGGACGTGCAAGAAAATCTTGTTTTGTTTGCTGTCTTTCTTGATCCCAGTAAGTTCGTATTTGATGCATATAGGGGAGGCGATGAAGACATTGTTTTCTATTGGGGTACCACAGTGTAGTGAAATGTTCACCACATCAAAACTATGGCATTAATTACTTGATCACAAAATATAGTCAATGATAACAAAGGCTCACAAAATATAGCAATGAAATGCACGGTACCAGTCGTAATAAGGAAAGCAAATTTGCTCCAACACAATACTCTAATACCAACCATAGGTGAGCAGAAGTTCCATACCTAATAAAAGCATAAATGGACACTTTCCAATTAGAGGAGATTCAAGCAAAAGGAAATAAAAAAAAATTATAGATCATGAAACAGGACCATCCAGAGTGTTATTAAATATTAGTAGGACTATTCGTTGCAGCATTTTGTGGTTATATTATTGAAACTGATGGTGCAGTGGTAGTTAAGTGCCTCCATGGAAATACAAAGCTAGCTGCTATTGATCCTATCATCCTGGACTGTAAGAAAATATTATCTCAAATGCAAAATACTAGAGTGACTAGAATTATGATTTAAATAATAGGATAGCTGAATAATGCTTTTCATTAAAAAATAGTAATATGATACAAGAAGAGTGCTTTATATAGAGAGCAAAAGACCCACATGGCTGCAATACAGAACAAACCAAATCTCCATGAACTAATTCTTGATAACAGAACAACTACTAACAAAACAGAACTGCAGATCTGATCCTAACTAATTAACGACTAATTGATATATGAAATACAGTTGAGCAAGTGATTTAATTGTGACATAAGCCAATAACTCCCCTCAAGCTGGAAGGTGTATGGTCTTCATTCCCAGCTTGGTGATGAATTACTGAAAATGAGCAGGGTCTAGGGGTTTAGTCAACACATCTGCTAGCTGATTGGTACTTGGAACAGGAAGAAGGTAGAACAATTTGGCCTGAAGCTTCTCCCGGACGATATGACAATCTAGTTCTATATGCTTTGCTTTGTGCGTTCATGGAAAGATGAATTGGCTGCGATATGCATGCCGACTGGTTGTCACAATATAATAGAGCTGGTTTGTGAAATGGAAGATGGAAATCATGAAGTAAGTGAGCCATTGTAGTTCACAAGCAGTGGCTGCCAAGGCTTGATATTCGGCTTCAGAAGAGGATCGGGACACAGTGGCCTGCTTCTTTGACTCCCATGATATTAAAGAGTCCCCGAGGAAAACACAAAAACCAGTAACGGATTTTCTAGAGTCGGACTTGCCCAATCGGAGTCACTGAAAGCTTTGAGTTGAAGAGTGGAGCTGCTAGGGAAGAAAAGTCCATGAGCCGGAGATTGTTTAATTAAGAACACGAACAGCTGCTTCATGATGCAAAGATGTAGGATTGCCCATGAATTGGCTCAACTGTTGCACACAAAAACTTATGTTAGGACGTGTGGTAGTTAAATATAAGAGCTTACCAATGAGACGTCTATAGGATGCAGGGTCAGCAAGAGGAATTCCTCCTTGCTGTGTCAAATGAGTTCCTTTAGTCATAGGGGTATTGACTGGTTTAGAAGCCAGCAAACCACATTCGGATAGAATGTCTAAAGTATATTTGCGTTGGCATATATGAATTCCTGTTTTTGAGCGAGCGGTTTCTAGACCAAGGAAATACTTTAAGTATCCTAGGTCTTTAATCTTAAAACTGCTGTGAAGTTCAGACTTAATTGATGTAATTTCTTGGAGATCATTCCTGCAAGAATGAGGTCATCCACATAGACTAATAGAGCAGTAAAAGAATAAGCATCATGTTTAATAAATGTTGGTTGCCAAATATGATATATGAATCAACCATTAATGATTGATTCCAATATCTTTATTAGGGCAGCTGTAAATATGTAATTACTGTATTCAAGGGATTCCTGTACATATTATCCCTCCTAATTAATGTCCTGATTCATTTCCCTGATTAGGCTAGGATTTGATTTTTTTTCTTTCCTTTTTTCTGGGATCCTGTTTGATGTATACGTCTTTCTATTTAAACCTACATTGTACCTATTCTGAATTAAGGAATGAAATCAATATTTCACATGGTATCAGAGCAATTCTGATCCAAGTGAGAAATACCATTCCCCATGGCCGAAGACAACAGCTCAGTCTCAAGCCCAGACCCTAAATCGGCAACTGGAATGATTACCATTACCAGTCTGACCGAAAACACCATCCTACCCATCACTGGCTACAAATTGAATGGCCAGAATTATACCCAATGGGCAAGTTTTGTCAAGATTTTCCTTCAAGGAAAGGGAAAGGAGGACTACATCACTGGTGAAGCCAAAGAACCTGAGAAGAAAGATCCCAGCCACCCAAAGTGGAAACTTGAGAACAGCCAAGTCATGTCATGGCTGTTAAACTCGATGACAAATGAAACTGGGGAAAATTTCATGTACTACGGCACTGCAACAGAGATATGGAGCGCAGCTAAGGAGACCTACTCAAATAAGGAAAATACCTTAGCCATATTTGAGATCAAGAGTCTTCTCCATGAGTTGCACCAAGGAGATTCATCTGTCACTGAATATTACCACACCCTCACTAGATGGCAGCAGTTGGATATCTATGAGGATATAGAGTGGAAATGTCCAGAAGACAGCAAACAATACAAGAAACAGGTGGAGAAGGACCGAATTTATCAATTCCTTCTTGGCCTAAACAGAAACCTGGATGAAGTAAGAGGAAGGATACTTGGAACCAAACCTCTACCGAGCATCAGGGAAGCGTTTTCAGAAGTAAGAAGGGATGAGAGCAGAAGGAAAATTATGCTTGGAAACCCTAATCCAACCTCCAACAATGAGAGCTCTGCCCTGGCAGCAAAAGGAATCCAGAAAAGTCTTGTGGATGGTGTGACCATTGCAAAAAACCTGGCCACACCAGGGATATATGCTGGGTAATCCATGGGAAACCGGCAGATTGGAAACCCTCTCGGAGTAGGGATAGCCGTGCTAATTCTGCCCCGCTTGAGGGAAACAAGGTGATGACACCACCTGCACCTGAGCAGGGTCCATTCAGCAAGGAACAAATGGAGACATTGCAGCAAATGCTTCAGCAAGCACTCCAAAACACTAACACACACTCTGCTGCCACCTTAATACAAAAAGGTAATTCTTCAAGTGCACTCTCTGTTAAACAAGGAAAATCTGATTCATGGATTGTAGATTCGGGAGCCTCAGACCACATGACTGGGGATATTACTCTTTTTGATGGGTATGTCCCATGCAATGATAACTCTATAGTTCGGATAGCTGATGGTTCAACTTCAAAAGTGGCTGGTAAAGGTTTAGTGGTTATCTCTAAGGACATCACCCTTAAATCTGTCCTCTATGTTCCTAATCTGAATTGCAATCTTTTATCGATAAGTAAATTGACTCAGGACCAAAACTGCGTTACTAAATTTTTGCCTCACCTATGTGAATTTCAGGATCTGGATTCGGGGAGGAAGATTGGCAATGCTGAGGAATGTGCAGGCCTCTATTTCCTTCGAGTTAATGACTTCAAGAAGAGAAATGATGCAGCTAATGTAGCCGTGTCAAGTGGAGAGAACCTAGGAAGTAATGTGATGTTATGGCACTATCGTTTAGGACACCAAAATTTTATGTATCTTGAAAAAATGTTTCCTTCACTGTTCAATAAAAATTCCAGAATTTTCCAATGTGAAGTTTGTCAATTATCCAAACACTCACGCCACCATTACCCTGCCCAACCATATAAAGCATCTCAGCCATTTTCATTAATTCATAGTGATGTTTGGGGTCCTTCTCGGGTTAAGAACATAACAGGTTCTAAATGGTTTGTAACTTTCATAGACGATCATACAAGAATTACATGGGTGTTCCTTATGAAAGAAAAGTCAGAAGTGGGAAAAATATTTGAGAACTTCCACAATATGATTCAAACTCAATTTGAGACCAAAATCCAAGTCCTCAGAACTGACAATGGGCATGAATACTATCATAACACACTTGGCTCCTATATGCTCCAACATGGAATAGTCCACCAAACCTCTTGTGTGAACACACCACAACAGAATGGTATCATTTGAGAGGAAAAACCGGCTTCTTATGAAAGTCACGAGATCACTCATGCTCTCTATGAATGTGGGAAATCATTTTTGGGGTGAAGCAGTCCTCTCAGCTACATACCTGATAAACAGAATGCCTTCCAAAGCCCTCAATTTCAAAACCCCTTACCAAATCCTCTCATCCATCTACCCAACACCAAACTCCTAACATCTATTCCTCCTAGAATATTTGGATGCACCGCATTTGTGCATGATCATCAACCCCACGAAGCAAGTTGGACCCAAAAGCTGTGAAGTGCATATTTCTAGGCTATGCACCAAACAAGAAAGGGTATAAGTGCTACTCTCCCACAACCATAAAATTCTATCATTCCATGGATGTAACCTTTTTCGAAAACCAACCTTTCTACCCCAAAATTGGCATTCAGGGGGAGAAGCAAGGAGCTATTGAATCCCACATTTTGGTTGATTTGGAACCAGAGCAAAATGTCACAGTTGAGCAGAATTTAAACCAAGTAACTGAACCCGAAATTGATCCAATGGCTGGTCAACTAGTAGCTGAACCAGAAATTGATCTTGTGGCTGGTCAAATAGTTGAACCAGAAATAGAACCAGCAGAAGAAGTTGTAACCAAACCCACTAATCAAGGGAGCAAGGAGCTGCGGGTCTTCATAAGGAAGAAGAAAACTCGAAGGGAGGAAGAAATCTGCACATCTCCAAGGCTCAACCAAAATTCTGACAAAAATTCAGAACCACCTGAAATTCACCAAGGTAACACACTTGTTGAGCCTAACTCTAATTTAATGGATGATGATTGTAATGAAAATGAGGATAATCTAGACAAACCAATTGCCTTGAGAAAAGGGGTGAGATCATGTACTCAACACCCAATTGATAAGTATGTTTCCTATGGAAAGTTGTCACAGGAATACAGGGCATTTATCACTACCTTGGACAACATAAAACTTCCTCATGATATCCAAGAAGTTGTCCAACAAGCAGAGTGGAAGGCTGCAGTAGAAGAAGAAATCGAAGCACTAGAAAAGAATGGCACATGGAAGTTTGAGGAACTGCCAAAAGGGAAGAAACCGATTGGGTGCAAATGGATCTTCTCTATTAAGCATAATGCAGATGGAAGTGTGAATAGATACGAAGCCCACTTGGTGGCAAAGGGATTCACCCAATCCTATGGAATAGACTATGAGGAAACATTTGCCCCAGTTGCAAAACTAAACTCAGTTCGAGTCATCCTATCCTTAGCAACCAATCTAGATTGGCCCCTTCACCAACTAGAACTTAAGGGGTTCCTAGCCAAAGAATTTGAAGTTAAGAACCTTGGACACATGAAATATTTCCTTGGGATGGAAGTTGTCCGATCCACTCATGGAATTTATATATCCCAAAGAAAGTATGTGCTGGATTTACTAGAAGAAACAGGAATGTTGGGATGCAGGCCAGCAGATACCCCCATGGAACCTAACTTAAAATTCACAGCTGGAGAAGGAAGTTCTCCTGCTGATAAATAAAGATACCAAAGATTGGTAGGAAAACTGATTTATCTAACCCACACTAGACCAGATATTGGCTATTCTGTGAGTATGGTAAGTCGGTTCATGAATGATCCAACTGAAGATCACATGAAAGCTGTAAACCGGATCCTCCAGTACCTAAAAAAGACACCAGGAAGAGGCCTCCATTTCAAGAAGAATCTGAACAGAAATGTGGAAATATTCACAGATGCTGATTGGGCTTAGTTCGGTGACTGATAGGAAATCAACAAGCGGGTCCTGCTCATATGTGTGGGGAAACTTGGTAACTTGGAGAAGCAAGAAGCAATTAGTTGTTGCTAGAAGCAATGCAGAAGCCGAGTTCAGGTCTATGGCTCACGGTATTTGTGAAGGAATATGGCTGCAACGAATGCTTAAGGAGCTTGGAGTGTTAACTGATCGCACCATGAGACTGTTTTGTGACAATAAGGCAGCAATCAACATTGCCAAAAACCCAGTCCAGCATGATAGAACCAAATATGTGGAAATAGATAGGCATTTCATAAAGGAGAAATTAGATGATGAGATTGTCAAACTAGAATATACTCCCTCCAAACATCAAACAGCAGACATATTAACTAAAGCTCTTCACAAGTCAAGTTAGGAGAACCTAAGATCCAAGTTGGGCATGATTGATATCTACTACCCAACTTGAGGGAGAGTGTTGGTTGCCAAATATGATATATGAATCAGCCATTAATGATTGATTCCAATATCTTTATTAGGGCAGCTGTAAATATGTAATTGCTGTATTCAAGGGATTCCTGTACATATTATCCCTCCTAATTAATGTCCTGATTCATTTCCCTGATTAGGCTAGGATTTGATTTTTTCTTTCCTTTTTTCCGGGATCTTGTTTGATGTATATGTCTTTCTATTTAAACCTACATTGTACCTATTCTGAATTAAGGAATGAAATCAATATTTCACAATAAACAAAGAGTAATCTGAGGTGGATTGAATGTAACCCTTAAGTATTAAGAAATTGCTAAGACTTGCAAACCATTGTCTACTTGATTGTTTAAGTCCGTAAATTGATTTTAGTAATTTACATACTTGATTACGCTTAGTGGAGGTTATTCCAGGAGGAAGAGCCACGTACACTTCCTCCTCCAAAGTACCATGTAAGAAGGCATTTTGAACATCAAGTGGATGCAAAAACCAATTTTGGGAGGAAGCAATGGCAAGTAAAAGTCTTATGGTTGTCATTTTAGCCACAGGAGAGTATGTATCAAAGAAATCAATGCCCTCAATTTGGGTAAACCCTTCAGCAACAGGGCGTGCTTTGTGTCGTTCAATGCTTCCATTGGCATTGTATTTGAATTTAAAAACCCATTTGCAACCAATGGGGGTTTTTCCTGGAGGTAAATCAGTAATAATCCAAGTATCATTTACTTTTAAGGCATCTAATTCAGAATTCATGACCGAAATCCATTGAGGATTTTGGATGGCCTGTCTATAGGTTCTTGGTTCATCATGTGTAGAAATAGAAAGAGTGTAATGGGAATGGGTAGATGACAGATTAGAATAACCTAAAACAGCAGATAAAGGGTAGAAAACACCTTTAGTGTTGGCATGCAGTAGTGGAGACTGCATTACAGTGGAAGTCTTTGAGGTAAGTGGGCATCTTTGGAGTTCTGGAAGACTTGCTTAAGATTGGTGCTGCTGCTGTGGAACTGCAATCAGTGTGAGGAATTGAGGATGCAGGTGCAGAATCGGATTGAACAGCAGGCAGGGCAGGAGATGAAGACTGATCACTGTGTTGCTGATGTTGAACAGCAGGAAACAATGATGGAGTGTCAAAAATAAAGGTGCAGTCTTGTGAGGATGGCAATGTCTCAGAATCTGCAGTGTTAGTAGTGACAGTGCAAGAATAGGGAAAAATAGATTCATAGAAAACATGTCTAGAGAGATAAATATTCCTAGATTGTAACTCATATAATAGGTATCCTTTAGTGCCTGGTTTAAAACCAAGAAACACACATTTCCGGGCTGTTGGATCAAGTTTCTGTCTATGATTGGTTAATGTTGTAGCATAGGACAGACAACCAAAAACTTTTAAATCAATAAAAGTGGGAGGGGTAGCATATAGTAATTCATAAGGGGTCCTGTTTTGAAGCACAGGAGTTGGCAATCGGTTAATTATATGAACTGCATGACATAAAGCATAAGACCAAAATGATTTGGGCAAGTTAGAATCAAATAATAAAGCCCTAGTGACATTCAATAAGTGTCTATGTTTATTCCATGGTCCTACAACAAGAACGCCCACATTCTGCTACTCCCAACATCGACTCCACTGCTTTTGCAACCAGTTCCTCAATTTATTCTTCACAGGGCAGAGGAACAGCATCTCAGGGAAGGGGCAGAGGGCGTTCCAACAATAGACAGCAGATGCTATGCACTTACTGTAATAGGACCAACCATACAGTTGATAATTGCTATTTCAAACACGGCTTCCCACCTGGTTATCGCACCAAGAATCAAAGCACTGCTCTTCAAATTGGGTCTGCTCAACCTGATCAAACTCCAAAATTTGATACACATTCAGGTTCTGCCAAAGCCCCATCCAATGATTCTTCTTTCAGCATCACTCGTGAAGGTTATCAACATTTGCTTTCCCTCTTACATGCATCTAAAAGTGATCCTGGATCTACTGTCAACACCTTGAGTAAGCCTCCTATCACTGAAACAGCTCCTCATGTGATCTCTAGTATCACTAATGAGTTGAGGACAAAGGGAGTAGTAGTTACAGAATTAACTTTGGGCTGTTGAATCTGTTTTGTTTGTTGAAGCAAATCAAGAATGCTTTGATATTGCTCTTGTGTGAAGCCAAAAGAATGAGTTGATGGTGCTGATGGACCTGGAACCTTTGAATTAGTGACTGTTGCATTTGTCTGAGATTGAGCCTTCCCTTTGGTCTTGTAGCCTGGAGGGAAGCCGTGCTTAAAATAGCATGTCTCAATGGTGTGGTTATTCTTCCCACAATGTGTACAGACACGATTAGGATCTTTACCATTAAAGTTCTGTCCTTTACCCTTTCCAGCATAGTTGCCCTGCTGAGAATTGGACAAAAGAACCATAGAAGAATCACTGGCCTCATGACTAACCGAATCAATCATTTCCCTTTCTTGTTGAATGACTAGGGAAAAGGCTTTCTCAATATCATGGAGGGGGTCCATCATCATAATCTGAGATTTGATGTGCGAAAAACGTTCATTCAAACCTTTGAGGAAACGAATCACATAATCTTGCTCACAGCAGACCTTCATAGAGGCAACAGCTCCACACGAGCAAGCAATGGGACACTTACAATGAGGAAGAGGACGAAAATTTTCCGGTTCATCCCAAAATACTTTCATCTGTGTGAAGTAGTCAGAAACCTCAAGATTTGCCTTGTCTAAATTTGTAAAGATTTTCTTGAATATCAGAGATGCGAAAAATGTCACCCTGGGAATATCGATTGCGCAAGTTCTTCCAAACTCCAGCAGCAGTATCGATCCAAAGAACCGATTTAACAATGGATTCAGAGTTGGATTTTTGAATCCAAGAAAGGACCATTATATTACACCGAGTCCAGGGAGCAAAAAGAGGATCAGAAGGCGCTGGTTTTGGAAGACTTCCATCAATGAACTTTTCCCTGTTCTTTGAAATCAGAGCTATATGCATAGATCGTGCCCAAGTATGGTAATTCTTGTTGTCCAAAGGGGGAGAAACAAGAATCACTGCAGGGCTTTCGTTTGGATGGAGATGATAATAGGGATTCGCAGCATTGGTAAGAAAATCAGAATAGCTCTCGTTTGCCATAGTTGCTTTTGCAACATAAAAGAAAAAGATAAAACTGAAAGAAAATGCAAGAAACTGCAAGAAAGAGATGGAAACCAGAGCCCTAGACTAGCTCTGACACCATGTTGATGTGAGAATTAAGAAAGAATTGAGACTGCATTCTTTTGTGTATTCAATATGAATGAATCAATGTACATAATGAATAGGCATCAAGCCTTTTATATAGACAAGACATCCTACTGAAACCTAACTAACTGACAGCTGTTTACATAACAGCAAAATATGACTAACTGCCTATTATAAACCAACTAACAATAGTGCCTGTTTCTATATGTGCAACTTCATATACATAAGAAAAGTAGCCAAGAGCACAACAAATAGGAAGAGGAAGATCATCTTCCTCCAGGAATCAATGCTTCTGATTTGCATATGGGGCACACATTTTTCACAAGCAACCATTTCCTTAGACAGTCTGCATGATATTCATGCCCGCATTGAAGAATTCCAATCATGTCATCGTTCTTATATTCATCCTATGAAATTATATAAATATTCTAATTAATAGGGAAAAAAAGATTCAAAGGCAAACTATCCTAGAAAGTTTGGCAGATAAAACATCAATGAATAAAATAAATAACTTGAATGTTCAATAAAACATGCTAAAATGTTCATACCTGGCATATTATGCAAATATCAGTTTCCTGTTCCTCAGAAGGAATAGCAGGTATCGAATAAGTTTTTGTCTTCATTTGAGTTGTAACCATTTCGTCTGATAATCGTGTGCTTACGTTGCCAATCCGCTCACCCAATGCCAGAAGCTCCTGTGATCAAATAACAAAGAGTAAATAATTTAATTTTGTATCCTAGACTTAACATCTATAGTATAGAGATTGATAGGAAAATGCAATATCCAACTTTGTGCACTTGCCTCATAAGACATGTCCTCAATGTCCAAGTGCAAATCTGTGTGATGGTCAGGCAGTAAAGCAACATCCTACACAAATAAGCTTTAATTGTTTAATTAATGAAAATGAAAATAAGCATGACTCTGATAAGTAGTTATTAAGAGGAAAAGGAAATATTACATCAAGTTGGATGAAGCGAAGATTTCGATGTCCTAGAGTTGCTTTGGGTGCATGACTCCTATATGATGTGTAGATGTTGCAGCGCCAACATGCCTAGCAAAGACACCACATGAAGGAAGCCTATATGAAGGTGCGGGGAGGATGAAAGTAGACAGAATGACCTCTCATTCCCTCGCATAGGCGGATGGCGGTGTTGGATGATTGAAAGGAGGAGAATGAGAAAACATGATGCCGCTTGTGTTCCTAGCAACCCCATCATAAGTGTTTCTTGCCGCATTAGGGGAGCAAATCAAGTCGGAACACCCATATCATAAGCATTTGTCACCACTGTGCCTCTCGATGCCACTTCTGTTCCTAAATGATTCAATATCATCAATAATAGCAACCCCATCAGATGCGTTGATCTTTGAATCACATCCCTCGTATTGTCATATGCATCATCTACTACATAATGGGAATCGATGCCAATGAAATCGAAATAGCCATCATGCCGCCTTTGTTCACCCATTGCCAAATTCGATCAATATAATCCTAATATGAAAGAAGAACAGATTGTTTCGTTTGTGGTAAGGCTTTATCAATCCACTATTTATAAAAACCGTCGCGTGATTATTACGTCGCGTGATTATTCCGCCACTAATTTAGTCTTTTTTTTTTAAGGGAGATAATTTTGCTTTTAATTTTTACTTTGTGACAAAAAAAAACTTAATTTTTATACATAAAATTATTTATATTGTAATTATAAATATATTATAATCTATAATTATAATATATTTATTATCAAAGTCAAATATTTTTAAATATGTGTTAATAATTTTTTTTGTACAAGATGTGTTAATATATGAATATTTATTTTTAATATCTTTATTTTAATAAAAATATTTAAAAATAAAAAATTATGTATTTGACCCTTGCTAAAAATCTTTAAAAATAAAAATTTATGCATTCGACCCTTTGTTCACCCATTGCCAAATTCGAATTTTGCAAGGATGAATCGTTCGTTTATGAAAGAACAATACTTTCGTTTGTTTGTTCGTTTGTGGTTTGTGGTAAGGCTCGTATCAATCCAATATTTATAAAAACAGACGCGTGATGATTACGTCGCGTAATAATTCCGACCGCGTAGTAATTCCGCCACTAATTTAGATTTTTTTTAATGTAATTAAACATTACATAATTCTATATCAATAGAAGAATATTTGAAGCATATCGGTAACCATTTTTAGAAAATATAATTATCTATCATATTTTTTTCTTGCCTCTTGAAAATCTATTTGATTTATTTCAACTTCCGGAGATGTTAACCATATTCAGAAAATATATTTATCTATCATTTTATTATTTTTATTTTCTATTGAAAAGCTATTTAACTTATTTCACCTTTTTTCCCATGTAACTTAACCATTGTAGAAAATATATTTACTTATCATATTTTTTTTACTCTATTGATAATCTGTTTGATTTGTTTCTTCTCTTATCCCGTCCAAATTAACCATTTAGAAAATATATTATCTGTCATTGTATTATTTTTCTTCTCGCATGAAAAATTATTTCATTTATTTCTCCTCGTTCTCTTTTGCAAGTTAAATTTCTTTTGAAAATATTTTTATATATCATATTATTATTATTTTTATCTATTGAAAATCTATTTGTTTTAATTTTCATTTTTTTCGTTTAAAATGTCTCAAACCTACGGCTTACAACAATCTTTACTTCCACTATAAAAGAATAAGTCTTATTGAATATAGATTGCAACTCAGCAAAGTATAATATATCAACTATAGACTGTCTTAAATCATTAAAAATATAGGCAATTTCTAGGGTGGGGGAGCTCCACATATCTCTCACGGTGAGAGATGTTAGAGTGACCTATTGTAGTCAGTATTCTTTTAATTTGCAGGTTAATATAGTCTAAAATATTTGCACAATAGGTCCCCCCTAGGCCCTTATATGGAAAAGTGGCAAATTTGTCCCACGTATTTGTCACTCCCACATTTCCACTCCTTTTAACTTTCATCCATTAGTAGAGTCCACATCACTAAACCAAGCTCCACCACTCACTCTCGTTCTCACTTCCCAGTCTCAGTCATTATGCATCTTCTTCTTCATAACCCATAATAACCATTAGTTTCTCAAAAGAAGAAGATAGAATCAAGGAAATGGGTAAGGCATCAAAATGGTTGCACGAACTTCTGCGTCTCATCAAACCAGACAACAACTCATCATCGCTGCCTTGCCCCCTCCGCACACTACCTCAGATTCGTTCCTCGCGCAACCGTCACTCTGCCACAGATCCAAGCCGCTTCTCGTCCCGCACCTTCTGGATCTCCGCCGCGGAATACTGCAGACAAACCAGAACGACCACCACAACACGCTTTAGCCTTCTCCATCGCGTCGTCACGTTGTCCAGCCGTCGTAGCTCCTCCAAACAGCAACACTTAGGTTGCAGGTGTTCTGAGTGAAGAAGATGAAGCTTATTTTGGGCTTGGGTCAATTCCTTATTGGGCCTAGAGTTTTTTAACACCAAAAACTCATGTGATATTATTAAATGGGCTTGGAAGAAAATTTTAAAAAAAAGTAAACATTCCTTCTCTTAAACTAAAGAAAATTCATTTAAAAATAATATTAATCTAAAAATCAGAATATCTAAAAAATGAAAAAAAAACTATTAAATAAACAAAAACTTGTTCTTTGAATAAAAAAAGACTTCTAAATCGAGAATTTAACATGTGTGATATACATAAATATATGTGTCAAATGGCTCCCCCAATTTTTTTACTCAACATCTGCCACTGGTTAGGGTTATGGTATATGTTTATGTACATTACTAACTACAAATAATATAATAAACACGGTTATGATAATGGTATTAAATTAAAAACACCAATCAAATATTGTTAAACAAATACATGAAAGTATAAATTATAATTAGACATATGAACCAATATTTAAGAAAATTACTTAAATTGCATAATGAATTTATAATAAGATTATATATTAAATACCTAGTATTTAATAGATTATAATTAGACATATGTATTTATATATGTATATATAAATGATATATTCAAATCAGTTCTTACTAGTGATTTTTGACTAGTTTTCGTTAGTTTCGGCTCAATTGATTGGTTCTCACTAGCTCTAAAATCTGCTAATCTTTTGGGTTGAATGGACTGGACACCCGACCAGTTCCAAATCCAACCGGTCGAACCGACATATTTAGTTTGATTTTCAAAGAAACTCAAATTTCTTAGTATTTTTGTTAATATATGTTAATATTTAGGGGGTTAAAATTGTATTGCTAAATTTATGCATTTGACCCTTGTTAAAATATGCCGCATAAACTAAAAATCTTTATTTATTTATTTTGACAAGTAAAAATCTTTATTTTTAATAATTTAATTTAAAGAATATTTTAGTATATTAGAATTATTATAAATTTGATGAATAAAACATAAAAATTTATACATTTGACCCTTGCTCTTTTGTTGCTTACTTGCTTATATATTCATTTGACCACCGCTCTTTTATTAGAAAATATGGCTACGACTCAAGATAGATGGATGAATTGAGTTTAAAATTTTTTTTTACCAGTTTTGTTATATAAAATAACAGTTTTATATAAAATAACAGCTTATGTTGTATACGAGAATCATACTTGCCCTAATTCTTTTTTTTTTTTAAATTACTTACACATGTCATAGTTTCAACATGTCTTTATTAGTTTTAAAAAAATGGGATCCATGCAGAAGTCGTGTACTTTGGTAACGACTTGTATAAATTTTAAAAAAATAACTTAGTTGGAGTCGTATATTTGACATACGACATGCCTATTTTATCTAAAAAAATAATAAATTAGCGAAGTTGTGGTTATCACCTATGACTTGAATATATATTTAAAATATATATATAGTTGTATGTCACCTATACAACTTATCCCAATTGGGTATTTTTCCCCCCTAAAACTACACTAGTCCTGCAACTAAATTGCACTAATTATGTAAAACAAACCGATATCAGTATAAATTTATAACCAAAATTTACCCTACCAACCAACTATTAATTGCCACATATTTAAGGGACGTTGTTTCAAGATTAAAACAAAGCTGTTGTTACTCAAAATAATCAAATGACATTGTTTGGTTTTTTTTAACAAAGTATAACTTACTTTATGCTCTGTTGAATTTTTTTTTTTTAAACTTATCAAAAAAGGGAAGGAGAAGGCTATCATTATAAGATTAATCAAATATGATGTGAGGAGTTTTGATTATAAGATTGATTAATATATCGTCTATGGTTTAGATAAGGAGAAGCCTAAGTATATGGAGGGAAGAGGAGGGAATTTAATGGAAGGGAGGGGAAAGATTTTAATTAGACATTATGTTTGGTGGAGGGGATGGGAGAGATTTTAAAAAAAATTTACTTTTAAACGCTTATAACTATTTATTTCAAAATCCACGAGCGGGGTTACATTAGTCAAACTATGTAAAATATTTTAAAATCTCTCTCTCCCCTAAAAAATTGTTTGGTTGGAGGGGAATGGAGGGGAGGAGATATTTTAAATTTTTGTATTTGGTTCAAATTTAAAGAGGGGAGGGGAGCAAAATCCCTCCTGGGTCCATTTTTGCTCTTCTCCCATTCCCTCCAACCAAACACTATGTAAGTTTCAAGAGTGTCTAAAATTATACTAAATTATTATTAGAATAACCTATCCAAAAGATGAAAAAAAAATGGCATTGGCTTACAATTCTATATCCTCAATATCTCATATGGGGAAGGATTTTTATGCTCACCCAAAGTTCATATATTTATTGCCCCAGAGAAAAATTTAATAAAAGAAAAACTGGGAAAAAAATAAAAGAATTTCATAAATCTATTAAAGGGATGAAGTTTCATTCAAAAGGTGCAGAAAATGAAGTTATAGAGAGGCTACCAGGGGGAACCCTCAATAAAAGTAACTGCCCCCTCCAAGTTAGAACAATGCATGACAGTGTAAGCCATGAGTTCAAGAGACTCAACCTCATTGACTTCGGCTCCAAGCCTCCAACAATACCACTCCTAAACCATATACATCATTTTTTGTGCTTAACATGTTCAAAAGGTGGCTACTGGCTACTATTGAAGGTGGCTGCTAATTTTGTATTTCGCAAAAGTTTGTTTTTGTCTTCTTGCGGGTTTCGGAAGGTGGTCGGAGTTTGGCTTGGAGAGTTGCTCTTGGTGTCTGCTCTTCGGCTTCTGCTTTCTATTAGGTATGTGTCCTGGAGTTTGATCGTTACAAAGTAGAGTAAACTTACACAAAGGTTTTCTTGGTCACTCTTGCTATAACTCATCTCTCTTGAAGGCGGGAGTGGACTTGTTAAGAAGGAGTCTCCTTTTACAACACTTGGTTTTCTTGTTTCATGAATAAAGTTGGTTCTTGTTGCATTTGGGTGCTAATGTGGTAGACGTGGCTGTGTTGTTGGTTTTTCTTCTTTGTTGCTATTCGGCCGGTGATGTTATTTTGGTGCAGCATTTAAGATATCAAGTTTCATACCATCTTTGCGCGATCGATTTATTTGGTGAAGCTTGGTCTTAGTCGTGTCATTATGATGCTTCCGCTATGCTACAAAACTTCGGTTTAAGAAATTTCCACTCACCGCAACCATCACGCTTCGGTTTTGGATGGCTGGGAGGTCACGTTTTCTGTTCTCTGGGACAAGGGACTAATTTTTGGGTGGAGGAGGAGTTAGTTTTTCAACCAATATTGTCTTCTCTTGACTGATGGTTGAAGCTCTACCTATTTCATCTTTTTTAAATGTTCATTTGTTTTTCTTTATACACGATTTAGAGTACCCCTTATACCGTTTTAATAAATTTTAGCCTATCGAAAAAAAAAAAAACATGTTCAACACATAGTACTCAGCATATATGTATCAAATTGTTCCAACTGCATTGGTAGTAATTAGTGCTTGCTCAGTCTCAGGACAAATTAGTGACAATCCAAAAGCAGAAACTCTAGCATTCATGGAGTTATAAGGTGGTTGGGTGGTTTAGATGTGGGACAAAGGTGTTGGGACAACAACAAAATGCATTTTTAACGGCAATTATTATGACTTTTAACGGTAATTATAAAAAAAGCTGGTAAAGACCCAATTAATTGCTGCCAGAAATCAAAAGTTATAGCGGCAATTATTGCCGGCAATTTTAATAGCCACTAAATATGATTCTTGAATTGCTCTATAAGCTCATTTACTGACTTTTTTTTTATTGCTACTAAAAGTTACACCTAACATTTCCCAACAATTATTATTGCCACTAAATGTCAATATTATTTGTCACTCAAAGCATGCATGATTTTATCAACAAAAGTTCTTTTGCTCTCAAAACCGATATAATTTTTTTTATTTAAAAAAAATTGGGTTTGTTATATCAGTTTGCTCACATAATTTTCACACATATGATAGATAAACACAAATAGATTCACATGAATGATTGCAGATACATACCTAATACAAAAGGAGCACAGATGGAAAAGAAAAGTCTTTCTCAAGTCCTTCTCTTGAATGGAATGATTCAGATGACTATCTGGTGATACAAAGCAGCAAGGGCTGCTCCAATGAAAGGTCCAACCCAGAAAATCCACTGCAAGTAACAATAAAATTGTATGATTATTTAAGTCATTTTATTTCAGGTAAAAAAAAATGGACAAAATTTCAAGTATTTTTAAGGAAGAAGTCAAAGAAAATACACGGTCATCATCCGAAGCAAGGTCCCTGTTGAAGATGATGGCAGCTCCTATACTCCTAGCTGGGTTAATGCCAGTTCCTGTGATGGGAATGGTGGCCAAGTGGACCGAGAATATTTCAATAGGCATTAACCAAACATCGAGAATTCCACAAAATCATATGCTAAAATTGGTTCTAAATTATAACATGTCATTTCAATAGGTATTAACAGCATTGTTATTTTTTTTTTTCTAAATGCTAAATGGAATGCAGAAATTGGAAAAAAACAGCAAAGAATACATACAGGAACATGAGAGTCTCTAGCATTTCTCTTGGCATCAGTGGCAGAGAAAACAACGTACACGAGATAGAACCAAGATAATTTCAACACAAAATAAAAATACCCAAAATCCAAACCAACCATTGTGCACCAAAAAGGAACATAGAACCAAGAAAGAACCCACCAGAAAGATTGAGTAAAAATACATGCTTTGTGAAACGTCATAGATCTCACCCTTGATGGCCATGAGCAAGGATTAAGAGAGGACCATCATATAAAAAAACCATCATATAATTTCTTTTGCTACTTGTGCAGCATCCCTCTGTTCTTCTGTTACTTCAGCCAAAGGATTTCCCATCTACCATTAAATCAAAGATTTCTTTAGATGCGGACAACATGACAATTACTTGCTTTAGCATTATCCAACTCCATTTCAGATTCTTTATAATAATTAATCATATAAAATAATTAATTAATTATCTTCTTTAGACTCTTGCACTTCATATTTCCAAACAAACATTCAATCAATGCCATCTTTTAGGCTGCCTCTATATTAGTAAAGAATGTAGATATGCATTCTCATGAATGCTAAGAAGCATTCTCTTGCTATAAGTGCTATAAGCATTAATCAAGTACTATCTTCGTAGTAAAGAATGTAGATCTGCATTTCTTTTGGAAAATAAATAAGTAAAGCATATATACGTGGAGCATATCTTAGAAAAAGATATATACCATATAGCATCATTGTGAAACCAATCATTTATGTTGACTAGAGGAGTACTTTGAGCCGTTTGAAGAGTAATCTAAGCTGCATTCTGAAGAGTCTTCAAAGATCCAATGGAAGTGCAATCCATTCATCTGCCATAATTGAAAATTATGTTTGTGCAACCAGTAAGACCAGCAAAAGTAACTTTTAAAGCCATTTTTGTCGTAGTGGACAGGCTTTCAAAATACAGCCATTTCATTCCTTTAAAGCACCCCTACACTGCAAGAGTGACAGCTTAAGCTTTTGCCAAGGAGGTCGTTCGGTTGCATGGAATTCCCACAGCTATTGTTAGTGATCGGGACCCGATTTTTGTTAGTAATTTTTGGAGCTTTTCCGGTTACAAGGAACTCACCTCAAAACGAATTCTGCGTACCATCCAGAAACGGATGGACAAACGGAAGTGGTGAATAGGTACCTGGAAACATTTTTGCGCTGTTTTATATCAGATCAGTCCTGCACTTGGCTCCAATGGCTGCACTGGGCTGAATACTGGTATAACACTACTTATCATGTCACTACAGGGGTTACATCCTTTGAAGTGGTCTACGGCTGAAACCCCCCCATGATCACAATTCACAAGGTACTTAAAAGGGGAAACAAAGGTAGAAGTTGTTCAGCATGATTTGATTGATCGTGATGAGGCCCTTAGACAATTGAAACGCCATTTACGTCGGGCACAAGGGAGGAAGAAAGACCAGGCTGATAATAAGAGACAAGAAAGGAGTTTCGAAGTGGGAGAATGGGTTTTTCTGAAGCTTCGACCTCATAGACAGCAATCAGTGGTTTCACGGATTAATGCCAAGCTAGCGACAAGGTACTATGGGCCTTTCCAAGCGTTAGAGCGTTTGGGGGCAGTGGCGTACAAGCTCAAACTCCCTGCTACCTCCAAAATACATCCGGTTTTCATGCATCTCTCTTGAAGAAAGTTGTGGGAAGTTACGGTGTTGAGAAGGAATTGCCATCAAGAATGGGAGGAGATTACCGGGAGATGTTTGAACCAGTCTTTGTTCTTGCATCCGAAAAAGTCAACAAAGACGGTGACAGTGTTCGACAAGTTCTGGTACATTGGAAGGGAAGATCCGCGGAAGAGGCTACTTGGGAGGAGGAATTCACAAATCAAAGTCAGTTCCCACACTTCAGCCTTGAGGACAAGGCTGATTTTTAAGAGACTGGCGGTGTTAGAGCCCAAAACAAAGTAGCAAGCCCACAAGAACAATTGGTTCAACAATTGTCACATGGGCCTAAGGTCTGGAAGGTTTACACTAGAAGAGACAAAGGGAGTGCCAGGAAAATATGAGGTCTTTGTGAGAGAGAAAAATGGAGTGGTAACGGTTTCAGGAATCACGTAACAAATAGGATGAGGGTGTGTGAGTGGGGAATCTTTTGTGAATCATTATGTTTGTTTTGGATAGAGAGCACTAGCTCTCTATAGGAGCTGAGCTTTGTGGCAGAGGAATAGCCTTCCCCTGTAATTCCCTCTTTTGATCAATAATACAAACACTCTTCCCTTTCATTTTCTTCTAATTACTATTTCATTGAGCTGAGTAATTCTGGTTTCTATCAAACTGGTCCGACCTGCCGGATACGTGAGGGGGATCAGTGAGCTAAGGAGACGGAGAGGTGAATGCCACCGAAGAAAAAAGGAGAAAAGGTGATAGAAGCGAAGGTAGCAGCATTGGAGGCTGAACTGGCCAATGTCGAACGAGCCTTGTCGGTGATGGAGAGCAAGGCCGATGAGAACCAGAGCAAAGTCGATGAGAACCATCAGACTCACATGCCGATGCTTGCAAAGGTCCTAGATAAGACCGGTCAGTCGGATGAGGAAGGGAGCGGTGATGAAGGAAACAAGAATGGCAAAAATAAGAAGAAAGCACTAGAGACAGAGAAGGAGAACGGCAAAAAGAGTTCTTCATCAAAAAAGGGTCCTCGACATCGGGCCTGAAGAACTTACAAGGGGAGGTGTTGGAGGAGTTCCGCCAATCGGTGAAGAAGGTGGAATTGCCGATGTTCGATGGCGACGACCCCACCGGGTGGATTACACAAGCTAAGATTTATTTTTGGGTACAAGAGACAAGCCCGGAAGTGAGGGTGAATCTAGCTCAGATGTGTATGGATTGTCCTACCATCCACTTTTTCAATTCATTGCTTGATGAAGAGGTGGAGTTGACGTGGGAACGACTGAAAAAAGAATTGCTCGAGCGGTACGGAGGAATGGGCGACGACGACGTGTTTGAACAGCTCACCACACTTCGTCAGAGGGGAACCGTCGATGAGTACATTCAGACTTTTGAGAGACTCATAGCTCAGGTGAAAAGGCTTCCTGACAACCAGTATTGTGGGTACTTCCTCCATGGTTTGAAGGAAGACCTGTGTGGATGTGTGCGGACCCTTCTAACATCGGGTCCTCTGTCGAGGTCGAGGTTGATGAACGTAACTTAGGCGGTAGAGGAGTTACGGGACGGAGAAATCGCGTCAACCCACACACGTGCACTGGGTCCTGGGAATAGATTCGGGTCGAGTGCTCCTTTTCGACCCGGGCCCAATAATTCAGGTCGCACCAATGGGTCTGACTGGGTGATGGTTGGTGGGGGCAGGGAGATGGGATCTAGAGGCGGAAATGTGTCTACAGGAGGGCAGCAATATGGGTCCAAATCAAAGCAGGAGTTCAGTGATGAAAAAAACCAGGGAGGCCCACGTGATAGGGGAATCACACACTTATCCTATCAGGAGCTCATGGAAAGGAAGCAAAAAGGTTTATGTTCCAAGTGTGGGGGGACCTTATCACCCACTCCACCAATGTCCAGATAAACAATTGAGAATAATGGTGTTGGATGAAGAAGAAGGCGCAACAGAGGGGAACATCTTTTCAGCCTGGGGAGCTTGACCTTTGAGACAAGGGGGCAGCCACAAACCGTGAAACTCAAAGGCAAAATCAAGGGAGTACCTATTTTATAATTTTATATCCAGACAGTTAGTGACAAAAATGGGTTGGCAAGTGGAAGAGACTCAAGCTATGAAGATCAAATTGGGTGACGATTATCAGGTGGTGGCTAAGGGGAAGTGCAAAGGAGTTGAAGTGGAGTTAGAAGAGGTTAAGGTCTCAGTAGATACTTTCCTTTTTGATTTGGAAGGTATTGATGTGGTCTTAGGGATTTCATGGTTAGCAACACTTGGGGAAATGTTAGTTGATTGGGGGAGGCAAACCATGAAGTTTCATTTTGTTAGAATACTGGGTAGTAGGCCCATAAGCCCATTTGTGTATGTTGTAAATATAGCCTTGTAATAACTCTTTTTGACTAAGTAATGAAAGTAAGGAAATACACTTTCTACATGGTATCTAGAGCCAAAAACCCTAGGTCAGGTTAAAACCCAGATTCTGGCGAGCTCAACCCTTTTTCCGGCGACTCCTCCGCCGGTACTACTGTGTTCGTCTCTTCGCCGTCGGCCCATTCATCCGGACGACACCCCGATCGGAGCCGCCACGCGCCGCCACAAGCTCCGACCGGTCCATTTTGTTTCCGACAGATCTCTCCTTCTCTGGCACGCGTCGGTTGTCACCTCCGCCACCGTTGTGGCCGTCTCATTCCGGCGAGTCTGACCCGGTGGTCGATTAACCGCCACCCGGGCGACCGTCCCACCGCCACCGGCCACCACTGTTTGAACTTTCTGGCCTATTTTTTCATGGGGACTTCATTTCTACTGTTCTTTTCTCCTAATTTCATCTTGGAGATTAGTTTTTTGGGTATTTTCAGTCCTTGATTACTTCAAACATGACTAGTTCCTCTCGTCCTAAATGCACTTATTGCCATAGATGGGGGCACACTGAGGAGAGGTGCTTCAAGTTGCATGGTCGTCCTCCTCGGTTTATTCTCACTCACAATGAGGACACCTTGCCTGAGCAACAAAAGGGACCCTTCAGGTAGCAGCGATCTGTCACCCTTATTGGAACCGATTATGATGATTATTTGAGGTATCGGGCATCACGGCTGATCATCCTCATCCATTGCATCTGTTGCTCATTCTGGTAATTCCTTTGCGTGTGTGTCCCAATCTTCTTTGGGACCATGGATTCTTGATTCTGGTGCCTCTAATCACATCTGTGGCAATTCCCTCTTACTGTCTCACATTACTTATTCCAACTCTCTACCTCCTATTACCTTAGCTAATGGCTCCAAACAGGTTGCTACAACAGTTGGTAATGCACATTCCTTACCCTCTATTTCTTTGGACTCTGTTCTATATCTTCCTGTGAAGAAGGTTTCTATTTCTCATCATTAATTGAACTTGGGGAAAACAAACTATGTAAATACATGTATATGAGTCATGGGCCTTAGCCTATTGGGCCTGACTAGATAACAACAAAATAACTAATAAAGAAAAACCTATATACATTAACACCCCCCCTCAAGCTGGAGCATATAGATTATATGCACCCAGCTTGTTACAAATGAACCCAATACGTGGACCCCTAAGGGGCTTGGTGAAGATGTCCGCTAGTTGGTCATTGGTGTTGATGTAGTTTGTAACAATTCATCCAGAAAGCACCTTTTCTCTAATAAAATGACAGTCCACCTCGATGTGTTTGGTCCTTTCATGAAAAACTGGATTAAAGGCAATATGAAGAGCTGCTTGATTATCACAAAACAACTTCATTTGGGAGACTTCTGTAAATTTTAGTTCTTGAATTAGTTGCCTAATCCAAATGAGTTCACATGTAACTAAGGCCATAGCTCGATACTCTGCCTCAGCACTAGATCTAGCCACAACCTCCTGCTTCTTACTTTACCAAGAGACAGGATTGCCTCCAACAAGAACACAATATCCTGAGGTAGAACGTCTATCAGAAGGGGACCCGGCCCAATCAGCATCAGAATAACCAATTACTTCAGTGTGACCTTTATTCTCATATAATAAACCTTGACCAGGGGATCCCTTGACATACCTCAGAATTCGAATAGTTGCATCCCAATGACTATCACAAGGAGACTGGAGAAATTGGCTCACCACGAAAAGCGACAAATGAAATGTCTGGCCGTGTGATGGTAAGATAATTCAACTTGCCAACTAGTCTCCGATAACTTCCAGGATTAGCAAGAGGCTCCCCCTGTCCTGGAAGGAGTTTGACATTAGGATCCATAGGAGTGTCTATCGGCCTGCAATCTAACATGTTAGCCTCTTCAAGAATGTCCAATACATACTTCCGTTGAGACACAACAATACCACAGTCGGATTGAGCAACTTCTATACCCAAAAAGTATTTGAGCAAGCCCAAGTCTTTGGTTCGAAAGTGATGAAAGAGATGTTGCTTCATTTCATTAATGCCATCCTGATCATCTCCAGTTACAACAATGTCATCCACATAAACAACCAGATAAAGGCATTGTCCTTGAGAATTGTGCCTGTAGAAAACAATATGATCAGATGCACAACGAACCATGCCAAATTCTTGAATGACAGTACTGAATCTTCCAAACCATGCCCGAGGAGATTGCTTTAAGCCATAGAGAGAGTGACGAAGTTTGCAAACTAGATTAGACTCCCCTTGAGCAACAAAACCAGGAGGTTGCTCCATATAGATTTCTTCCTGAAGTTCACCATGAAGAGAGGCATTCTTGATGTCCAATTGATACAAAGGCCAAGAACGCATGGCAGCCACTGAAAGAAATAAACGAACAGAGGACATCTTGGCCACTGGAGAAAATGTGTCAGTATAGTCTTGACCATAAATTTGAGTGTACCCTTTAGCAACAAGACGGGCCTTGAGACGATCAACCTGACCATCAGGACCAACCTTCACAGTGTAAATCCAACGACAATCAACAGGAGATTTACCTGGAGGAAGAGGAACTAACTCCCAAGTATCATTAGCATGAAGTGCAGTCATCTCATCCAACATTGCCTGTTGCCATCCTGGATGTGAAAGAGCCTCTCTAGGTGATTTAGGAATAGGAACAACAGACAGAGAGGAGATAAAGGCACAATATGGTGAAGACAAACGATGATAACTAACAAAATTATAAATAGGATGAGGGTTGCGAGTGGAACGAGTACCTTTTCGAATGGCAATGGGAAGTTGATCACTAGGAGTATGGTCCGCAACAGGTGGAGATGCTGGTGCAGGAAGTGAGTCGGCAGGAGCCACCGAAGAGACCTCGGTAGGAGGCTGAGAGCGGCGACGATAAACCTGCAAAGACTGAAAGTCGGAAAAAGAGGAGAACATGGACGAGGTAAAACTTCTGTCATGGATTGACATGGAGGAGAAGAGGAAGAGGAAAGATAGAAAGGAGAAGACTAAAAAAAATGTAACATCAGCAGAAAGATAGTACCGACGAGTATCTGGAGAGTAACATTTGTAACCTTTTTGAACACGACAGTAGCCAAGAAATATGCATTTAATGGATTTTGTTGACAACTTATCATGTCCAGGAGTCATGTTATGTACAAAGCAAACACATCCAAAGACACGAGGAGTAAGAGCATGTAGTGGCTGATCAGGAAATAAAATGGAGTGAGGAACCTGGTTTTGGAGAACAGAAGAGGGCATACGGTTAATAAGATAGCATGTAGTAATAACCGCATCACCCCAAAAGCGAACAGGAACATTATTATGAAGTACGAGGGTACGAGTTGTTTCAATTAAATGTTTGTTCTTACGTTCAACAACTCCATTTTGTTGAGGTGTATAAGCACAAGAGGATTGATGAACAATCCCCTGAGTAGACATAAAATGAGTAAAAGCTGCAGAAAAGTACTCAGGAGCATTGTCACTTTGTAAAACTTGAACATTTGTTTTAAATTGATTTCTAACTTCAGCACAAAAATTCTCAAACATGGATAACACCTCCGAACGATTTTTCATTAAATACAACCAAGTGCAACGAGAATAGTCATCAATAAAGGTTACAAAGTATTGAAAACCAGACACAAACTACACGACTAGGACCCAAAATATCAGAATGAACTAAAGCAAATGGGGACGCAGCCCGATTATTCATACGCCTAGGAAAAGATGTTCTAGACTGTTTCCCTAATTGACAAGACTCACAATTAAAATTTGATAAAGAAGACCAGGAACCATCTTCTGAAGCTTGGATAAACTTGGATGGCCTAAATGGTTGTGAAGAAGATCAGGAGATGGAGCAGTGGTGCAAGCAACGGACGATGGTGAAAGATGATAAAGGCCTTGTGACTCACATCCTGCGCCAATCACCTGTCCCGTACCGCGATCCTGGATAACAACAGAATTATTAGTGAAGGTGATAGAACAATTTAGGGTACGAGCAAGACGACTCATAGAAACAAGATTAAATGGACAATTAGGAATATACAAAACCGAATCTAAAGGAATGGAAGGTAAAGGTTTTGCACTCCCAACAGCTGTAGCAACTTGTTTAGTGCCATTGGCCAAAGTGACAGGTGGTAAGGAGTTGGAGTGCGTAAAGGTAGAAAGTAAAAGAGAATTACCAGAAATATGATCAGAGGCACCAGAATCAAGGACACAAGGGCCAAGAGGTGATGAGTGGGTAACACGAGCGGTGGGATTACCAGAATGAGCAACTGAGACAACGGATGAGGATGACTGCTGTGATGCACGGAGCCTCAGATACTCATCATAATCAGCACCGGTGAGTGTGACAGAGCGCTACTGTGGAGGGCCAAGATACTACTCTGAAGGGCCACTAGGCTGAGCAGGCTGAGTCTCATCAGTATGAACAAGGTTGATGCGAGGAGGACGACCATGTAACTTATAACACTTGTCTCTGGTATCTCCCAATCTATGGCAATAGGTACACTTAGGGTGAGATGACCGATTGCCTCCATGGTCACCACCCCGTTCCTCCCGAGGACTCCACTGAAACTGAGAAGAAGCTAATGCAGAACTCTCCCCGATGAAAGGATCTGGTGAAGGTACGGATGTCACACAAAAAGAAGACAGGAAAAGACCTCCTGTAAGGTAAGAATAGTTGCACTAGCAAGAATCTGATCTCTAACAGCAACAGGATCAGGGCGCATAGAGGCCAAAGTATAGACCATAAAGAACTTATCACGTTTCAACTCCTCAGCCACAGTTTTACCAACAGGTAAAAGTGCATTAAACTCAGCCCGAATGGAGGATACTTGACCAACAAAATCAGGAACCGTCATGCCCTCCTATTTGTGAAGTCGAATCAACTTATCAACAACAGAATACAATCACCGAATGTCATTGGTATAAAGTGATTTGGCTTGGTTCCACAAGTCATAGTAAGTATCAAAATTAGTGTAGATATCGTGAAGGGAAGGATCAATGGACTGCCACAAAAGGGTACACAGTAATGCATCGGCTCTTTCCCAGTTATCCTGATCAGTCTTCACATCTTTTAGCTTGGTGGTCAAATGATCCTTAAGGCCTTGGCCCATGCACCATTTCTCAACAGCCTTGGACCATGAAATATAATTAGAGGAACCCACCAATTTTTCTGTTGCAATGGTTGGTGAAGAGGTAAAGGTACCAGAAAAGGTTCCAGACTTCCCTGTAGAGGATGGTGATGCCATGTGTGGAAGAAGAAAGCTCTAAAAGAGTGCAAACTTGACTTTGTTAGAGATAGTTCAGTTTCAGTTAATTGTTAGTTATGCTCATTCTGTTAGTTTAGTTCATTTCAGCAGGTGCAATGTTATTCGATTTGCAACTGCCTCATTTTGTTATCTTGGCAATAACTGTCTAGTTTCTGCTATATATACAAAGCAGTAGCTCTCTGTAATTGTAACTCAGTTTTCTAATAATGAAAGTTATCTCCCTTCTATTCTTTCTTATTCTTGAACTTCTAATATGGTATCAAAGAGCTTCTAGATCCTGGAGCTATGGCTTCCGTCAATCCCTTTGCAAACCCTAGTGCACCCCAATTTACTCCCTCGCATCCAATTTCATTAAAACTTGATGATAGTAACTTTCGACAATGGAAACAACAGATTGAAGGAGTGATTCGTGGCCACAAACTTCAGAAATTCGTCACTGATCCTCGAATTCCGCCAAGGTTCCTCACTGATACTGATCAAGAAAATGATGAAGAAAACCCTGCGTACAGCGATTGGGAACAGCAAGATGCGCTGATCTCCACTTGGCTCCTAGCCTCGATTTCTGATTCTCTTCTTCCTCGCGTGGTTAATTGTGGCCATTCTTGGCAAATTTGGGACGAAATTCATAAGCATTTTCACACACTCTTGAGTACGAAAGCTAGGAAGCTCCGTTCTGAGTTGCGAAACCTATCCAAAGGTAATCGTTCTGTCTCGGAGTTCGTTCTTTATGTTCGCTCTCTCTCTGACTCGCTTCTCTCAATCGGAGACCCCATTCCGCATCGCAATCTTTTGGAAGTTGCCCTTGATGCGCTTCCTGAGGATTATGACCCCATCGTAGCCGCGATCAACAGTAAGACAGAATTTGTTTCTCTTGATGAATTGGAATCGATTCTCCTAGCTCATGAAGCTCGCCTTGAAAAGAACAAAAAGAATGCTCTTCCTGACTCAATCTCAATCAATCTCACTCAATCCTCCACTCAAAGTTCGAATAATGGCAATTTCGGTGGTACCTTTCATCCTGCGAACCCCTCTGGTAACAGTTCTTTTCAAGATTCTCAATTTCCAGAAAGTTTTTCTCATGTTCTTGGAGGAGAGTCAGTAGCGGAGGCGAAGTCTATCGCGGAAATCTTGGTGGCGGTCGCTATGGTGGTGGCAGGACCAGAGGTCGTGGTGGTGGACGATCTGGTGGTCGCTCCAATATTCAATGCCAAATTTGCAAAAAGTATGGGCATGATGCTAGTATTTGCTATTATCGGCATTCTAACAGTGACCAATTTTATCAAGGACCTTCACAGCATCAGACCTGGAATCCGTTTGTGTACCAGAGACCTCCTTTTCCAATAACTCAACAATTGCCCAGGCCTCATTACTTTGCTCAATCCTCTGCTACACCGTCTAGACCACAGCAGCCTCAGGCTTATCTCACAGGTACTGAGTCTCAGTTTGGCGCCCCACGGTACCACGACTGCAGGGCTACTCATCATGTCACTCCCGATCCTTCCAATATAACTGAGACTGCCTCTCTGGCACACCCTGATCAGGTCTTCTTGGGCAATGGCCAAGGTTTGTCTATTAACAAAGTTGGTTCTATGGATTTTAGCACTCCTAACTATCCCTACACCAAATTCACCTTACACAATCTTCTTCTTGTTCCCTCAATTACTAAAAATCTAATTAGTGTTAGTCAATTTGCTCGAGATAACCATGTCTATTTTGAATTTCACCCCTCCTTTTGTCTTGTCAAATCACAGGGCTCTTACAAATTCTGCTTCATGGCGATGTTGGTCCGATGGCCTTTACAAGTTTGATCACATCTCTCCTTGATCGTGTCTTCCTCTCCTAGCTGCAGTCATTTTACCACTCATACGCATAATGTACCTGCTTGTAATTCACTTTCTACTTTCAATGTAAATTTCACTCCTAATGTACATGTACCACCAATTACTATGAATAAAAATACTTCTGTTTCTGATAAGACTCATTGCTCCTACAAATTGTAGCACTCCCGCTTAGGTCATCCACACCATGATGCACTTAGAGAAGCGCTTAAATCTTCCAATATTCCTGTTCCACATAAAAATCCAATGGAATTTTGTGCTGCATGTTGCTTGGGCAAGGCACATCGTCTCCCAGCACCTTCTTCTAACACCATTTATAATTTTCCCTTTGAACTTGTTGTTTGTGATTTGTGGGGACCTGCCCCAACTCAATCCTCTACTGGATGCTCTTACTTTCTAACCTGTGTGGATGCCTTTAGTCGTTTTACTTGGATCTTTCCTTTAAAACGAAAGTCTGACACCCTTTCTCAATTTATTCAATTCAAAGCTATGGTTGAGTTACAATTTAACACAAAAATCAAAACTGTTCAAAGTGATTGGGGTGGGGAATTTCGTCCTCTGTTCAAGTATCTGTCTGCCTTTGGCATTGTCCATAGGCTTGCTTGTCCTCACACCCATCACCAAAATGGTCTTGTAGAACGCAAACATAGGCATGTAGTTGAGACCGGCCTCACTATCTTGGCTCATGCATCCATACCCTTCCAATTTTGGGATCATGCTTTTCTAACAGCTACTTACTTGATCAACAGAATGCCTTCGCCTGTTCTCAACTATAAATCTCCTTACTCCACTTTATTACACCAGGAACCTAACCTTCAGTTCCTCAAGACCTTTGGTTGTGCATGCTATCCTTTCATACGCCCTTATCAGCAGCATAAGCTCTCCTATCACTCCAAAGAGTGTGTTTTTCTGGGATATTCCTCCTCCCAGAAAGGCTACAAATGCCTTAGTCCTGATGGCAAACTGATTATTCCAAAGATGTTGTGTTTAATGAAATTCGTTTCCCATACTCGGATTTGTTTCCTTCAGCAGCTGTTCAGCCTTCATCTCAGTCTCCAACCCTCCCAATTTCTTCCATACCACCTACTTTGTCTCCAACAACACCCTCTGTGGCTCCCACTTCTTCTCCAAGTCCTCATGTCAGCACTTCTCCTCTTGCATGTGCCAGTCCAGCACATCTTAGTCCTGCCAGTCCAGCAAATCTAAGTCCTGCAACCTCCTTTGCCCAACCCCGCTCGGTCATCTCGGACTACGCCTCGGTCCCCTAGTTCTTCCCGGTTCTTTGGGGCAGTCCTCTTCTTCTTCTTGGGGAAACTTGTCCGAGCCCTCACCAAATGAGTCCTCTCATCCTCCATCTCTCCCTCAAAACACACATCCTATGCAAACAAGGTCCAAATCGGGTATTGTTATGCCTAGACTTGACCTACCCTTCTTTTAACTTCCACAGAACCAACCTCTGTTAAACAGGCCCTTAGTTGCTCCCCATTGGGCTGCAGCCATGAAAACTGAATATGATGCCTTACTCAACAACCACACTTGGACTTTGGTTCCCTCTCCACCACCACGAGAACTCCTATTGGTTGCAAATGGGTGTTCCGGGTCAAAGAGAACCACGATGGCGGTGTTAATAAGTACAAGGCCCGACTTGTTGCCTAGGGTTTTCATCAAAAAGCGGCACCGACTTTACAGAAACCTTTTCCCTGTTGTTAAACCGATCCTTTGTTAGGGCTGTGTCTTGACCATTGCGATATCTTGTAGCTGGCCTATACGGCGATTAGATGTGAACAATGCCTTTTTAAATGGCTCCCTACATGAGGAAGTCTACATGCAACAACCCCCTGGGTTTGAGGTGGCGAGACAAAACACTAGTCTGCAGATTACACAAGGCCCTATATGGCCTCAAACAGGCACCAGGGCCTGGTTTGAAAGGCTGAAAATGCTCTTCTACTCAAAGGCTTTGTGGCAAGCAAATGTGATCCTTCACTCTTTTTCTGCACACCGCCACCTACTTGCATTCTAATTTTTGGTATATGTTGATGACATACTTGTCACAGGAAACTCTCTTTCTCACATTCGAGTCTCATTGAAGCCCTGAATTGAAGTTGCCACTGAAACAACTAGGTAACTTGGACTATTTTACGGGCATAGAGGTTACTCATCTACCCAATGGTGCTCTACTTCTTTCTCAAACAAAGTACATTCGTGATTTGCTGTCCAAAGCTAAGATGGAGTCTGCAAAAGAGCATCAATACGCCTATGGTTGCTAATCTGGCCCCTCTAAACTAGGGGCTGACTATGTCCCCGATCCTTCTTTGTTTCGATCAATTGTTGGAGCCTTGCGGTATGCAACACTTACAAGGCCGAAATATCCTACTCGATTGAATAAAGTTTGTCAATTCTTATCTCGGCCATTGGAGGAGCATTGGAAAGGCTGTTAAACGCATTTTAAGGTACCTAAAGGGTCCCTTGCATCATGGACTTCTCATTCACCTGCCGCCACTCATGCCCCCTTAACCCTAACCGGGTTACGTGATGCTTGATTGGGCATCGATCCAGGATGATAGGCGATCTACTTACGTGCCTGTGTACCTTGGTCCCAATCTTATTTCTTGGTGGTCTAAGAAAGAGACTCTTGTTGCTAGGTCGATCTTTGAAGCCGGGTAGTGCAGTATGGCAGCCTTGAGTGCTGAAATCCTTTGGATACAATCTCTCCTTTGAGTCGAAGGTTAAAATTCACACTCCTAGAATCCTATGTGATAATCTAAGCCTTTGTATCACTGGCTCACAATCCTGTTCTGCATTCCAGAACCAAACATATGGAGCTAGACATTTTCTTTGTTCGAGAGAAAGTGTTAAATCACAGCTTAAGTGTCACTCATGTTCCTGCTCAAGATCAGTGGGCTGATTTGCTCACCAAACCTCTCTCATCCTCAAGATTCAGCATACTAAGAGATAAACTCAGAGTGTTTGATAAGCACTCCTTTGGAAAACCTCCCTGAACTTATATGGGGAATGTTAGAGATAGTTCAGTTTCAGTTAATTGTTAGTTATGCTCATTCTGTTAGTTTAGTTCAGCTTAGCAGTGCAATCTGTTATTCAGTTGCAACTGCCTCATTTTGTTATCTTGGCAATAACTGTCTAGTTTCTGCTATATATACAAAGCAGCAGCTCTCTGTAATTGTAACTCAGTTTTCTCAATAATGAAAGTTATCTCCCTTCTATTCTTTCTTTCAATATTCTTGAACTTCTAATAGACTTTTAGAGGCGGAAGTGGGAGAAACAGACCCCAAAAATAGAACAAACACAGAAAAACAGCCCAGACCAGAAAAGTTAGCAGTGATGGACGGCGGCTGGCACGGCGGCCAATGGCGACTGACGACGACGGAGGAAAAACTGACCACTGGGTCAGACTCGCCGGAGTGAGGCGAGCACAACCGTGGTGGCGGTGAGGACAGACACGTGCTGCAAAGGAGGAAATCTGCCGGAGAGCGAAAATGGCGACCGGAGCTTGTGGCGGCGAGTGGAGGCGCGTGGTGGCGTGGTTACGGATGGCGTCCACGAGGGATGGGCGGCGGTGAGGAGGCGAACACGGCGGTACCGGCGGTGAGCGGAGGCACGCCGGAAAAGTCACCGGAGGAGTCGCCGGAATGCGGGTTGAGCTCGCGCGGAGAGGTCGATCGCCGGAATCGAGTTTTAACTCGACCTAGGGTTTTTGGCTCTAGATACCATGTGAATAATGTTTCTATTTCTCATCATTAATTGAACTTAGGGGAAAAACAAACTATGTAAATACATGTCTACGAGTCATGGGCCTTAGCCTATTGGCCCTGACTAGATAACAACAAAATAACTAATAAAGAAAAACCTATATACATTAACACTTCCTAATTGTCCATTTAATCTTGTGTCTGTTAGTCTTTTGACCCGTACCTTAAATTGCAATGTCACCTTTTCGACAATTACGTTGTTATTCGGGATCGCGATGACGGGACAGGTGGTTGGCACGAGAACATGAGTCCACGAGTTTGTACTATCTTTCATCACCATCTTTGCTGCACTACTACTTCATCCCCAGAGCTTCTCCACAACCGTTTAGGACATATGAGCTTATCTAAGCTTCAAAAGATGGTTCCTGGTCTTTCATCTTTGTCAAATCTTAATTGTGAGTCGTGTCAACTTGGTAAACAGTCTAGAATGTCTTTTCCTAAGCGTGTCAATAATCGGGCTACGTCTCCTTTTGCTTTTGTTCACTCTGATATTTGGGGTCCTAGTCGTGTTGTCTCTATATCTGGATTTCAGTACTTTGTAACTTTGATTGATGATTATTCTCGTTGTAATTGGTTATATTTAATGAAGAGTCGATCTGAAGTTTTATCCATTTTTGAGACCTTTTGTGCTGAAATTAGAAATCAATTTCATACAAATATTCAAGTACTAAGAAGTGACAATTCACCTGAGTATTTTTCCACTGACTTTCATTCATTCCATGTCTTCTCATGGAATTATACATCGATCTTCATGTGTTTATACACCTCAAAAAAATGGGGTTCTTTGAGCAAAAGAATAGACATCTGATTGAGACAACTTGCACCCTTTTGCTCCATCATAATGTTCCCACTCGCTTTTGGGGGATGTTGTCATTACTGCCTGTTATCTTATTAATCGCATGCCATCTTCTGTTATGCAACACAAGCCTCCTCATTCCATACTTTTTCTACGACCGGGGCATATTCCCTTACTCCACGTTCATAATATGGCACCTGGAAAGGACAAGTTGTCAGCCAAGTCACTCAAATGTATATTCCTTGGGTATTCTCGTGTTCATAAAGGTTACAAATGTTACTCTCCCGATACTAACAGGTATTACCTTTCTGCTGATGTCACCTTCTTCGAGTCTTCTTTTTTTTATCCTTCATCTTCCTCGACTCCACCTCCATCCATGACAGAGATTCTACCACTTCCACAATTTCCTCCTTTGATGTCATTTGACTCCAACAAACCCGGGGAACCTACTGCTCTCGATCCTTCTCCAGCCACTACAGCTCACGATCCTTCTCCAGCCACCATTGCCCCCAGGCCCTTACAGGTTTTTCATCGCAGAGGTCGCATAGTGGGTGATGCTCCCCATACAATTTATAACCTGACTCATTTCCTGCTCCAGCACCTCCTCTTACTGCAGATCCATCGCCTAGTGATCATCTACCCATTGCCATTATAAAAGGTACTCGTTCCACTCGTAATCCTCATCCTATTTATAACTTTCTTAGTTACCATCGCTTGTCCACTCCATATTGTGCTTTTATATCCTCTTTGTCTCCTGTTTCTATTCCTAACACCACTATGGTTTCAGGAAATGGTGGATGAGATGACTGCACTTCATACTAATGGTACTTGGGAATTGGTCCATCTCCCTCCAGGTAAAACTCCTGTAGCTTGTCGTTGGATTTGCACTGTTAAAGTTGGTTCTTGTTGGAAATCCGCCTTAATTGCGGTTTATCTAAATTATGTCCAAGTCTTTCAAAATGGTATCAAGAGCCAAGTTGGTTGTCCTTTAAGGTTTCTGCTTCTGGTCAGCAAAACCCAGTTTTTTAACGAACACGTCTCTTTCCATATACCCAAACAGCAAGCTCAAGGTCCCCAAGTCCCCGTCACTGGCCAGCCCAGTATCCACCTCCGCCAGAAAACCACTCAGCAGCCACCGATCGGCCGTCCACTGGAGACTCGTCACCGGAAACGTCCCCACGCGCCTCCACACGCACTCCTCCCTGTCGACGCGTGCAAACCACGCGCCACCTTCCTGACGTCGGAGCCACCGCACACTCGCCCAGATCTGCTCGCCGGCGTCTCCTCTTCCTGTCTAGGGGGTCGGTTCTTCGATTCTCCGACTCTTTGACAAGTGGGTCTTTTTTTTATTCGTTTCTGGTTCCTTGCTGCTGCTGGTCTCTTCTCATTCTCAGGTGTTAAGATGGCTTCTACCTCACAGAAAAATGATGGTCCTGCCTTCTCCATCTTTGGAACGCCTAAAATTACTTCAGAGAAATTGAATGGTAAAAATTATTTTGCATGGTCAGCCTCTGTAGAACTTTGGTTTCTTGGTCAAGGATATTATGAACATCTGGAAAAGTCCTCAGAGAATATTTCAGAAGAAAATTGTAAGCAATGGAAGAAACTTGACTATCAACTTTGTGCTCTCTTGTGGCAATCTGTGGAGCCATTCATCCTCACAAATTTCAGAGCCTTCAAAACTTGTCACTCTTTCTGGAAAAAGGCTTAAAGTGTCTTTGCTAATGACATTCAACGATTGTATGATGCTGCCCAAAAATTGGCCACTCTTAAACAAACTGATCATGACATGGTTGCCTATGTTTCGAAAGCCCAATCAGCAGTTGAGGAGTTAAAATTATCCTTGGAAGCTGATAAACTCGAAGACATGAAGAAGAAACTTGATAACCTGTATATGGTGTTGATTCTACGAGGAATGCATCCGGATTTTGATCATGTTCACGATTAAGTCTTAACTGGCCAAGAAGTTCCTTCATTAGAAAATCTGATTACTCGACTCCTTCGGGTTCCCTCATCAAGAACGAGAGGAAATTCGGTTGACGATTTGAAACTTCGCCATGGTTTCCAATCGAGGGGGGAGAGGAGGTCATGCAAACAGTGGAGGACGAGGTGGAAGAGGAGGTCGCCCTCAGTGTTCCTATTGCAAACGAATGGGCCATTCTCAAGACACTTGCTACTCCCTTCATGGATTCCCCGGAAAATCTGTGAATATTTCTAAGTCCGAAACACCAGAGAGAAAATTTTCGAAGGCGATTACCTAGAGTACCTCCAGCTAAAGGCTGCCAAGGAATCTCAAACATCGTCTGCTATAGGAGCTCATAACTCTACTGCTTGTGTTTCTAGATCTGGTAATGATCAAAGTCCATGGATAATTGATTCAGGTGCCTCTGATCACATTGTTGGTAATGGTTCTTTATTTTCATCCATTTCTCCTCCTGAAATTCCTCATTTCATTACTCTAGCTGATGGTTCTAGAGTTGCAGATAAAGGAATTGGTCATGTATCACCCTCTTCTTCTCTGTCTTTAAAATCGGTTTTGTTCATACCTGGTTGTCCTTTCAATTTAATATCTCTCAGCCAACTTACTCGTTCTCATAATTGTTCAGTAACATTTGATGCTAACTCCTTTGTCATACAGGAACGTGGTACGGGTCGAACGATTGGCGTAGGACATGAATCTCACGGTCTTTACTACCTTAAGCCTAATCCTGCTTGGGTTTGCAGTGCTGCCACATCACCAAAACTCCTTCATGAGCGCTTGGGACACCCACATTTAGCTAAATTAAAAATAATGGTTCCAAGCCTTGACAAAATAAAGACTTTCACCTGTGAGTCATGTCAGCTAGGAAAACATGTTCGTTCTTCTTTTGTTAGACATCTTGAAAGTCGTGTTGATTCTCCTTTTTCAATTATTCATTCTGATATATGGGGCCCTAATCGTGTCTCTTCTATGGGGTATAGATATTTTGTTACCTTCATTGATGAGTTTTCTCGATGTACTTGGGTGTTCTTAATGAAAGAACGTTCTGAAATTTTGTCCATTCTCACTTCTTTTGTTAATGAAATAAAAACTCAATTTGATAAGACAGTTAAGATCTTTAGAAGTGATGATGCAAAAGAATATTTTTCTTCTGCTATTTCTTCTTTTTTGTCAACACAGGGCATTCTCCATCAATCCTCTTGTCCTCATACCCCTCAACAGAATGGCATTGCCGAAAGGAAGAACAGACATATTGTTGAGACTGCTCGGACATTATTACTTCATGCAAATACACCTGTCCGACATTGGGGTGATGCTGTTTTGACAGCATGTTTTCTGATAAATCGGATGCCTTCTTCCTCTATTGAAAATAAAATTCCACATTCCATCTTGTTTCCTAAAGAACCACTATTTCATGTTGCGCCACGTATTTTTGGATGCACTTGTTTTGTTCATGATTTGTCTCCAGGTCTTGATAAGCTTGCTGCTAGAGCCATCAAATGTGTTTTCCTTGGATATTCCAGATTACAGAAAGGCTACCGCTGTTTCTCTCCAGTTCACAATCGTTATTATATCACGGCAGATGTAACTTTTTTTGAAGAAAAGTCATATTTCTCGCCCTCCATCGTTGAGTCTAATACTCTTCATGAAGTTTTTCCTATTCCCTATCTTGGTCCATCACCTTTGCAGGAATCAGAGTCAACTGTCGATTCTTCTGTAGATATTCCTGTCAATCCTCCACCTGAACAGACTCACAGATCACCCATCCTATATCGGCGTCGTCCACGAATTCCCAATACAGAACTTGAAGGTACTGAAAGACCAGTTGAATCATGTCCTACTTCAGCAGACAACCCGACTACGGACCTACCTGAGGATAATCATGACTTGCCCATTGCTCTTAGGAAAGGTACTCGGTCCACACGTAATCCCCATCCTATTTATAACTTCTTAAGTTATCATCGTCTCTCTCCTTCTTATCATTCTTTTGTGTCTTCTTTATCTTCTGTTACTCTTCCTAAAAATTTTTGTGAAGCACTTGATCATCCAGGATGGCGACAAGCCATGATTGATGAAATGCAGGCTTTGGAGCATAATGGTACATGGGAGTTAGTTCCTCTTCCTCCGGGCAAGAAACCTGTTGGTTGTCGGTGGGTTTATGCTATAAAAGTTGGGGCCGATGGACAGATTGATCGTCTCAAAGCTCGATTGGTAGCCAAAGGTTATACCCAGATTTATGGCCTTGATTATGGAGATACTTTCTCTCCTGTGGCTAAAATTACTTCTGTTCGACTATTTCTTGCCATAGCCGCCATCCGTCATTGGCCACTGTACCAGTTGGATATTAAAAATGCATTCCTGCATGGAGAATTAGAAGAGGAGATTTATATGGAGCAACCACCTGGATTTGTTGCTCAGGGGGAGTCTAGCTTGGTTTGCAAACTGCGACGGTCTCTTTATGGACTCAAACAATCCCCACGAGCTTGGTTTGGAAAATTCAGCTCAGTTGTTCAAGCTTTTGGGGTGAAACGTAGTGAAGCTGACCATTCGGTTTTTTATCGCCATACCTCTCCAAGTAAATGTGTTTACTTGGTGGTCTATGCGAGATGATATAGTCATCACGGGAAATGACCAGAAAAAATTGCTTGAGCTAAAGCAACACCTATTTAGTCACTTTCAGACAAAAGATTTGGGAAAGCTAAAATACTTTCTTGGAATTGAAGTTGCTCAGTCAGAAGACGGGATTATCATCTCACAAAGGAAGTATGTGTTAGATATACTTAAAGAAACTGGTATGTTGGATTGTCGACCAGTTGATAGTCCTATGGATCCAAATCAAAACTGCTACCCAACCAGGGGGAGCCTTATTCCGATCCAGAAAGATATCGGAGATTGGTTGGGAAGCTCATCTATCTCACTATTACAAGGCCAGATATTTCCTTTGCTGTTGGAGTGGTGAGTCAATTCATGCAGTCTCCTCATAATGATCATTGGGATGCGAGAATACGAATCACGAGATACATTAAAAAGACACCAGGACAAGGACTACTTTATGAAGACAAAGGAAACACTCAAGTAGTTGGATTTTGCGATGCAGATTGGGCAGGATCACCTATTGATAGGCGTTCCACTTCAGGGTATTGTGTGTCTATTGGAGGAAACCTTGTCTCGTGGAAGAGTAAGAAACAAAATGTTGTTGCAAGGTCTAGTGCAGAGGCTGAATATAGAGCCATGGCGATAGCCACGTGTGAGCTCATTTGGATTAAACAACTTCTTCAGGAATTGAAGTTTGGAGATACTCAACAAATGAAGGTATGTTGTGATAACCAAGCAGCCCTCCATATAGCTTCCAATCCAGTATTTCACGAGAGAACTAAACATATCGAGATCGATTGTCATTTTGTCCGAGAGAAAGTCCTTTCTAAAGAAGTCGTCACCGAATTTGTTAGCTCTAATGATCAACTGGCAGACGTTTTTACAAAATCTCTAAGAGGACCAAGAATTCAAAATATTTGCTCCAAGCTTGGAGCATTTGATTTATATGCTCCAGCTTGAGGGGGACTGTTGATATTAGTTGGACGGTGTGGACGGTGAGGACGGTGCGGACGGTGTGGACGGTGTGAGCTTAACTATGTTCCTAGGAATTAAATTTCCTTGTAAATTGTAAAGTGTATTTACTGTTTAGTGTATATATATATCAAGTATGATGAATAGAAGATTCATTCAAGCATTTCACAAATATTGTTATCTAAATTATGTCCAAGTCTTTCAACAGTTCTGATGGTCAGGTTGATCGCCTTAAGGCCCGCCTTGTTGCTAAAGGGTACATTCAGGTTTATGGCCAAGACTACACAGATACCTTCTCTCCCATTGCTAAGATGTCATTCGTTTATTCTTGGCAATAACTACCATTCGTTCTTGGCCCTTGTTTCAGCTTGATATTAAGAATGCATTTCTTCATGGTGAGCTTCATGAGGAGATTTATATGGAGCAACCGCCTGGCTTTGTTGCTCAGGGGGAGTTTAATCTGGTTTGTAAACTTCGCCGTTCTCTTTATGGTTTGAAGCAATCTCCTCGTGCCTGGTTTGGAAGGTTTAGCACTGTTATTCAAGAATTTGGAATGTCTCGCTGTGATTCTGATCATCTGAGTCTTTTATAGGCACTTTCACATCCAAGAAGGCGTCAGGCAATGGTGGATGAGATGACTGCACTTCATACTAATGGTACTTGGGAGTTGGTCCATCTCCTTCCAGGTAAAACTCCTGTAGCTTGTCGTTGGATTTTCACTGTTAAAGTTGGTTCCGATGGTCAGGTTGATCGCCTTAAGGCCCGCCTTGTTGCTAAAGGGTACACTCAGGTTTATGGCCAAGACTACACAGATACCTTCTCTCCCATTGCTAAGATGTCATCTATTCGTTTATTCTTGGCAATAGCTGCCATTCGTTCTTGGCCCTTGTTTCAGTTTGATATTAAGAACGTATTTCTTTATGGTGAGCTCCATGAGGAGATTTATATGGAGCAACCGCCTGGCTTTGTTGCTCAGGGGGAGTCTAATCTGGTTTGTAAACTTCGCCGTTTTCTTTATGGTTTGAAGCAATCTCCTCGTGCCTGGTTTGGAAGGTTTAGCACTGTTATTCAAGAATTTGGAATGTCTTGCTGTGATTCTGATCATACAGTCTTTTATAGGCATAACTCTCAGGGAAGGTGCATCTATTTGGTAGTTTATGTTGATGATATTGTCATAACAGGAGATGATCAAGATGGCATTGAAAAGTTGAAGAAACACTTGTTTCATCATTTTCAGACCAAGGACTTGGGCTTACTTAAATACTTTTTGGGTATTGAAGTGGCTCAATCTAAATGTGACGTCGTTGTCTCTCAAAGGAAATATGTATTGGACATTCTTGAGGAAACTGGCATGTCAGACTGTAAACCGATTGACTCTGCTATGGATCCTAATGTTAAACTTCTTCCTGGTCAGGGGGAGCCATTGAGTCATCCGGGTAGGTATCAGAGACTAGTTGGTAAGCTAATTATCTTACCATCATTCATCCAGACATTTCGTTTGTTGTTTCAGTGGTGAGTCAATTCCTTCAGTCTCCCCATGATAGTCATTGGAATGCAGTTGTTCGTATTTTGAGGTATGTTAAAGGATCTCCCGGTCAAGGTTTATTGTATGAAAACAAAGGTCATTCCCATGTGATTGGTTATTCGGATGCTGATTGGGCTGGATCTCCCTCTGATAGACGTTCTACCTCAGGATACTGTGTTCTTGTAGGAGGTAATCTTGTCTCCTGGAAAAGTAAGAAGCAGGAGGTTGTAGCTAGATCTAGCGCTGAGGTTGAGTATCGTGCTATGGCCTTGGTCACATGTGAGCTTATCTGGATCAAGCAATTAATTCATGAGCTGAAATTTATAGAGGTCTCTCAAATGGAGTTGTTTTGTGATAATCAAGCTGCTCTTCATATTGCTTCCAACCCGGTTTTTCATGAGAGGACCAAAAATATTGAAGTGGATTGTCATTTTATTAGAGAAAAAGTTATATATGGTTGTATTGTCACTAGTTACATTAGTTCTAATAATCAACTAGCTGATATTTTCACTAAATCTCTTCGGGCCCCCCGGATTGAGTTTATTTGTAACAAGCTGGATGCATATAATCTACATGCTCCAACTTGAGGGGGAGTGTTAGAATGTTAGGTAGTAGGCCCATAAGCCCATTTGTGTATGTTGTACATATAGCCTTGTAATAACTCTTTTTGACTAAGTAATGAAAGTAAGGAAATACACTTTCTACACATTTAAATGGCAAATGGGTTGAAGTAAGAGGAGAGAGGGGGACAAGACACACAGCACAAACAGCCTTGCAAAGTATCTTGGGGAGGAAAAAAGGGATGATTGGGGGCCTACGTTTTTCTCAGAAGTCCAATTTACTAACAATTCAGCAAGGACAGAAACACATGGGGGTATTGATGTGAAACAAAGGGGAGAAATTGAGAGGTTGCTAGCCCAATATGCGAGGTGTTCAAGGAACCTAAAGGGTTACCGCCGAGGAGAGGAAAAGAGCATGCTATCACATTATTTGAGGGACAAGTGCCAGTGAATGTGAGGCCCTATCGCTACCCTCATTATCATAAAAACGAAATTGGAAAACAGGTTCAAGAGATGCTGAATTCTGGTAATCGGATACATTCGAGTGCTTTCTCCAGGCCGGTCATTTTGGTTAAAAAGAAAGATGAGGCGTGGAGAATGAGTGTGGACTACCAAGCTCTAAACAAGGTAACTGTACCCGACAAATTCCCCATTCCCGTAATTGATGAGTTGTTAGATGAGTTGCATGGCACTCAATTTTTCTCGTAAGCTGGTCTAAAGTCGGGATATCATCAAGTTAGAGTTAAGGAGGAAGATGTGCACAAACCCGCTTTTAGAACCCATGAGGGCATTACGAATATTTGGTGATGCCTTTTGGGTTAATGAACACACCATCAACTTTTCAAGCTCTAATGAATGATATTTTTAGGCCCATGTTAAGGAAGTTTGTACTTGTGTTCTTCGATGACATCCTAGTTTACAGCCGGATTGGGTGACACATCTAATACACTTAGCAGAGGTGTTAGAGTTGCTGCAGATCGAAATTGGTGGCTGATCGGAAAAAATGTCAAGTTTGTGCAGTCCACAATGGAGTATTGGGGATACCTAATATCTAAGGAAGCGGTCACTATGGATCATAGCAAGATCGGAAGCGTAATTCAAAGGCCAATTCCAAAAAATGTTAAAGGAGTCGGGGTTTTAGGCTTAACCGGTTACTATCGTAAGTTTATACAAGACTATGGCAAGATTGCGAGGCCTTTAACTGAGCTTACTAAGAAAGAAGGGTTTAAGTGGGGACCAAAAGCACAGGCAGCATTTGAATTGTTGAAAACAAAAATGACTACAGCCCCTGTTCTTGCTCTACCTGATTTCACTAAAGAACTTATAATAGAGTGTGATGCCAAGGGACTTGGTGTGGGTGCCATTCTGATGCAAAATGGGAGGCCTATCATATTTTTCAGCAAAGCTTTGGGTGAAAGGAATTTGTATAAGTCAGCTTACGAAAAAGAATTGATGGCGGTAGTGTTGGCCATTCAACATTGGAGGCCTTATTTGTTGGGAAGGCACTTTATGGTTTACTTGAATATGAAAACTGAATACTTTTACTTGTATTGATAATGAATATGAGTGCAAGATATACAAACACTTGACTCTAGACTTGATTCCTAGAACAATAAAAGTCTATACAAAGTCCTAGGAGAAATATACAATGAATCATAAGAATACAATGGATGGGACTCCACCGTCCACATAAATCCACCGTCCATATATTAATTATATTCAACACTCCCCCTCAAGCTGGAGCATATATGTCTGATGCAATCAGCTTGTCACATATGTATGCTATTCTAGGACCCCGTAAAGACTTAGTCATCATATCTGCAAGCTGATCTCTAGTACCCACAAAGGAAGTCTTAATGATGCTCGAGAGGATCTTTTCCCGAATGAAGGGACAATCAACTTCTATATGCTTGGTTCTTTCATGGAAGATAGGATTTGAAGAAAGATACAATGCTGATTGGTTGTCACAAGCAAGTTCCATAGGACCTATCTCACAAAACTTCAACTCTTGGAGCAAATATTTTAGCCATAGGAGTTCACAAGTAGTATTAGCCATAGCACGATACTCTGCTTCTGTGCTTGATCTTGCAACAATATTCTGCTTCTTACTTTTCCATGAAATCGGATTACCTCCAATAAGCACACAGTAGCCTGAAGTAGACCTCCTATCACTAGCATCGCCTGCCCAATTTGCATCTGTATACCTCATGATATTAGTATGACCCCTGTCCATATAAACAATCCCTTTACCAGGTGATCCCTTGATATATCTTAGGATCCGAACAACATCATTCCAATGACTGTCACATGGTGAGTTGAAAAACTGACTTACAACACTAACCGAAAAAGCAAGGTCAGGTCGAGTCATGGTGAGATAATTTAACTTCCCAACTAATCTTCTATATCTGCCTGGGTCAGGATGGGGCTCCCCCTCATTAGGTAGAAGCTTTACATTTGGGTCCATAGGAGTATCGACATGTTTACAATCTAGCATCCCTGTTTCATCAAGAATTTCAAGGGCATATTTCCTCTGAGAAATGGCAACACCTGTTCTTGATTGGGCTACTTCAATCCCAAGAAAATACCGCAATTGTCCAAGATCTTTGGTTTGAAAATGTTTAAACAAGTGTTGCTTCAATTCCTTAACGCCTTCTTGATCGTCACCTGTAATAACAATATCATCCACATACACCACAAGATAAATACGTTTATTCAAGGATGAGCATTTAAAGAATACAGAATGGTCTCCCTCATGACGAATCATGCCAAACTGCTGGATGATGTTACTTGAACTTCCCAAACCAAGCGCGTGGTGATTGTTTTAAGCCATAGAAGGACTTACGTAACCTGCAAACAAGATCCGACTCCCCCGAGCAACAAACCCAGGTGGTTGTTCCATATAGATTTCCTCCTCCGGGATCACCATGTAAGAATGCATTTTTAATATCCAGTTGGTATAATGGCCAGTGTCTCATGGCGGCCATCGACAAGAACAAACGAACAGATGCCATCTTAGCAATGGGAGAAAAAGTATCACCGTAATCCAGACCATAGATCTGAGTGTACCCATTTGCGACCAGTCGGGCTTTCAAGCGATCCACCTGCCCATTAGGACCTACTTTAACTGTAAATACCCATCAACAACCAACTACCGATTTCCCAGCAGGGGGGAAACAAGGGTCCATGTATGATTAGATTCCAAAGCCGTCATCTCATCAATCATTGCCTGTCGCCATCCTGGATGAGATAGTGCTTCCTAAACATTCTTGGGAATGGTAACAGATGACAAGGCAGATACAAAGGCATAATGGGAAGGAGATAATCGATGGTAACTAAGGAAATTGTAAATGGGATGGGGATTAAGAGTAGAACGATTACGTTTGCGAAGGGCAATTGGTAAGTCAGCGGAAGCGACTGCTTGGACCGCAGTGGGAGAAGCGATTGGAGCGGGAGCTGAATCAGGAGGAATAATACTGGGTGTGATCTCAGAAACTTTCAGAGCCCGACGCTCATAAAAAATACCATATCGATGAAACGGGCGGTCATCCTGTGGAGTAGAGTCGGAGGTAGCTGATGTGACAAAGTAAGGGGTATCTTCAAAAAATGTAACATCTGCAGATACATAAAAGCGATGTGTAGAGGGACAATAACATCGATATCCCTTTTGCACTCGAGAATACCCAAGAAAGACACATTTAACAGCCCGTTCAGACAACTTATCAAGACCAGGAGAAAGATCATGGACAAAACAGGTAGAACCAAACACACTAGGGGGAACAGTATAAAGAGAATCGTTAAGAAATAAAATAGAGTGAGGGATTTTATTACCCAAAACAGAAGATGGCATTCATTTACCAAATAACAGGCCGTAAGAACAGCGCCACCCCAAAACTTCAAGGGTGCATTGGCATTTATTAAAAGAGTCCGAGCTGTATCAACAAGATGACGATGTTTGCGTTCAGCAACACCATTTTGCTGTGGTGTGTGAGGACAACTGGACTGATGTATGATGCCATGAGAACTCAAAAAGGATTTAAAAGATGCGGAAAAATATTCTTTTGCATTATCACTGTGCAAAATATGAATTGTTTTTCCAAACTGATTCTTTATTTGTAAAGGTTTGAAAGACATCAAATAACTCAGGACGATTTTTCATTAAAAATAACCAAGTGCATCTTGAGAAATCATCAATGAAAGTAACATAATACCTATATCCTCGAACAGTAGGAATACGACTAGGACCCCAAACATCAAAGTGGATAATATCAAAAGGAGACATAGTTCGACTACTGGCACTACTAGGAAAAGATACTCTAACATGTTTTCCAAGTTGACACGACTCATAGTTCAAGGTCTTCAAATGTGAAAGATGAGGGACCATCTGCTTTAATTTTTCTAGACTTGGATGACCCATACGACGATGTAAGAGATCGACAGACTCTGAAACAGCACATACGGTGGATGAGGAAGATCGAAGATAGTAGAGGCCCTGTGATTCAGATCCAGATCCAATCGTTTGTCCCGTACTCCGGTCCTGTATAACAAAGGAATCAGAATTAAAGGTTATGGAGCAATTTAGAGTACGAGTAATTTGGCTAATTGAAATTAAATTAAAGGGACAATCCAGTACAAAGAAGACTGAATTTAAAGGTAAGGATGGAAGAGGTGAAGCTTGACCAATACCAATGCTTGTGCTTTAGACCCATCGGCAAGAGTAATACTGTGAGATGTTTCAGGGAATGGCAATTTAGAGAAAAGAGAAGGATTACCAGCTAGGTGATCAGAAGAACCAGAGTCTAAAATTCAAGATCCAACAGATGTAGATTGAGAGAGTCAAACTTTAGAGTTACCAGTGTGAGCAATGGTGGCCGAAGGAAAAGCCGAAGAAAAAGCCTGTTGAGTGGCTTTAAATTGAAGATACTCCTTATACTCATTGATCGAAAGTAGATGATCTTCGTCTGACTTGGTAGTAATGGTGGGGGACCCAAAAATCAAACAGGGGCTCAAGCTGTTCTTCTTTGCCATGGAAGAAGGGCAACTGTATACAAACAACCTCAAGATTCAAAGAAGGGGTAGCACAACGACAGACCCACAAACCAAACAGGCGAGCGGCGACAGGGAGGAGACGGCTAACACGGCAGTGCAAGCGACGGCGAAAAAGACGACCGGGAAGGTGGTGCGTGGGTCACACGTGCCGGAGAGTGGAGATTTTGGCGGTGGCGCGTGAGGGAGTGTGGAGGCGAATATGGAGGCGACGCTCGGTGGGACTTCCGGTCGGCGACTTACGAGGTGGTTGCGGTGTTACTCGGTCACCAGGACAACTAAAAAAAAAGCGATGGGTCAGGCATTGTGGCCGAACCCCAAACAACACGATGGGTCAGCATCAGAAATAACCCCAAACAACACTAACCAGGAACGAAGAGAGCTCTGGTACCAACTTGAATATGAAAACTGAATACTTTTACTTGTATTGATAATGAATAGGAGTGCAAGATATATATACACTTGACTCTAGAATTGATTCCTAGAACAATAAAAGTCTATACTAAGTCCTAGGAGAAATATACAATGAATCATAAGAATACAATGGATGAGACTCCACCGTCCACATAAATCCACCGTCCATATATTAATTATATTCAACAGGTTTCTACAGACCAGAAGCCTCAAACAACTACTGCAGCGCAGTTTCTACTATGGATCAACAAAATTGGGCAGCCAAGTTGTTAGGATACAGGTTTGACATTATATACAAACCGGGTTCAGAAAATAGGGGAGCTGATGCGTTGTCTCGGTTGAGTGAAACAGGGGAGATGTGTGCTTTGGTATCCTATCCTTGGGAAATTGAAGTATTTCTTGGGGATTGAAGTGGCCTACTCAAAACAAGGCATTTTCATCTCTCAAAGGAAGTATGTGCTTGATCTTTTGAAGGAAACAGGGAAACTTGGATGTAAACCTACAGGTGTTCCCATCGAGCAAAATCACAGGATGAGCACTGAAGAGGAGAGTGCCAAGGTTGACAAAATCCAATACCAGAGACTTGTGGGGAAGTTGATTTACTTGGCACACACTAGACCAGATCTAGCATATGCGGTCAATCTTGTGAGTCGGTTCATGCATGATCCGAGGAGAGACACTTAAAGGTCAGAGAACGTTATCTTGCAGTATCTCAAAGCTACTCCAGGAAGAGGACTCTTGTTCAAAAAAGGTGGAAACTTGACTATGGAGGCTTATACAGATGCTGACTATGCAAGTTCAGTAAGTGATAGAAGATCCACATCAGGCTATTGCATGTTCCTATGTGGGAACCTTGTTACTTGGAGAAGTAAGAAACAAAATGTAGTGGCTCGATCAAGCGCAGAGGCAGAATTTAGAGCTATGGCACAAGGAATCTGTGAACTGTTGTGGATGAAATTTGTGCTCGATGACTTGAAGATAAAATGTGAAGGTCCTATGAAACTGTTTTGTGATAATAAATCGGCCATTAGTATTGCTCATAATCCTGTTCAGCATGACAGGACAAAACACATTGAGATAGATCGACACTTCATCAAAGAAAAGTTGGATAGTGGATTGATAACAACAACCTACATTCCTTATGGGCAGCAACTTGCAGATGTGTTGACAAAAGGTTTGCCAACGGATCGATTCAACCAACTTACTTGCAAGCTGGGAATGATTGATATCCATTCCCCAGCTTGAGGGGGAGTGTTGGAATCTACCGTCCAATTATTATCCACCGTCCAAAGGTTCATGGACTGTCATTAATGTTGGTATCCACCGTCCAAAGGTTCATGGACTGTGTTGGTATCCACCGTCCAAAGGTTCATGGACTTTCATTAATAGTTTAGGAAATAGCCATTGTAATTAGGAAATAGGTGCCTCATTTATTTGTGTTGTAATTATCATTTGTATTTAATTCTTCTAGTGTATAAATAGAATACCTTTATGCTGTGTGAAAGTAACACAAGCAATTCAGAAAATACTTGTTTTGTTCCTCCTTTCAATTCTGGCAGATTGTTTTTTAGTTATGTTATTCTAACAACCCACATACGACAACTCCGTATATCTTCCGGAAATTAAATTCCGGAGCTATAAAATGAAAATTCATATGTTTTTACACTTCCCGAATTTAAATTCCGGAAGTGTAAACTTTTACACTTCCGGAATTCAATTTCCGAAAGTGTAAAATGAAGGGGGACATGTGAATTTTTACAAGTATGATAAATTGTACCTCCAGAAATTAAATTCCGGAAGCTTTGAGCATATATGACACTTCATTTTACACAAGTCCGGATGTGTAAAATGAAGTGTCATATGCTCAGAGCTTCCGGAATTTAATTTATGGAGGTACAATTTATCAGACCTGTAAAAATTCACATGTCCCCCTTCATTTTACACTTGCAGAATTTAAATTCCGGACGTGTAAAATTTTACACGACCGGAATTTAATTTCCGGAAGAATTTTCATTTTACACCTCCGGAATTTAATTGCCGGTAGATATACGGTTGTCCCGTATAGTTGTCGAAACCGGTTGTCAAAAAATCATTTCTGTTAATGGTCTTTGGAATAGGCCACTGCAAAATGGCCTCAACCTTTTGGGGATCCATTGAAACCCTTGATTCAGAAATAATATGTCCTAGATATCCCACCTCAGTTTTGCCAAAACTACATTCCTTTAAATTGGCAAAGAAAGAATGATCTTTGAGTTTAGCCAATACCTCTCTTAAATGACTCAAATGTTCCTCCCATGATTTGCTGTACACCAAAATGTCATCGAAAAACACTAAAACATACCTGCGAAGGAATGGTTTTAGTGTGGAATTCATAGCACATTGGAAAGTAGCCGGAGCGTTGGTTAATCCAAAGGGCATCACCAATGTTTCATAATGTCCTTGATGCGTCCGGAAAGTTGTTTTTGGGATATCTGGTTGCGTTCTGATTTGATGATAACCTGCCTTCAAGTCAATTTTGGAAAAGTACTTAGCCCCATTTAATTCATCCAACAATTCTTCTATTACCGGAATGGGGAATATGTCTGGTACGGTGGCTTTGTTGAGCGCCCGATAATCAACACAGAACCTCCAGCTTCCATCTTTCTTTTTCACTGTTGAATTGGAAGGTTTTAGATAGGGAAGGGAAGGGAAGGAGGAAAAGAGAGAAACAAGTTAACAAATAATAAGACTAATATTGAATTTGATGTAATGATGATGTGATTACAAAAGACACCCCAATAGTCCTATTTATACTAAAAGTAGAATCCTAATCTTAATCAAATAAAGAATCAAATCATAAAATATAAATAAGAAATAAATCATAAGAGATTATCAAGGATACTCTAAGATATGCTAAGATATGAAAATATATTATCAGATATTTCTCTGATTTTCTAACACTCCCCCTCAAGCTAAAACTTACTAAGCTTTAAGCTTGATACATGAAAACAATGCATTTCCCCTCAAATTAAAATTTAAAATAAAATAAAAAACTGAGCTCCACGAAAATTATGGTTGGAAGGCAACTCAAGAATGTTGGAGAGGCCGAAGAGAGTTGCTGGAAAGATAACTTAGCAAGATAGCTGGAATGATCCAGTCTGACAGAAATTTCCTTGCAAGCAATCTAACAAAGCAAGTTCCGAACTCCTCAAAACCGCATTTGGTAGCTTCAACAACAACATCGGAGACCCAAATTATTTCAAATTGAAATTAAGTTAGACAACTACTTCCGGGACTGAGACGATGCCAGTGCATCTGGGACAAGGGGCCAAGGCTAGTGCATCTGGGAGAAAGACTGGCCAGTGCATCTAGGAAAAGAGTCGGGCCAAAGCATCTGGGACAATGAGTTGGGCTAGTGTGAGTCATAGCCAACATAAGTCAATCATCGACGGAAATAGAAGTCACGACTAATATGATTCATATGTGGGAAAAGAGTCACCATCGGAATGATCGTCGGTGGGAACAAAAGTCACCACTAATATGATTCATCCATGGGAAAGGGGTTACCACCGGAATGATCGTCGGTGGGAAGAGAAGCCACACTGGTATGATGGGGAGTCCTTAGGAGTATCTGAGGAGGTAGAACTAGCCATGGGTCAGAACACAAATGCAAAATAATCGAAATCACAGGTACCTGAACCGTTCAACACGCAGGGACGTTGCTCAAAAGAGGTCCGATGAAGGAGGTGAGCACAGATCCAGAGAGACCAGGGAACGGCGAGTTCAGCGCTGGAAACGACGGCCGGAACAGTGGCCGGACGCGCCGGTGAAAGGGAAGCACGTTGATGAGCCTCTGGTTGACTGGTTTTATAACTAGTAAAGACCATGGCTTTGTGCTAATTTTATATCATTTTCACCCAAATTAGACTTGATTGTCTTTAAGCAGCATTTTGAGTCTGTAAGTATTTTTAGGTTAATTTAGTTGATTTAGAGTTAAATAAAGCACTTATGCTATTTTCTGTTTTCAGGTTAATAAAAAGGAATAATTCTGGAGTGTCTCGCCACGCGAAAGGGCGTTCGCCTCGCGAACCAGAAGGTGACTGTTCCAGAAAATTGCCAACCATTCTGTCTCGCCCCGCGAAGACTTGACTCGCGTCGCGAGTAATCCAACCCTGAAGACCAAAAGTCAACACGGTTTATGCATGTTGAAGGTCACGGGCGTTACAGTTTGGAATTTGAAGAGATTCGCCTCGCGAAGATAAGATCGCCTCGCGAGCTAGCCACTCACTGAAGACTGTTCGCATTACTCGCCTCGCGAATGTGTGCTCGCCTCGCGAGTCCGCGTAGTCCAGAAGTTGTATATAAGTCAGTTTTAGACAGAACTGAAGAGTTGGCTAGGAAGCTGGCTAGTTTTAGTCAGAGTAGCTAGTTAGTCAGTAGTTCATTTTCTTTACTTTTGTGTTTATTTCTGTAATGGAGAACTAGTCTCCTAGATTAATCTACTGTGATTGGTTTCCATTTTCACTTGAGGTTCTGTATTCCTGTTTTCATTTGCTATTCTCTTTTCAATGCCATGCTATATATTTCTGTTTGTTATTTCAGGAGTGTATAGTATTGTGTTGATTCATTTCGGTGATGCTATGTTCTTATACTTAATCGCGTTTGTTATTTCGCGTGTGTTCATTCATGTTCGTTTAGTTCATGAGGGCTTAACCCCGTTTGTTATTTCGGGAATAGGAACATACATCCGTAGTAGGGAATTTCATTTGTTATTTGTTGCTACAACCGGGAGGGGATTAGAATCTGCTTAGGGCTTGGATTTATATGAACCAATGATAGTGGGAAACCGAGAACAGTAGGTTGATCGTTCTTTAGCTTATTTGGTAATTACTTCTTATTGTATTGTTTTTCTGTTCTGTTTTCTTTATTTAGTTTTCAATCTCAAAACCCCCCAAATCTGACTTTTACTGATTTTCTGTTAATAATGACAACAACCAAAGAGTCCTTGTGAGACGACATCCGAGTTGTCGCTTCCCTATCTACATTATTTTGTAAACGCTCGTTCTTTTTGGCGCGTGGCGACAGCGCGACCACACGTACGGCTGCGCCCTGATCAGAGGACACGCACGTGCGGGAGCGTCTGGAGGCATACGGCGTTGCTGTCCGAACGGCTGGACAGATCGGCGGCAGGCGAGTCCGACGGTGGTGTCAGCAACCAGAGACAACTGCAGACAGAGGCGGACGGCAGCTAACAGCGGCTAACGGGACAGGAACGCAGGTCGGAAAGAAGAAGGACGCGCCGGAAAAGAACACAACGGAGGAGAGAAAAGGATTTATTTTTTTTTGTTGTATGGCTAAGAAGATGATTAGAGTTCCTTCATACTTATCGGAACTCCGCAGCAGAATAGTGACGGGACATGTCACGGAGGTTGGTACCTTTGTCTAGCTCTAGATACCATGTTGAATTGGCAGGTTTTTGATAGGGAAGGGAAGGAGGAAAAGAGAGAAACAAGTTAACAAATAATAAGACTAATATTGAATTTGATGTAATGATGATGTGATTACAAAAGACAACCCAATAGTCCTATTTATACTAAAAGTAGAATCCTAATCTTAATCAAATAGAGAATCAAATCATAAAATATAAATAAGAAATAAATCCTAAGAGATTATCAATAATACTCTAAGATATGCTAAGATATGAAAAGATATTATCAGATATTTCTCTGATTTTCTAACATTCACCAAGATAACTAGGCTGGAGTATGGACTGTTACTGGGCCTGATAACTCCGGAGGACAGCATTTCTGCTACCTGTGTTTCAATCTCATTTTTCCGCAGATGAGGGTACCGATAAGGTCTTACATTTATTGGATCCATCCCTTCCTTAATGGGTATTGTGTGATCTACTTCTCTAGAAGGAGGCAATCCCTTAGGCTCATTAAAGACTTGGGTAAATTTTGTCAAGACTTCCTGCAGCTGATCTTTCTGTTCTGCTGTCAATTCTGCAAGTCCCACTCTGTCCTTTTCTATCCCCCACAACATGCACATCATCTCTACTTCTTCTTTGGCTATTTTCATCATTGCTCTGGATGTGATTACTGCCTTAGACAAACTAGGGTCTCCCTGTATCAGAATGTTTTGATTTTGATGAGCAAAGGACATACTTAGAGTTCTCCAGTTCACCTTAATCTCTCCCAATGTTTCCAGCCAAGCCACTCCCAAGATCAAATCTACTCCTCCCAAATCAAACAAAAAGAAATCACCACTCAGTGTAATTTCCCAATTGCAATCTTAGGTTCTTGCAACATCCTTGGGTAGGTTTTCGATTACCATCCCCTAACCTTACACAGTAAGGCTTTGTTGGATCAGCAACTAACCCCAACCTTTGTACCAATTTACTGGATACAAAGTTGTGGCTTGCTCCACTATCGATTAGCACCATAACTTCTTCCCCATTTAGCAAACCCCTTAATTTCATGGTCTGAGGTTGAGTCAGTCCTCCAACAGAACAAACAGACAGATCTAGCCATTGACATTCCACCTCCTCTGTCTCCTCTTTTTCTTCCTCGTTCCCCTCTTCATTTTCCATCAAGGTAATCTCTCCCTCGTCATTTATTTGCTCATCTTCTGCAAGAATCACAATTATGAGGCTCTTTTCTGGGCATCGATGCCCTGGTCCGAATGCTAATCCACAGTGGTAGCACCGACCATCATCTCTTCTTCTTACATATTCCGCATAGGGTAAAGTTCGAATTCCCCTATTTCGGATCCTTGGTACCCGTTTCCTGCTGGTTTGGCCACCGAAGACATCAAGTCGTTCGAGTCCCACCATTGGACGCTTGGGCATTGTTGCTGCCACCAAACGCCCTCCTCGAGAGATGTGTGAGTGTCTTTGTACTTATCATAGACCTGAGTGCAGTGTATCCCACCCCTACACATGCAACTCAGTAATCAGTTACAGGTGTAACTGTTATGTTAGGACAGTTGGCCAGATTCAGTGTAATTAGAAAAATGCAATTCAATGAAATAGAAATTCTTTCTCTCTCTTTTTCTTCTCTAGTTTCTTTGTATTAACATGGTATCGCGAGCTTGAAGATTCTGATGGCCGATTCTTCCCCTCCACCACCACCTCCGCATCCATCGCCGCCGCATCGCGTAACTCCTCTACGCTCTGTATCGTCTTCTCCGGTGACTTTTTCTCATCAAATCAACGATAAACTCGATGACAAGAACTTTGTCTTATGGCGGCAGCAAATCGAACCGGTGATTAAGGCACATCGTCTTCACCGTTTCATCGTTTCTCCAGAAATTTCACCACAGTATCTGAGTGAAGTTGATCGATTAGCAGGTTCGTTGAATCCTGCGTTTGCTGATTGGGAGCAACAGGATCAAATCCTTCTTTCATGGCTCCAGTCGACAATCTCGAGTGCGATCTTGTCTCGATTCCTTGGTTGTTCACATGCGTTTCAGCTTTGGGAGAAAATCCACAATTTCTTCTACAAACAAACTCGCGCAAAGGCACGGCAACTTAGTTCTGAATTGCGATCAACGGTTCTTGCGGATCGCACGATGCTGAGTACCTTCTTCGTATTAAGGCTATGGTGGATTCTCTTGCATCTATAGGCGATCAAGTTTCCTCTCAAGAACACATTGATGTGATTCTTGAAGGATTGCCTCAAGAATTTGGCCCTATAATTTCGATGATCGAGAGCAAGTTTGAACCCTCACTTGTTGATGAGGTAGAAGCACTTCTATTGGCTCATGAACTCAGACAAAACAAATTTCGCAAGAAGGAACTTGGTGAGTCCAGCTCTATTAACCTAACTCAGAGCTTGACACCTTCTTCTTCTCAACCTAGTGACTCTACTCAGGGTCAAGTTCATCTATCTCATAATTCGGATTCAAGTCAATTCCCTAATTTTCGAGGTTCTAGTCGTGGACGTGGTGGCCGTTCTGACCGTGGCCGTGGTGGCGGCCGCTCGAATATACAATTTCAAGTATGTTACAAATATGGCCATACGGCTGATATATGTTACAATCGATTTAATCAGAACTATCAGCCTCCCCGCACATCTTCGATATAATGGATATCACCCTAATCCACACCTTTCCCAGAATTATTTCCAAGGCTATCGGCCTCCAAATTCTCGATATCGGCAAAGGTCCATCCCAATTTCAGTCCTATCAACAAGGAGCTTTGAGTTCGGGTTCCTCTTCTCATTGGACTCCACCACCTTAGTTTCGTCCACCACTACAGCAATTTTTTCTGGTCACTGTCACAACCAAGTGCAATGGTTATGAACTCAGCACCTCAGGCTACTCAACAATGGTATCCTGACTCTGGTGCATCCTTCCATGTGACTGCAGATCCTAACAACATCCATCAGCCCACTCCTTTTGAAGGTCATGATCGGATCTTCATTGGGAATGGTCAAGGTTTGCACATTAGTTCTTCTGGTTCCACTTACTTTAAGTCTCCTTTAAACTCCTATGTACCTCTTGTTCTTCACAATCTATTACATGTTCCTCAAATCACTAAGAACTTGATTAGTGTTAGCAAATTTGCTAAGGATAATTGTGTTTACTTTGAGTTTCATGCTAACCACTGTCTTGTCAAATCTCAGGCCAATGATGAAGTCCTCATTCGTGGTCAAGTGGGCTCTGATGGTTTGTATCGCTTTCAAGTCTGCAGTTCCTGCCATCTAGCTCCAAAGCTATGTCATCCTTGTCTCCTAGTTCTTCCATTCCTCTTGTAAACAACATTTCTTGTAATACTGTACCTACATCACAGACAACTAAAATTGTATCCCCTAGTTCCCAATTTACTTGGCATTTACGCCTAGGTCACCCTAATCATCAAACTATGAGAATTGTATTGAAGCATTGTAACATCTCAATTTCTAATAAAAATGAAGATAGTTTTTGTGCTGCTTGTTGTGTTGGGAAAGCCCATCAGCTTCATCCCCCTTCCTCTAATACTCAATATACTACTCCTCTTGAACTTGTGTTCAGTGACTTGTGGGGGCCATCCGCTCAAAATTTTCGTTATTACATTACATTTGTAGATGCCTTTTCTCGCTTCACTTGGATTTACCTTCTAAAAAATAAATCCGATGCCCTAACGGTGTTCAAACAATTTAAGGCTATGGCTGAATTACAATTCGGCACTCCATTAAAGTGCCTCCAAACTGATTGGGGGGGAGAATACCGCCCCTTCACTAAATATCTAAATGAACTTGGAGTTATTCATAGGCTAATTTGCCCTCATACACACCATCAAAATGGTGTGGTTGAGAGAAAACCTAGGCATATTGTGGAGCTTGGCCTTACTCTTTTGATCTGGATTTTCGATCTCAATGAGTGTATTTTCCTTGGCTACTCCACCACTTACAAGGGATACAAGTGTCTCTTACCAAGTGGCCGCCTATACATCTCCCAAGATGTCCTCTTTAATGAAAATAGGTTTCTATATTCTGAAATTTTTCCAAAGCACCTTCTACTCACTCACTCCTATTCCACCCACTCTTCCTTTGGCCTCTATTCCTCTAGTTTCCCCACACCCTCAACCTTCCAATTCTTCTCCTACTTCTCCCACTCCTATTCCTAGCCTTGTGTCCACTTCATCCCAATCCCTTACCCATCATGAGTCTAGCCCCTCTTCCTTGAATCCCACCCCAACTAATCCCACTTCTGAACAGTCTACTCAACCAGCCAACTGTCATCCCATGCAAACACGTTCAAAGTCAGGAATTGTATGTCCTAGAGTCAATCCAAGTCTTCTCCTTACTCGTGTGGAACCGAAGAGTGCAAAACAAGCACTTAGTGATCCTAAATGGCATGTTGCAATGCAGGAGGAATTTGCTGCCCTGCAAAATAATAAAACATGGTCCTTAGTTCCCTTGCCTCCTAATAGAACACCCATTGGCTGCAAGTGGGTGTTCCGCATCAAGGAAAACCCAAATGGTTCTATCAATAGGTATAAGGCCCGTTTGGTGGCAAAAGGATTTCATCAATTCCATGGTTTTGATTACAATGAAACCTTCTCTCCTGGTGGTGAAACAAGTGACAATTAGACTGATTTTGACTCTTGCTTTCGTAATTGGGCATTACAGCGGTTGGATGTGAATATCGCATTCCTTAATGGATTATTGGAGGAAGAAGTGTATATGCAGCAGCCTCCGGGGTTTGAGGCACCTGATTCAACTCTTGTTTGCAAGCTTCATAAAGCTCTTTATGGCTTAAAACAAGCCCCTAGGCAAAGGGTTTGAACGGCTCAAGCACAAACTTGCTTAATCTTGGCTTCAAGGACAGCAAATGTGATCCTTCTTTGTTTGTCTATAATCTCAATGGGGCTGTTGTCTATCTCTTAGTGTACGTTGATGATATTATCATCATCGACAAGAACTCTGTCCTAGTTCATACTCTAATTAAGAAGCTGAATTCTGTGTTTGCACTAAAACAATTGGGGGCTTTGGACTATTTTCTTGGTATAGAGGTTCATAAACAGCAAAATGGCACTCTTTTCCTCACTCAAAGCGAATATATCCGAGACTTATTAGTCAAGACAAACATGGCTGAGGCTAAACCTATCTCTTCCCCAATGAACTCTTCTTGCAAGCTGTCTAAAACTGGTTCTGATGTCTATTCTGATCCTTCCATGTATCGGTCTGTAGTCGGTGCACTACAATATGTGACTATCACATGTCCCGAACTCGGTTTCGATGAATAAAGTCTGCCAATTTATGGCAAGACCTCTAGAATCACATTGGAGTGCTGTCAAAAAGAATTCTAAGGTACTTGAAAGGCACTCTTCATCATGGGCTGCAGGTTTATCCCCGCCTCTCCACATCACCCTCTTGCCTTAAGGGCCTTTTGTGATGCTTTGATTGGGCTGCTGATCACCGATGATCGCAAGATCCACTTCGGGTGCAGCCATATATCTTGGTCCAAATTTAGTATGTTGGTGGTCTCGCAAGCAACAAGTTATGGCTCGGTCCAAGACCGAAGCTGAGTACCGTAGCCTAGCTCAAGTAAATGGCAGATGTTCTTTGGATCCAAACACTTCTCACCGAGCTTGGCATTCACTTCTCGGCTCCCATCATTTCTTGTGATAACCAAAGTGCGGTTTCTCGGCTCATAATCCAGTCCTCCGTGCCCGCACTAAACACATGGAGATTGACCTATTTTTTGTGAGGGAAAAGGTTCTCAATAAGCAGCTGCAAGTTCTCCATGTCCCTTCCCAAGACCGGTGGGTGATGCTCTTACCAAGCCTTTGTCCCCTACTCGGTTTCTCTTCCTGCGTGACAAGTTCAAGGTGGCTGCCATGGCTTCTCCAAGACCTTGTGGAGGGGTGTGTGAGTGTACCGTACTTATCATAGACCTGAGGGCAGTGTATCCCACCCCTACACATGCAACTCGATGTCGATTCAGTGTAAGCGTTCATTAGGACAGCTAGCAAGAGCCAACTGATATAAATATCAGTTGGCCAGATTCAGTGTAATTAGAAAAATGCAATTCACCGAAATATAAATTCTCTCTCTCTCTTTTTCTTCTCTAGTTTCTCTGTATTAACAAGAAACGATTCCGCCACCCCCTTGATACCTGAACCATGAATTTACTCCTCTTCCCTGCGAAACCCCATATCCGCGCACCTGTTTCAGAGCTTCCTCCAAGTCGCGAGCTACCTCCATGGCTCGGGTTAAATCTTTTGGGTCATGGGGGCGCACCTGACTTCGGATTTCTGGGTGCAACCCAGCCAAAAAATATCCGAGCAATTGAACCTCAGCATTGAGTCTTGCTTGAGCAACCAATAGTTCGAATTCTTGGACATATTCTTCCACTCCATTGGTCTGTCTCAATGCTGCCAGCCGCTCGTACACAGTTCCTCTTCCATTCCCTCCAAATCTTCGCATCAAAGCTTCTGAAAAATCCTTCCAAGAATGATTCTTGGATTTCTGGCGCCAATATTGGAGCCAATGTACAGCATTTCCTTCCATACTGATGAAGGACAGCTGCAACTTTTCTGAGGGCTTGACTTGTTGCACCTCAAAGAATTTTTCAGCTCTGGCCAGCCATCCCAGAGGGTCATTCCCTTCAAAGGTAGGTAATTCTACCTTCTTTACCCAAGAACGGAGTGGCATGCTTCCTTCCTCAACAGAACCTTCATCCTCCTCTTCTTCCTCCTTGGATTTATCTTTCTTGTTCACGGAATGGTCTCCCTCCACAGAAGGTGTTTTCTTGTTTTGCATCTGCAGTAACAAATCTTTGATGTAGTCCATATCTGTTTTTAAGTCATCGAGTTTCACGCCATGCTCAGTGACCATCTTGCTTTGCTCAGTGACCATCTTTTCCAAATTTCCAACCCGGTTCTCCATCGTGTTTTGATCCGGCAGGTAAGACCAATTTGTTAGGATCCTCTTTTCAGAGATAGGAAATCAGGACCTAACTATCGTAGATCAGTACACAATAGAGAAAAGATAGGTTGAAAGAACTTCTTGATTTATGATTGAAAACAGAAAGCATTAAAAGGAACAAGGTATACAAGTATACCCCCAAAGGAGCACTCTCCTTTCACGCTGAAATTGTCCAATGAAACTGAATATTAATGACTTGCCTCTCTTCATTGGTAGAGGACTTATATAGGTTTACAATTACCCTACTAACGTAAACTATACGTAAATAACTAACTCCAAACTACTTATCAATTAGTTACAAGTTTGACCCTTTCCTTTACAATTTTGACCCTTTCCTTTCCTATAATAGACTGCAGGGCCTTACCCCCCGTGGGTTGTTGTTCTAAACCGTTCCTAACGGAACCTTAGCATGTCCAATCATCCTCATGGTACAAAGATCCTGTATTTCACAAAATTCAGGTGAGAAAAGGAGTCTGCAATTAAGAGAAGTTGATAACTTGTGAACATAAATTAGATTAAAATGGAAATCGGTATGTGCAAGACATCATGTAAATAAAGTGTAGATGTCAATAACCATCAAGCATAACCATCAAAGCATTAACTTATGAACAGAGAGGTTGCAGCTATATATGGAGTTAATCATCGGCATTAACTTTTAGTTTCATACTTGGAGCTACCCCTCTTATCCTTAGAATAACCATCAACAGGTGTCATCAAATAGAAATGCCAATACACCATAAGAGGAGATATCATCTATCAAATAGCTAAAAGCATATAATCTATCCATTTCGAAAGGGTTGCAACTATATGTTGAGTTAATCATCAACATTTATTTTCAGTTCTATACTTGAAGCTGCCCCTTATCCTTAGAATAACCATAGACCGTGATATACCAACACAAATAAATTTACTACAAAATTGGACATATCAACTTAGTCCCGTTTCGCTGCCTTGTACCATACATGTATCCATCAAAATCAAACTAATGGAAAAAAATCCTTATTGTACCCTACCGCCTCAGCCACCCAAGTTTTTCGAGTATTCATATTTCCTAAAATAGCAAAACAACCAACATATATGCGCAGGCACATTACTGTAACTTGTTTATTACCATTCCTGATTCCTAAGATCATGCATGCATTATTATAGTCAAGTACCCTGCACAAAAAATAAATGTCCACCAAAAATTTCGGTAATTGATTCCAATAGTTACTACGTGTCTATGTGAGGCATGAAACACAATTATTACCCAGATACTCTGCCACTTTCCACGTTCCTATTTTCACTCCTATCAAGCAACACATCGAAAATCCAAAAGTACAAGTGATTAAGATTTCATACTATTATAAGCAAGTTGAAGTGAAAACATAACTTGCTTTGATATCTAAAATTTGAAAAAACAAAATCAGCTAAAAAGATTAAATCAGTGTCATGGTAGGAATTACTTTAAGAAAATGTGAAAAAAGAGGTAAACTGGCCATGTGTAAGAATTTTAATCAAATATAACACTAAAGAGAAACATGACACTAAATTCATAACTAATCAAGAGGCAATAATATGACGTGAAGCAAAAAAAAAAGGGAGTTATCCTTGAGAAACATGAGGGGGGAACAGTTTGGTAATAATGCAGGTAGAAACATATATAGTTTGTTTTAGGACATTGGATTAGTCTCCAACAGGCATTAGTGGGAAAATAAACTCCTTAACTTTCACAAGTTTTTAATCAATGATTACTGGCTTATTATAATCTATACTATGAAGATTGCTTTCGGGGCTTGCTAAGTTAGTGTTGAAGTTATGGATTTTAGATAGAGAAGAAAAAGAATGAAGACTATACTTGAAAGTGGCACTGGATGTCTCTTGTGTCTTTGCATTCCAATAGGACTACAATATATAATAGATAAGGGAACATGATTCCTAGAGCATTAATTATATATGCCAAGTCCTAGGAGAATAGATGTAATGAAAATGAGAATACGATGGATGAGTGTCCACCGTCCACACCGTCCAAGCTTAATATAACATTAATCCTAATCTAATTTCAATAAGAGTATTAATTATAAGCTATTTTCAATACTCCCCCTCAAGCTAAAGCTTACTAAGCTTTAAGCTTGTTACAAGTATGCCATTTTGAAAGATAAAATCGAACAACCAGACCCCAAAAATATATCTTGAATAAACCAACGGGAAACACCATAACAACCAACCAATAAGGTTCGTGCCCACGAACAAACCATCGAGCAATCAACTGAAGAAACCACTACTGACTTCACGAATTGCAGACAAACCAAATATAAATGATAATAAGCCAGCGCTTACAGCAGCTGAAGCTTGAACTGGAAGTTGTCACAACTTCAAACCAAACCAGAATGATATTGGGCCAGCGCTTACAGCAGCTGAAGCCCCAACTTCAAGGTGTCACAACTTCAAACCAACCGAAACAATAATGAACCAGCGCTTACAGCAGCTGAAGTCCTAACTGAGACTGACAATGGTGTCGGTGGTGTCATGACTTTGAACCAAATCGGAATGATAAATTGTAGTTGAGGTCTGGAAATGATTGTGGTGCAGCCAAACAGTGCTAAATAGCACCAAAGAGACAACTAAAATATACTGCAACATAGGGCGGCTCAAAACGAGAACAACAAAAAACAGAGACTCCTGAAAACAAAGTCAGTAGCGCAAAACTCCAAGGAGGGTAGCAGAAACTTGAGACTCAGAAGCCAAACATGGTCAAAACGGAAGGAGGAATGTTAACAAATAGAATTCTGAATACAAATATTGGAATAGTCCCAAACTTTTGGGGACTCGGCGGAATAGTGACGGGACAGGTCACGGAGGATGGTACCGCTCTGATACCATGTTGAAGTTATGGATTTTAGATAGAGAAGAAAAAGAATGAAGACTATACTTGAAAGTGACACTGGATGTCTCTTGTGTCTTTGCATTCCAATAGGACTACAATATATAATAGATAAGGGAACATGATTCCTAGAGCATTAATTATATATGCCAAGTCCTAGGAGAATAGATGTAATGAAAATGAGAATACAATGGATGAGAGTCCACCGTCCAAGCTTAATATAACATTAATCCTAATCTAATTTCAATAAGAGTATTAATTATAATCTATTTTCAACAGTAAGTTAAAGTATTATATATATTATATATATTATATATGTATAGGTGCATATTCTTTCTCATGCAAGAGTCAAAATCAAATTATCTGAGTCTGTGGAGTCTAAGTCACTATGACTTGAATGCAGTTAGAAACTAATACAATACCATTCAAACACTATGATAAAACAAAAACCAAGATTTTATGCTAGAAATGAACACTTGCCGACCAAGTTGCAGCTTGGACCACCTTCATCTTCCAGAGGACTCATTCTTATCCACCTAGATGGCAGTAATCACAGTTAGTAGTCTTGGATGTTCGGACTTCAATCTCCATCCTACAAAGCCAATGTGAACCATGTAATCCTGCTAGGCCTAGAAGTGAAGTCTCTTCAAACAAAATCGGTGGAATGTTTGAAATGGAAAAATAAATAAAAAACATATCGAGTGTAAAGCCATAAATAAAAACTAAAGTTGTTTTTGCATTTTGAAAAATTATTAAGTGATCAAATTTTTTAGAGTGGTATAAACATGGAAGGATTATGCCATGAAACAGAGTTGATAGCCATGAAAAGAAGAACCAAATCTCCTATGTGCTATCATGAGATCTAATATTCACAAAAAGTTAGTAGGGGAAAAGAAAAAGGAAGAAAAATAGTAGTGAAGAGTTAAGCCCCACATGAACATACTTTTTGATAATTAGATGAATCAGTGGTTCTAACATTTTATTTCATCTCACAACTACTCTTGAATTTTGTCAAAATCCTTACTATATGTTTTCTAGCTATAGCATTAGTCTATCAAATATTTTAGTCTGTTAATATTTTGGGCATGCAAGAAAATCCTGTTTTGTTTGCTGTCTTTCTTGATTCCAGTAAGGTTGTATTTCATGCAGATAGGGGAGGCGATGAAGACATTGTTTTCTATTGGGGTACTACAGTGTAGTGAAATGTTCATCACATCAATACTATGGCATTAATTACTTGATCACAAAATATAGTCATTGATAACAAAGGCTCGCAAAATATAGTCAATGAAATGCAGGGTACCTGTCGTAATAAGGAAAGCAAATTTCCTCCAACACAACACTCTAATACCAACCATAGGTGAGCAGAAGTTTCATACCTAATAAAAGCATAAGTGGACGCTTTCCAATTAGAGGAGATTCAAGCAAAAGGAAATAAAAAAAATTATAGATCATAAAACAGGACCATCCAGAGTGTAATTAAATATTAGTAGGACTATTCGTTGCAGCATTTTGTGGTTATATTATTGAAACTGATGGTGAAGTGGTAGTTAAGTGCCTCCATGGAAATACAAAGCTAGCTGCTATTGATCCTATCATCCTGGGCTGTAAGGAAATATTATCTCAAATGCAAAATACTAGAGTGACTAGTATTATGATTGAAATAAGAGGATAGCTGAATAATGCTTTTCATTGAAAAATAGTAATATGATACAAGAAGAGTGCTTTATATAGAGAGCAAAAGACCCACATGGCTGCAATACAGAACAAACCAAATCTGCAGGAACTAATTCTTGATAACAGAACAACTACTAACAAAACAGAACTGCAGATCTGATCCTAAACTGATCCTAACTGATTAACGACTAATTGATATGTGAAATACAATTGAGCAAGTGATTTAATTGTGACATAAGCCAATACCCCCCCTCAAGATGGAAGGTGTATGGTCTTCATTCCCAGCTTGGTGATGAATTGGTACTTGGAACAGGAAGAAGGTGGAACAATTTGGCCTGAAGCTTCTCCCGGACGATATGACAATCTAGTTCTATATGCTTTGCTTTGTGCGTTCATGGAAAGATGAATTGGCTGCGATATGGCATGCCGACTGGTTGTCACAATATAATAGAGCTGGTTTGTAAAATGGAAGATGGAAATCATGAAGTAAGTAAGTGAGCCATTGTAGTTCACAAGCAGTGACTGCCAAGGCTCGATATTCAGCTTCAGAAGAGGATCGGGACACAGTGGCCTGCTTCTTTGACTTCCATGATATTAAAGAGTCCACGAGGAAAACACAAAAACCAGATGCATTTTCTAGAGTCGGGGTAACTAGCCCAATCGGAGTCACTAAAGCTTTGAGTTGAAGAGTGGAGCTGCTAGGGAAGAAAAGTCCATGAGTCGGAGAGTGTTTAAGATACTTAAGAACACGAACAGCTGCTTCGTGATGCAAAGATGTAGGATTCCCCATGAATTGGCTCAATCATTGCACACAAAACTTATGTTAGGACGTGTGGTAGTTAAATATAAGAGCTTACCAATGAGACGTCTATAGGATGCAGGGTCAGCAAGATGAATTCCTCCTTGCTGTGTCAAATGAGTTCCTTTAGTCATAGGTGTATTGACTGGTTTAGAAGCCAGAAAACCACATTCGGATAGAATGTCTAAAGTATATTTGCGTTGGCATATATGAATTCTTGTTTTTGAGCGAGCAGTTTCTAGACCAAGGAAATACTTTAAGTATCCTATTCCTAGGTCTTTAATCTTAAAACGGTTGTGAAGTTCAGACTTAATTGATGTAATTTCTTCGAGATCATTTCCTGCAAGAATGAGGTCATCCACATAGACTAACAGAGCAGTAAAAGAATGAGCATCGTGTTTAATAAACAAAGAGTAATCTGAGGTGGATTGAATGTAACCCTTAAGTATTAAGAAATTACAAAAACTTGCAGCAAACCATTGTCTACTTGATTGCTTAAGTCCGTAAATTGATTTTAGTAATTTCATTACTTGATTAGGCTTAGTGGAGGTTATTCCAGGAGGAAGAGCCATGTAAACTTCCTCCTCCAAAGTACCATGTAAGAAGGCATTTTGAACATCAAGTTGATGCAAAAACCAATTTTGGGAGGAAGCAAGGGCAACATAAGTAATGGTTATCAAAGAAATCAATGCCCCCAATTTGGGTAAACCCTTTGGCAACAAGGCGTGCTTGGTGTCGTTCAATGCTTCCATTGCATTGTATTTGATTTTAAAAACCCATTTGCAACCAATGGGGGTTTTTCCTGGAGGTAAATCAGTAATAATCCAAGTATCATTTACTTTTAAGGCTTCTAATTCAGAATTCATGGCCGAAATCCATTGAGGATTTTGGATGGACTGTCTATAGGTTCTTAGTTCATCATGTGTAGAAATAGAAAGAGTGTAATGGGAATGGGTAGATGACAGATTAGAATAACCTAAAACAGCAGATAAAGGGTAGAAAACACCTTTAGTGTTGCATGCAGTAGTGGAGACTGCATTACAGTGGAAGTCTTTTGAGGTAAGCGGGCATCTTTGGAGATCTGGAAGACTTTCTTAAGATTGGTGCTGCTGCTGTGGAACTGCAATCAGTGTGAGGAATTGAGGATGCAGGTGCAGAATCGGATTGAACAGCAGGCAGGGTAGGAGATGAAGACTGATCACTGTGTTGCTGATGTTGAACAGCAGGAAACAATGATGGTGTGTCAAAAATAAAGGTGCAGTCTTGTGAGGATGGGAATGTCTCAGAATCTGCAGTGTTAGTAGTGACAGTGCAAGAATAGGGAAAAATAGATTCATAGAAAACATGTCTAGAGAGATAAATATTCCTAGATTGTAACTCATATAATAGGTATCCTTTAGTGCCTGGTTTAAAACCAAGAAACACACATTTCCGGGCTCTTGGATCAAGTTTCTGTCTATGACTGGTTAATGTTGTAGCATAGGACAGACAACCAAAAACTTTTAAATCAATAAAAGTGGGAGGGGTAGCATATAGTAATTCATAAGGGGTCCTGTTTTGAAGCACAGGAGTTGGCAATCGGTTAATTATAAGAACTGCATGACATAAAGCATAAGACCAAAATGATTTGGGTAAGTTAGAATGAAATAATAAAGCCCTAGTGACATTCAATAAGTGTCTATGTTTATTCCATGGTCCTACAACAAGAACGCCCACATCCTGCTACTCCCAACATCGACTCCACTGCTTTTGCAACCAGTTCCTCAATTTATTCTTCACAGCATCTCAGGGAAGGGGCAGAGGGCGTTCCAACAATAGACAGCAGATGCTATGCACTTACTGTAATAGGACCAACCATACAGTTGATAATTGCTATTTCAAACACGGCTTCCCACCTGGTTATCGCACCAAGAATCAAAGCACTGCTCTTCAAATTGGGTCTGCTCAACCTTATCAAACTTCAAAATTTGATACACATTCAGGTTCTGCCAAAGCCCCATCCAATGATTCTTCTTTCAGCATCACTCGTGAAGATTATCAGCATTTGCTTCCCCTCTTACATGCATCTAAAAGTGATCCTGGATCTACTGTCAACACCTTGAGTAAGCCTCCTATCACTGAAACAGCTCCTCATGTGATCTCTAGTATCACTAATTTGAGGGATATGTTTCAATAGGTAGAAGTAGAAAGATTATCTCGGTGCTTTATTTCATTTCACTTTTCCTTCTTTGTGGTGTTAATGGTAAAATCTCTCCTTGAGTTTGCATAGTTTCCCACTTCAGGATACATTCTAAATGTATAATGAAAGTGATATTGATATTCTCTATTCACAAACTGTGACCTATTTTTATGCCAGGTTTCATCTGGTTCTTTTTAATTTCTGAAGTATCTGAATCACAGGGCGCTGTTGAAAGTTTACTGGAGCGTAGTTCACATGTGCAACTTGCTGATGGATCCCTGGTTCCAATAGATGAGCAATGCAGGGAACTACTTCTTCTAAGACTCATGGAGATGAGTTTAAAGGGATTGCGTTGCTTGGGTATGGCCTATAAGGATAACTTGGGAGAATTTTCAGACTATTATGCAGATACTCATCTTGCCCACAAGAAGTTGCTTGATCCAGCATGCTACTCATCCATTGAAAGTGATCTAACTTTTGTTGGTCTTGTTGGTTTAAGAGTAAGTTTGCTTGTGCCATTTCTTTTGCTGTACCTATCAAACAATCTTCTGTCATGCAACTTTTTGAGGATACTTAGTTCATATCATGATTATCATGTGATCTCTAGTATCACTAAATCACTTCTTTAACATCTATTTGGATTTTAGATTATGGTGCTAGTGATCATGTATGCCCCAATCTCCAATATTTTTCTACTTACAAGAAAATATCCCCTATTTCTGTCAAGTTACCCAATGGGGAAATTATTCTTGCACAATATTCAGGAACCATCTTATTCACATCTGATTTTTATTTATGTGATGTATTATATATCCCCAATTTTCATTTTCATTTAATTGTGACATAAGCCAATATTATGATTGAAATAATAGGATAGCTGAATAATGCTTTTCATTGAAAAATAGTAATATGATACAAGAAGATTGCTTTATATAGAGAGCAAAAGACCCACATGGCTGCAATACAGAACAAACCAAATCTGCAGCAACTAACTAATTCTTGATAACAGAACAGCTACTAACAAAACAGAACTGCAGATCTGATCCTAAACTGATCCTAATTCTTATAAATTCTAATTCTAATTCTTCTGGGGAAGGAAGTAGGAAGAGAAAGAAATGTCATCTTCCTCCAGGAATCAATGCTTCTGATTTACATATGGGGCACACATTTTTCACAAGCAACCATTTCCTTAGACAGTCTGCATGATATTCGTGCCCGCATTGAAGAATTCCAATCATCTCATGGTTCTTATATTCATCCTATGAAATTATATAAATATTCTAATTAATAGGGAAAAAAAGATTCAAAGGCAAACTATCCTAGAAAGTTTGGCAGATAAAACATCAATGAATAAAATAAATAACTTGAATGTTCAATAAAACATGCTAAAATGTTCATACCTGGCATATTATGCAAATATCAGTTTCCTGTTCCTCAGAAGGAATAGCAGGTATCGAATAAGTTTTTGTCTTCATTTGAGTTGTAACCATTTCGTCTGATAATCGTGTGCTTACGTTGCCAATCCGCTCACCCAATGCCAGAAGCTCCTGTGATCAAATAACAAAGAGTAAATAATTTAATTTTGTATCCTAGACTTAACATCTATAGTATAGAGATTGATAGGAAAATGCAATATCCAACTTTGTGCACTTGCCTCATAAGACATGTCCTCAATGTCCAAGTGCAAATCTGTGTGATGGTCAGGCAGTAAAGCAACATCCTACACAAATAAGCTTTAATTGTTTAATTAATGAAAATGAAAATAAGCATGACTCTGATAAGTAGTTATTAAGAGGAAAAGGAAATATTACATCAAGTTGGATGGAGCGAAGATTTCGATGTCCTAGAGTTGCTGGGTGCATGACTCCTATATGATGTGTAGATGTTGCAGCGCCAACATGCCTAGCAGCACCACATGAAGGAAGCCTATATGAAGGTGCAGGAGGATGAAAGTAGACAGAATGACCTCTCATTCCCTGCATAGGCAGTGGCAGTGTTGGATGATTGAAAGGAGGAGAATGAGAAAACATGATGCCGCTTGTGTTCCTAGCAACCCCATCATAAGTGTTTCTTGCCGCATTAGGGGGAGCAACTGAAGCTGGAACACCCATATCATAAGCATTTGTCACCACTGTGCCTCTGATGCCACTTCTGTTCCTAAATGATTCAATATCATCAATAATAGCAACCCCATCAGTACGTTGATGCTGAATCACATCCCTCGTATTGTCATATGCATCATCTACTACATAATGGGAATCGATGCCAATGAAATCGAAATAGCCATCATGCCGCCTTTGTTCACCCATTGCCAAATTCGATCAATATAATCCTAATATGAAAGAAGAACAGATTGTTTCGTTTGTGGTAAGGCTTTATCAATCCACTATTTATAAAAACCGTCGCGTGATTATTACGTCGCGTGATTATTCAGCCACTAATTTAGTCTTTTTTTTTTTTTTTAAGGGAGATAATTTTGCTTTTAATTTTTACTTTGTGACAAAAAAAAAACTTAATTTTTATACATAAATTTATTTATATTGTAATTATAAATATATTATAATCTATAATTATAATATATTTATTATCAAAGTCAAATATTTTTAAATATGTGTTAATATTTTTTTTTGTACAAGATGTGTTAATATATGAATATTTATTTTTAATATCTTTATTTTAATAAAAATATTTAAAAATAAAAAATTATGTATTTGACCCTTGCTAAAAATCTTTAAAAATAAAAATTTATGCATTCGACCCTTTGTTCACCCATTGCCAAATTCGAATTTTGTAAGGATGAATCATTCGTTTATGAAAGAACAATACTTTCGTTTGTTTGTTCGTTTGTGGTTTGTGGTAACTCTTTATCAATCCAATATTTATAAAAACAGACGCGTGATTATTACGTCGTCGCGTGATTATTCCGACCGCGTAGTAATTTCGCCACTAATTTAGTCTTTTTTTTTAAGGGAGATAATTTTGCTTTTAAAAACTTAATTTTTACTTTGTGACAAAAAAAAACTTAATTTTTATACATAAAATTATTTTTATTGTAATTATAAATATATTATAATCTATAATTATAATATATTTATTATCAAAATCAAATATTTTTAAATATGTGTTAATATTTTTTTGTACAAGATGTGTTAATATATAAATATTTATTTTTAATATCTTTATTTTAATAAAAATCTTTTAAAATAAAAATTTATGCATTTGTCCCTTGCTAAATATCTTTTTTTTTTGAACCACTTGCTAGAAATCTTTAAAAATAAAAATTTATTTATTTGACCCTTGCTAAAAATCTGCCGTACAGACTCAAAATCTTTATTTTTAATAACTTAATTTTAAGAATACTTTAGTATCTTAGAATTATTAAATTTGATGAATAAAAAAATAATTTATGCATTTGACCCTTGCTCTTTTATTGTTGATACATTCATTTGACCCTTGCTTTTTAATTGGAATAGGTGGCTTCGACTCAAGATTGATGGATGAATTGAGTTGAAAAAAAAAATTGCGAGTTTTTTAAAAATATTATCTTTATTTTTTATATAAGTTTAGGGATCCAATTAAAACTTTTTTAGTTCAAGCACTCAATTGAAAACTTTATAAAAATTTGAGGATCCAATGACAATTTTTTTAGTTTAGGGACCTATTTAAAAATTCTAAAATAGTTCAGGGACCTACTCAATGTTGGATATTATTTCAAATTTTAAAATAATCAATTTTTGATATTTGAGTTTAAAATGTTTAAATCTTATATTTATTATCATTTATTTTCTTTTATGATTATTTATTTACTGTAACATTTTTTGTTAATATATTTTGATTCTACTTTATTGTCATTTAATGCTCTTAATTATTTTTTATCTACATTTCAAATGAAAAAATATAGCATTTAATTTTCTAATCAATTTGCTTCAAGTATTAACGGTGCAATGTGCAAAAGGTGTAACGTGTTTCTGAAAGAGGACTTACTTCTAAAGAGTATAATATAAGAAAAAACTTCTTCTTTTTGTTTTAAAGGGTTGACCTTTGTGGGAGACTTACAAATTTTCATCTTCTCTATTTTGTTTTCTCTTTTTTGTATATGAGAGTTAATGTAATTCTTGTTGTTCTTGTTACCCAGAATAATATTGTTTGTTATTCTGGAAGAGTATGTTAAATCCTGAGGGAGTTTTACAATTTGAACGATAAAATTTTATTGTGGGTGAAATAATGTTTTGAGGAGGGTGTGATTTCACACGTCTCAAACTATAAACCTTTTATTGGTGTTCTTCACTCTTTATCTATTTAATTTTTACTTCTCTATTTTATTTTATTTTATTTATATCATTTTATTTATTATTTTTACAACAATTTTAAGGATTATTGCCTATGAAAAATCACTACAAATTTGTCAGATTATTATAATAACTTTTTGACAAATTATTATACATTTCAATTGCATTCAAAGTTAGAGAGATGACGTACTCACAATATATAGAGTTGACTGATTTTGGTACTATTAAATCTACCAAGACTACTGGTTTTCTTAACCTATCTCTTCTAGTCCTTTTTCTTGGCAGGAAATTTTTATCAGGGCTTAAAAGTTAAAACTTATAATTTATAAATGAGTATATTAAGTCTATTGTGACGTGTTTATATAATATTTGGTAGGCATGTCTTATAATTCTTGTTTATTAAGATTTATTCTGTTTTATTAGAACACGTGCTTGGTTCACATTTATATCTTAAGTAGGAATAATTATACCCGTGCAATATACGGGATAACTTTCCTCTAAATGTGTAAATTACAATTAAAGGTAGTTTTTAAATGCAAATTAAAAATAAATAAATTTAGAAGAATAATAATTATTAAATTCTATTTAAGATATTTTTAAAAAATGACATAATAAAGTTTTGTTATATAAAATAACAGTTTAAAACAAATTATTGGGTGCAAGTGGTTAACGCACTGCTACTTAAAGGATGAATCGTTCGGGCTCTACTCGAGTTCGATCACTGGGCACGCAACAATCTTTGGTCAGGCTTTACTAACCACCCGATCGACTTGGAGATTAGTCACATAACGAGTCCAAAGGATCTAAGCCGTAGGGATACTTTGAGGGCTCACTGGATCCCAACGACTAATTAGGATGAGTACCAAACAAAAAAAATATATAAAATAACAGTTTTAAAAAAAATGCCAAAAGAAATTGGTAATCATTATCTCAAGAAGTTGCAAACATTGTTAATAAAATGTTGGTAGCAGTTTGTGCACTTGTGCATAGCACGAGAAAAGCAATTATTTAATATTAATGAATAATATACAAATAGTAAAAGAAGTGATATCGAATGATGTCAGGATTGTCAGAAAAAAATGTTGGCGGGAGTTTGTGCACTCGTGCATAGCACGGGGATAACAATGATAGCGACAACGCAAAAACTAAATTAATTTAAAAATTACTTGGGATTCGAGAATTGAAAAAAATGTCTAATGATATAATTTTAAATATAAACATGATTTCTATAAAATTCATATAAAATAAGTCAAATTTGAATACAATTAAATTATTATAATTATGTAGCAATAAATAAATAAATTATTATAATCATCTTTCATATAACATGATAGTTTATATAATTGTTAAACCAAATACGAACTTTGAAAAGAAAATAGCACATGGATTCTTGAGATGACACTTGTTAAAAGTGTAAGCATATTCATATAAGATTTTTAACCACTCATAATATAATATGAATATAATGTAATTAAACATTACATAATTCTATATCAATAGAAGAATATTTGAAGCATATCGGTAACTATTTTTAGAAAATATAATTATCTATCATATTTTTTTATTGTCTCTTGAAAATCTATTTGATTTATTTTACCTTCCGGAGATGTTGATCATATTAAGAAAATATGTTTATCAATCATTTTATTATTTTTCTTCTCTATTGGAAATCTATTTAACTTGTTTGACCTTTTTTCCCATGTAACTTAACCATTGTAGAAAATATATTTACTTATCATATTTTTTTTACTCTATTGATAATCTGTTTGATTTGTTTCTTCTCTTATCCCGTCCAAGTTAACCATTTAGAAAATATATTATCTGTCATTGTATTATTTTTCTTCTCGCATGAAAAATTATTTCATTTATTTCTCCTCGTTCTCTGACACCCTAAACCCGGGTCATCACATGGTTACCCGTTTGCGGAAATAAAACTTAATTTGCTGGTTGCTTTCGGAAAATAATGTTTTCTCAACGTTTATCTCTTCAAATTATGGTGATAAATTTTTTTTCCTCCTTCTTTAACCTCATAACTTCAGCAACATAATCGAATCACACTTAAATACATAATGTATATAAGTCATATAACTATACTGCCTCATATGTTTTCTCACATAAATCATAATCATCTTTATTCTCAAAACATAATATTACCTAAGCTGGTCGTAACTAACGGACACTACAACCAAAAGGAACAGCACAGCATGCCTCGAACTAGATAGCCTTCGTCTTCTTGTAGGGATCATACCCCTTGTACGACTCTGATATGGTTGTAAGGGTGAGACGTCAATATATGGATTTACCACAATAACCAAATGCGCAACACAAAAGAAGGCACATAAACATATACATGTCTATAACAACGTACCCATTCATATTATATCACATCGTTTATCAATGGGTTTCACACCCCCAAACATCAACGTTGGAAAACCATGCATGAACACTTCAATATATCATTTAAACATTCATACCTAATCTCATGAGATATCTCCAACCTCGTAAACCTCGTGATGAGTTGATCAGACTCGATTGTCACAGGCATACAGCCACATGCACGCCCATCGCACACTGTCCAACATCGTGGCACAGTGATAACAATCTGAGATGGGGCCTCATTGTCCAAACCCTGGGCACAATGAGAACATCTTTGTATGATCTACCCTGACGCCGCAAGGTAATCCCTCGTTTTATCATGGCACGTCTGCCAAATGCATGCAAGAAAAACATTTTGTTCTCAACTCTTTTCTTTGTGCTATATCTTTATTTGTCAAAGCTCTCAAAAGCTTACAACCCATCATCGTTTTAAACATCTAATGCTCTCAAAAGCATCATCGTTAAAACATGGAAGCTCTCAAAAGCTTATGACTTAACATCGTTTAAAACATCTTTGCATCTTTTATTAACAACACAGGACCTCAAAGTCCGAGTGCTCAATCACGAAGCCCCTAGACCTTGCAATCAGTCTTAGGTTCGTGGTAGTAGAAAACAACTTAAAACGTTTTAACTTCTTTAAATAGATACCCAGATTACAACATAACGAACCTTAATACCCCGACGTCTCGGTTATTAAGTTCCATATCTTCGTACATCTTTTTACATCTTTCACATCGTATTACATCTTTTACATCTTTCACATCGTTTTACATCTTTCACATCGTATTACATCTTTTACATCTTTCACATCGTCTTACATCTTTTACATCTTTCACATCGTATTACATCTTTCACATCGTATTACATCTTTTACATCTTTTACATCGTTTTACATCTTTTACATCTTTTCTGTCTGTAAAAAAAACAAATCCAAAATAGGATAACGTCATAAGAACACTAGTACCCTGACATCGCGGTTACTAAGTTCTATATCATCCTTTACGTCATTAAGTAAAACTCACTTACAACAAATCCTTTCTACTTGAAATTCGTTGGTAAAACGTCAAATCATAGAAAATCCACTTTTCCTTTGGAAACTCATTTTTCCAAAATAACGTCAAATCATCAACAACTTCTTTTTATTGAAACTTCAACTCTAATAAATCAATTCAAATTAAATCTCTTTTCAACATAAGTACTGCTGTTTTTAAACTCTCACCGTAAATAATTTCGAAACTTGCCGTCGTTTAGCATTTTCAAAGAAAACGTCTTTAAGTCAAACTTTGACATTTCTTCTAAAATAATTTTCTTATATAATAAATAAGGTCTTTTCGAATATTAATTTCACAAAATCATTTTTTTATAATACTTCAGAATTTCTTGTGTAAAAATTAGCAAGATTAAAAAAATTTTCACTATTACGCTCTCACCGTGACTCATAAACTTCTTTTACACTAATAAATCATTAAAATAATAATATTTCTCAAAACTCATTATTTTTCCAAAATCATATTTTCCTCTACTATTATATTGCAACATTCCCCATAAAACGTTGAATATAACTTTCACAGCTTATTAAATCTTTTATCTGCTTAATCGGTTGTGCACTGACCACTGTCAGGCCTCTCAAACAACACTCACAAACAACATTCAACAACATCATCATAATTATATCCCCAGGCAGATCATGCATCATAACAACATAATATACTACTGCAGATAATGAAAAGCAGATCAATCACCGATACACAGATAAGCAACACATCATAAACAACATAAACAATTAATCACAAACCACATATAAATCATATAAGCCACACTAAAAGCAAATAGTTATTGAGAAAATCCCTCAGGTAAGCTCCCCTTACCTCTTGAAGACTCAACCTAACATTTTCAAACAATCTCCCGATTTGATCCAGTTTCCTCCGTCGGCTTAAATCAGTTAACTCGGTTGTTTTCTTCAAACGAATTGCAACCAAAATAAATCAAATCAAACCACAACATACTTAACTCATGAGGGTTAGGTTTCGGTCAAGGGCTGACTTTTTGGGTTCAAAATCCTTAAAATTTCTAATCATGATTAAGTCATAGATTAATGATCCTAATATACTTAAGGAAATGGATTAGGGCTAAACAACAAAGTTAAGAATCAAAATCATCCTAACCCTCTAAATGGTAGATTCGGCCGACACAAGAACATAGGGTTAGGGTTTTTAGTTTGATAAACCAACTTAGATTTATTAAGCATACATACTAATAGCTTGATTACTAAGATCATTTATGAAAACTTTGAACAAAACTCATCTAGTTCCAAGAACTAGGGTTTCGGCCTTGATGAAATCAATATGTGAGAGTTTGATTTTTGATCTTCTATATACTTAAATACAAGAACTATCAAGATACTAGAAGATTGAATCATGAATCAAGACATGAAAATGAAACAAAACCTATGAACATGATATTGACCTAGGTTCGGCCAAGTCCAGAAATTAGGGAAAGAAATTTCTCATGATCTTATGCTTATAGATTATGAAAATAGAGATGATTATAAGATCATAGCAATTGGTTTCATGTCAAAAGTATTTTTCTAGAATTAGTTATGAATTTTTGAAGTTAGCTTCATGAACTTTGAATCTTATGAAGAACATGATGATCAAAGGCATAAACTCAAGAATCTTGTGAAGAGAAAAGCTTAGAATAGCAAGATTAAGAGAGACTACCTCTTGATGATCAAAGAAAAGGATGATCTTGATGATGTTCTTCACAAATTTCTCATGGTGTTCTTGAGAAACTTAGAGAAGAAGATGAACATGATGAGGGTTTAGAACAGTTTTAGTAATTTGGGTATATCTCTCAACATACTTGTCCGTTTTGGATGATCTTTATGTCGTTGGAAATAAGAGAGAAAGATGAACAACTTTCATGTTGAAAGTTTTTCGAGATTCAGAATATAAAATGGTCAGAATTGCTAGGCAAAATCTGACGAATTATGAACATTTATGAATGTTCTTGAAGTTCTTAAGACAAAAGCTTAACTTTGAGAGAAAAATGGCTTGAAAATGGAAATGAAACTTGCTTAAGTGAAGAAGACATGTTGGAGCCGTGGGTTTTGGGTAAGGTTTGGTCAAATTTTCCAATGGTATGGCTTGTAATTGTCATAAAAAGACAAGGGTAAAATGGTCATTTCATAGCAAAAATTCACTTTGTCATAAATGCGCCATTATGGCCATTATGACTCAGATAAGCTCGTCATAAATGCTCGTCAAGTCGGTCAAATCCATTATCTCAGCTTCGTTGCCGACTCCGGGTTCATCTGGCGCAAGCTTTTCCTAGAGATATCTCGACGTATACACCCGCAACAAATATAATATTTTAAATTTTTAACAAAATTTTCAAAACTTCCAGTATCGTAGCAAATACGATAAAAACATTTTTCATCTCGTTCACGAATTAAAATTAGGTCTTCTGAGCAGTAAACTTTTACTGTCAGTGAAAACACAGAAAACGGCAGACCGGCTTCCGTCTGAATTTTCAACCAAAAACTTCCCCACAACCTTATGAAAATAAGTATAACAAGGAAATGACCTTGGTTTATCCAAAATCATTTTCCAAGTCTCGGATAAAAATATATATTTTTATATATTTATTACCGATATTACAAAGCAACGAAAATCGGGGTGTTACACGTTCTCTTTTGCAAGTTAATTTTTTTTTGAAAATATTTTTATATATCATATTATTATTATTATTATTATTATTATTATTATTATTATTATTATTATTATTATTATTATTATTATTATTATTATTATTATTTTATCTATTGAAAATCTATTTGTTTTACTTTTCATTTTTTCCTTTATAATGTCTCAAACCTACAGCTTACAACATTCTTTACTTCCACTATAAAAGAATAAATCTTATTGACTATAGACTACTACTCAATAAAGTATAACATATCAACTATGGACTGTCTTAAATCATTAGCAATTTCTAGGGTGGGGGAGCTCCCCGTATCTCTCACGGTGAGAGATGTTAGAGTGACATGTTGTAGTGGGTATTCTTTTAATTTACTGGTTAATATAGTCTAAAATATTTGCACAATAGGTCACCCTAGGCCCTTATATGCAAAAGTGGCAAATTTGTCCCATCTATTTGTCACTCCCACATTTCCACTCCTTTCAACTTTCATCCATTAGTAGAGTCCACATCACTAAACCAAGCTCCACCACTCACTCTCATTCTCACTCCCCTCCGCGTGCAGCCTCCGATCCGTTCCTCGTGCAACCGTCGCTCCACCACAGATCCAAGTCGCTTCCCGTCCCGCACCTTACGGATCTCCGCCGCGAGAATACTGCGGACAAACTAGAACGACCACCACAACACGCTTTAGCCTTCTCCGTCCGCGCCGTCCAGCCGCAAACTCCTCCAAACAAGCAACACTTAGGTTGCAGGTGTTCTGAGTGAAGAAGATGAAGCTTATTTTGGGCTTGGGTCAACTCCTTGTTGGGCCTAAAGTTTTTAAACACCAAAAACTCATGTGATATTTTTGAATGGACATGGAAGAAATTTTTTTAAAAAGTAAACATTCCTTCTCTTAAACTAAAGGAAATTCATTTAAAAAAATAATATTAATATAAAAATCAGAATATCTAAAAAATGAAAAAAAAACTATTAAATAAACAAAATCTTGTTCTTTGAATAAAAATAGACTTCTAAACAGAGAATTTAACATGTGTGATATACCTAAATATATGTGTCAAATGGCTCCCCCAATTGTTTTACTCAACATCCGCCACTGGTTAGGATTATGGTATATGTTTATGTCCATTATTGACTACAAATAATATAATAAACACGGTTATGATAATGGTATTAAACTAAAAACACCAATCAAATATTGTTAAACAAATACATGACAGTATAAATTATAATGAGACATATGAACCAATATTTAGGAAAATTACTTAAATTGTATAATGAATTTATAATAAGATTATATATTAAATACCTAGTATTCAATAGATTATAATTAGACATATGTATTTATATATGTATATATAAATGATAGATTCAAATCAATTCTTATCAGCGATTTTTGACTAGTTTTCATTAGTTTTGGGTCAATTGATCGATTCTCACTACCTCTAAAATCAACTAATCTTTTGGGTTGAATGGACTGGACACTCGACCAGTTCCAAATCCAACCGGTTGAGCCAACATATTTAATTTGATTTTCAAAGAAAGTCAGATTTCTTAATATTTTTGTTAGGTTAAAGTAATGTTTTGGTCCCTATACGTGACATCGATTTTCAATTTGGTCCTTATACGTAAAAAGTTATCAATTTGGTCCCTATACGTGACACTAATTTTCAATTTGGTCATCACCGCTATTTGGTCCCTATATAAGAGGACCAAATTGCAAATTATTGTCACATGTAGGGACCAATTCAACAAAAAAAATTTGAAATCGGTCCCTACATGTGATAATTATTTTCAATTTGGTCCCTACATGTGACAATAATTTGCAATTTGGTCCTCTTATATAGGGACCAATTTGCGGTGAGGACCAAATTGAAAATTAGTGTCACGTATAGGGACCAAATTGATAGCTTTTTACGTATAGGGACCAAATTGAAAATCGATGTCACATATAGGGACCAAAACATTACTTTAACCATTTTGTTAATATATGTCAATATTTAGGGGGGGGGGGGGGGGTGGTTAAAATTTTCTTCTGTTCCATGGAAGGCAGCGGTGGATATTGTTAGAGCGCAGAGGAAGTTTTTTTGCAAAATTGGTAAAAAAAATTATTTTACAACATAACTTTTTTTTAATCAGAAAAAACATTATTTTAATATAAGTGAAATTTGCAAATACAAACAGTAAAGATACTATACTACAATATACTATATTTATATACTTTGATTATACTACAAATACAGCCTTAAATTTTGAATATTTGACCAACCCATGTGGCAAATTGATTGGCCCAAATTTTGCCATATAGGTGGTGTTTGCCACATGGGTGGTGCGCACCACTGCATCACTTTAGTGAGTGGTGCACCTTAGACAAAACCAAGTTTACATTCATTATCAGATGTATGCTATTTTTATTCCCCTTCATGAACCATGCAAAAAGTGAAACAACAATAGCACTGCTAACTATAAATATATTAGTGGCAATGCTCACAGTAACAACAATTGAATGAATTTAAAATTATTTGCAAATGTATGCTATTATATACATATATTATATAGTGTTATATTTATTTTTAAGAATGCTGTAATTCTCCTCCTCAAAAAAAAAAGAAAAGAATGATGTAATTCTTCTTGATTTTAGATTTACATCATGCTTGACGCGGAAGCACAAGAAAGCAAAGGGTCGAAGTAGTTCTCTGGCATTACGTGGCTAATCATCCAAAATGCATGTGCAACTGATGACTTTGAAATTAACAATTGTGTTATTGATATGGTAAGGAATATTAGTGCATGTTGTTCGAGATGCATTTTTTGGAGGACGAGATAAGATGGAGACCGGAGATTTTAAAAATTGAGTTATGACTTATGGGTTGTTGAGAGGCCAAATCAATGTGCTTAGGGACATATAATTCAGTTTTGGGAAATCAATGTAAAGAGAGTATTTGGTTAAAGTTGTTGGTTGTGAAAGAGTGTGCTAATTTTTATCTATAATTAATTTGTAAAGTTAAAGCAATAGTAGTACCTATAATTTTGTTAAGGGTTTCGGTCTTTAAGAATCTCTTTCAACAAAAGAAGTATTAAAATTTAAAAGAAGAGGTGCTTCAAGTAGGATATGGATTATCTTTTTTGTATTGTTTCTTCATACAGGAGGTAAGTAATGGATTAAGTCAAATTCTTGAAGAGGGATGTGCTTTTGTTTCGACATCAAGCTAACTTTGTGTCATTTTAGTTCACTCTGACATTATGAAATGACAATTGTATATAATTTTTGGTTCAAGGTTTTATGATTTTAGGATGGATTTAAAGTTTTTCTAATGAGGTGATCACTAACTATTTTTTTTAAAAATGATTTTTATTATTGTAAATAACAAAAATAGCTTCTGCTTTACTTTAAAACCTCTAAAAAAAATATTTAAATTATTAAATGTGAAAGTCATTTTTTTAAATCCATAACAAACGGACCCTTATTATGCCTCAACTACAAAATACAATTTTCTAACTCTATTGTCTTACTATATCAAATGACTATGCTTTTTTTCTATTAACCATTAACAAGAAATGGTTTTAATGGAAATTTTACCGTGCGTTTTACGGATAAACTACACTAGTTATAGCTAGCCGTATGAGCGGTTAGTACGGCTACGTCAAATATCCTCTGTCTCATCATAGGATAAAGATCGGTCCTCCACAAAAAAAAAACCCTACAATAATCGGTTTCAAGTTAAATGCATTTTTATTTATAAAAAATTTCAAACTAATCAGGAGGATTCTAGAATACTCCAAAGTGCGAGTTGAGTTTCCGTACTCCAGGGTTATTCTGGGTATTTTCCATCAAAACTTTTTTTGAAAAATAATAATTATAAACCCCATTCTCCCTCTCTCTCTTTTGCAACCACCTTCACCACCACCCACCTTCGTCCTCGGCCACCACCACCACCACCCACCTTCACAGCTCCGTTTCGCCACCACCCACCTTCGCAGCTCCGTTTCGCAACCGCTTTCTCCTAGATTCTTCGATTCTCGATTCGTAGAGGTTATCATGTTTAGATTTCACTCTTCAAATCATCTTCAAATCTTCAAGTCCCCTCTCAGATCTCTAGAATTGCTTAAAAAGACTCAGATCTGCATCGAAATTTTCCAGATCTACAATGAACACAGAAGCTCATACCTCCTCCGCCTACAGCTCGCCCACCGCCTTATTGGGTACATACAAGACGTGTTTGATGGCGCCACCGCTCCTTCCTCTATATATAGCAATGGCGGCGCCTCACCGAAACACCATTAGTGGCGGCACCAAGTAAGGACTCACCTATGTGGTTATGTGAACTTGCCCTGAGTTGACTCGCCTCTGAATCGATGGTACCTAGTTTGCGAGAATCACATGACACGAAAGGGTTGTAATGGTGAAAACCAGGGTTTATTGAATTGGTGATTGGTCGGAACGTTTGGGATTCGAGATAGAAGATCTCGATGTGGCGGAAATCGCTCCCTCTCTGGTGAGTTGTGATGGCGATCCGCTTTCTGTCGTGCATGGCTGCTTGTGTGAAGCAGTGGAGCTCCATTTTGTGTTATCAAATACACCCATTTACTGATTTTGATTCTCGGTGATTAATGATTAAGAGTGGAAGAAGTGATGAAGAGGGAGAAATTGATGATGAGAGGAGGAGAGGTCTAGTGGCGACTGGAGGAGAGATGGAGGGATGGCAGCTCTGCTGCCAATTTATAATACCCAATTTATCCTTTTTAATCTTGATCGTTGAAATATTATATTATTGAATCTATGGTGAAAAAACATGGAGGATGCAAACTCCACCATACAGATGGAGTATTTTAGACAGTGCCAACTAATCATCCACCTCCTTCCTTTGGCATTGTCTAGAATACTCCAACCTCATGGTTGAGTATCAATCCTCCCAGGGTATAATTGGTATTCCAGTAATAAAAAAAAAGAAACAAAAAAATAACATTTGCACATCCCACCCCACCCAGCATCGCCCCTTGAACTTCATTCATTCAAACAGCACAGCTACCAGCGAGTCGCCGCCGCCTCCATCCAACCGCCGCCGACAGCGACACCATTGCTTCATCTCTCGTCGTCTTTTCTGGTTCTCTTTTCAAGTCAAGGGGGCAGAAATGGAACCACCGCTTGCCTCTCCCCATTCGCGCTTCCTTCCACCTAGATATGGAACATAGATCTGCAAACAACGAATCGTCGGCACGGCGAGCAACAGCATCACGCCGTCACCAGCTCCGTCCAGATGTGATCACCGCTCCGTCATCCCTCTTCCGCCTCACTTGCATCTACTTCCACCGCCATTTCCGAGGATCTCTCTGAACCAAGCATCAATGAAGACGACCCTCAATCTCACATTTTGCAACATCCTCCTGTTGTTTCTCCCTCTCTATTCTTCAAACTCGTGGTATAAAACCATGATTTCGGGTTAAATAGGTAGAGCAGGAATTAGTATCCATAACATGGGTTAATCTATGTTTTAGTAAGGTTTAATATAATTTATTTCAGATTAATAAGGTGATTGAGGATTTTGTAAAAATATTTTAGTGCTTAGTCAATGAACCTATGTGTTAATGTGCTAGATACCTCCAACTTCAAGACTCTATACCCCTCAACATACCTCCTCAGATTTGAACATGTTTTCTGCATAATTATGCATAAGTTATACTTAACCATGGTGGTCATCAAGTTTAGTACACATAGAACCAATTGGATATAAAGTGAGGTATTTGTGCTAGATAGTTTTCTTGAAAACGAGTGATAAAAATAAAACTACCTAAAGCATACACTTGTAACTACCCGAGACCAAATTTGTAAGTTTAAGTTAGAATTTGTAAATTTGTAAATTTGTTGTCATATAACTCATAAATACTGAGTGAAGGTTGTACACCATTTCTTATGGTCAAATTAGAAGCATAACTCAAAATAACTACATAGGATTCACGTACCAAAACTTGTAAAAGGGTCCAACTTCAGTATAGTATAACTTTCAAACAAAAATAGATTTTAACCTGGGGTTTGCTCCTACAGTTTTCTTAGACCAAATCTGGTATGAATACCAAAAGTTAGCTCAAGTGGATCCTTACAACTCATATTGGACTCCTAGAACCAACATCACGAGTTTAAGGCTTAAATTAGTGGCTTACAAGGTCAACTTCCAAATCTGATGCCGAAATGACCCAAACCCTTCACCAACAGTTCCTATAGGTTAAAATAAAATTGTAGGCGAAAGGAGGAACCAATCGAAGTAGCTAACTTAGATTTGACCTCTAGGTGCCAAAATCAATCAAGTTTAAGCTTACAAAAGGGGTAGAATGGTACAACTCTTAAACTAGAAATTTTTTTTTTTGAATGAAACCTTTTCCCACAGTTTCATAAGACTAAATTAAGTTTACAGAAGTCGTTCTCGGGGGATGAATGACAGATATGATCCTCCCCGAAACAGGGAAGAAAACCTACCCGACCTAGTCTTTTCTTATTTACGGCTAAATCCTTGACTTCTTCAAGAGAAGAAAGGTTATTAAGCTTCGAGTGCATACCCAAAACACTGGGCAGCACCCACCAATATGGCTCCCTCACAATGGCGGTCAGAAATGCCTCACGATCCTTCGCCACAGGTGGAGAACTGTCTGCACCAGAACTTGTTTCCGCAGTTTCCTTCGCAAGAAAACCCTCTCCCATTTCCACCATGGTAAAAACACAAAGAGAGAAGCAAAAATTACCCAAGCAAAGCAAGAAAGAGAAGAAGAGTCTGAAAGACGTACCTGGAATGGAGGAAAATAGACGAAGGGGAAGAATGAAATAAGAAGGCGGAAAAAAAACAGATGGAACAGAGGAAACCGTCGAAAGTGAAAAAATAGGAAAGTGAAAAGCTGAGAAGGAGAAAATGATTTAAATAAGAGGAGCGTCCAACCGTAGATGTGAGGTAAAAAACAATCCAACGGTCAGGAGCAAGGGAGCGTGCGGTAGGGAGTTAATGATGTCGTAGGACACGTGTCACGAATAGACGACACACGAATTACGAAGAACGACGGAAACCATGGGACGTGACTTTCAACAAGATCATTCCCAAAAAACGAGATAACAAAGAAGCAACTAGACATGGAGATTCAAGCCTCTACGCAGAGTACAGCTTGAGACTTGGGGGGCTTCTGTTCCCGCCCGAGATTGCATACGGCCATCTAGGTTTGGTTAGTCCTGCATTATCACACGGTCACCTAGGTTGGGATGACTTGAAATAAGACAAAGTTATGACGTATAAGCAATAACCCAATTTATTGGATACCAGAGTAAAACATCATGGCTGGTTCATATCCCCCGACATGAGAGGATAAGAAACACCTCAGACATTGAAAGGGTAACCGGAGAGACAACATCTCGATTAGGATGAAGACACCCAAGTCATGAAGAGAAGATATCCATATCGGAAAAAGGTTGCGGTCATAATAATACAAATGCAAAAGGACACGTCATCGTATTTTGGAAGGATCTCCTTATAATTGGAGAGAGAAGAAGATCCCGCACACGTACTCATGAATCACGCCACGGTCCTGTAGGTCCTCTCCGAGTAACCAACTCGCATGAATAGCACGCGTTGAGTAGACTATATATAGAGGAACTTTCATCCTTGATAGGGGGCCGCATCAGAAACTCCCTAGTACTAGAAAATTACACACTCTTTGTACTCAAATCACCATTGTTCTGTACTTAACTCCCAATAATCGACACAACAACCCTTCATACTATCCCTTTTATTGTTTTTAGCTTAAACACTAATCATTTAACATAGTATATAGGTTTAAATATTGAGTAGGTCCCTGAACTATTTGGGAATTTTCAAATAGGTCCATATACTAAAAAAATTATAATTAGGTCCTTGAACTTTTATAAAGTTTTCAATTGGGTCCCTATACTAAAAAAGTTTCTAATTGGGTCCTTGAACTTATATAAAATTTTCAATGGAGTCCCTGGGGTAGGGTTCCATGAAGAGGTCTTGCTACTTACTACATCTCACTTCATCTTGTTACATCTTGCTGTATTTTGTTGTGACAATGTCTCAAGGTTCATCTTCCACCCAAACTACTCATAAATGACTGATATGGTTATCCAGCTTGGATGAAATCAGTTATATTTCATCCAATTCAACATATTACTAACAAATTTGACTTACTTCCATCTCAATTTCCCTTACTTCTGGCCTAATTTTACTTACTCCGACCCTAGATGTATTTAAATAAAAATACAAATATTACATTTTATTTATAACTAAATTAAAAAATTAGTAAAAATATTTATATGACTATATTATGAAAATTTAAAATGTTTAAATTATTAAAATTATTACGTGTCGTTTGATTGATTGAGATATGGATATCCGGATTTGTCGCAGCCTCATTTTCCTACACATTGCATTGCATTGCATCATGGTGAAGGGTAGAGGAAAATAATATGTTTTCGAGGACGGATGTACATATATACAGAGATATGTGGTGATGCATGTTTTGTGTGCGGTTATTGATTAAATGTTACTAAACCATTTCCATGTTGATGTTAAATTTATTATTATCCCCGTTTTTCTTTCTTTTGTATTTTGTTTTTCTTTATGGTTTTACTTAGACCCGGATCACACTGATGGCTCATTGGGGGCATCCTTGGATGGAGGCTCCGGTGGGGTTCCCCCTCACGGGGACATTTGAGTTTGAGTTTGTAGATGCAAAAGAGTGGCTAGTGGACCTAGTCACTCAGTTTGCTGTATATACGGGTCCCGTTTTGGTGACTTATGGCATAGGGAATGAAGCCCCATTTGGGATGGTGGGGGCTTTGAGTGGGACAATTTTTCTCATTCCCGATTGGATTTCCAGATGCACCTTTACCGCCGATGCCTGATGTGGTACCAGCTCCCGATCCTGTACCAGTTGAGGCACCAGCACAAGAGCCAGCACCGGCACCTGCACCAATGCATGTTATTGCAGCAGTTCCTGAGGAGGACCAGGTTGTACTAGGCATTGATCACATGCTTGCTCCTGAGATACCCACGCTTCCCGATGTTAGAGCGACAGGGCCCGAGTCCTCCAAATTGTCATCCAGAGATAGTTACCGACGACTGTTCCAGAGGCCAGTTGGGAGGAGTTCTTCCAGCAGCAGCAGAGGAGTTGTGGGACCGTCGAGACTCAGGGGTGACAGTGAGGGTAGCAATATTGGATAGTATCGGCCAGTGCTATCTAGTTAGGCGTGTATAGGTGTGTGTGAGGATTTTGATGTACTTTGAGAGGGGACCGGGGTGCGGTGAGACATCTTTCTTTCAGACTTTTGTTGTATTTTTTTTATAGATCTCAGTTTGTATATATATGGGATCCTACTGCTGGGATTCCCTTAACAGTACTAGATGTTATGTTTATATATATATAGATATATATATATATATATATATATATATATATATATGGTCCATATCTAGTGAGAAAGTGAGTTTTTATGTGAGAGTGAGAGGGTGATATTTCAGCCATTGGATTAAATTTAATGGTGCAGATTAAATCACTTAAATTAAAAAGTCACGTGCTTCCTTGTTTTTTTCCTCCGTCTCACTCTCGTTTCTTTTATCCTTCTTTCTTACAAGTTTCTTCTTCCTCCATTATTCTTTCTTCTTTCATTTCAGCCACCGACGTTTGGAAAATAAAAAGCTGAAAGCTGCTTCAATCTTTGAGACCAGCATCTTTGATAAATTATACCTATGAATCCAAAGATGAAGTCCCAAAATATTTAAGAACCCAACTGGTAATGGTAAAGAAAATAAAAGCTGGGATTTTTCTCTATAGTTGTTCAAAAGAGATCGAAGGGCTTTCATTCTCTTTTATTTTATGTTTGAAAGAGCTTGATTCTATAGGCTAAACAAAGAATTGTTTATGGTTTTTTTCAGTGACCTGAGTTTCCCGACACTTCTCCGTATCATGTTTCCTGTTATCCACTTACTTGTGGCTATTGGATCTTACAATGATCTCTTGTGATGATTGGCCTTTGTAATCAATTTTCTTTTCTAATAAAATCAATCATGCAATTTCTCTTGGTCACTGCTTTTCGGGATAGAGTTTGTTCAATATGATTAGAATGCCACTTTGATATAACCACTGATCTAATATAATGCATTTTCAATAAAGATTAAAGATCTTCGCAATTTTTCCTCATTCGCCTAATTGTTGGTATGGGGTGTATATGAATTATGATAACAATTTCTTCTGCAAACGTTGATTCTTATCCTCCACCGTCCTTCACTGATGACGAACTCCACATCATAAGGTAATCTATAGTACTCCTAGGCTCTCCATAATAGTTATCCCTCATAAGTGTTATTTGTATTATCTTCTATACTATTAAGAACGTAACTTTATCCTCTGCTCTTAGGAAGACATGTTGCTATAAGGATTGAAGCAATTTTCAGTTTTTTATTTTTTAGTTTTTTTATTATTTTTCAGATGGCGGTGGCCAAAACGAAAAGGATGGAGGACCAAGGATAAAGAAACAAGAGTGAGAGAAAGCACGTGACTTTTTAATTTAAGTGATTTAATCTGCACCATTAAATTTAATCCAATGGCTGAAATATAATCCTCTCACTCTCACATAAAAAATCCTCTTTCTCACTAGATATGGCCCCTATATATATATTGTAACATCCTAAAATTCTAATATAATTAATTTAAAAAAAAAGAGATTAAGTTATAAAAAAAAGTAATAAAATAAATAAACAATAATGATATAATAAAAATAAAATATGATTAAGAGGTTTAGTGGTGAGAATTTATTAGTATAAAATTTATTAGAATTGGTTAGTGAATACAAAAGAAATATTAAATTAAAATAAATATATGAAGAAAAAAAAGAGAATTAATATATATATATATATATATATATATATATATATATATATATATATATATATATATATTAACTTGTGCCTGACTCACAAGTTAAAAAAAAAAAAGAGAGACCATGAAATGCACACAATATATATATATATATATATATATATATATATATATATATATATATATATATATTGGATAGTGGCGTGCAGGCCTCCTACCCAGTTCCGGATTTTGCTAAGAAAAATAAAAAAATAAAAAATAGAAATAAATGAAGACCCTAATTCAACATGCGCACAGTATATTTATATATACTCTAGTCGCACTTGGAAAAAGGAGACGTCGCCGCACAGTGAGGGAGTATAGCGAGGGAGAGAATTCCTTTCATTGTCAGTGCAATCGTAACAACACGGATCCAAGAACGCCACCAAACGGGAGAAGAATTTTTATGGAAGCGCAAATCCCTATCCTAAATAATTTTTAGAGCACATTGGAGGTCTTCGAGAGGTGAGTAACAGTACCTTTTAATAACCCTTTCCATGGTACATGTGTTTATTGTGTTGAGCGATTTACCTATGATTTTGAGAGATTTTAATTGAATGGTGCATGTTATTAATAAACTAATTTTTTTAGGGGTTTTGAATTAAAATAAAAAAGATTATTAAATTGGGTATTTATTCTTGTTATTGATGGCATGAAATATATGACTGGTATTGGTATTAGTTGAATGACGTGCTTATTGGTGTATGCTACGCCATGTGAGTTTATTTGACATGCATGATGAGATCAAATATTTAATTTTTGGTAAATGAATTGTTACACGTATGAGACATGAAATTGTGCTTTATGATGAATTGTATGATGTTTGCCGCAATACCACCTATGATAGGGGTATCGAAAGTAGCATCGCCATGTGAATGAGATGTCGAAAATGAGTAATACTACCTAAAAAGGAGTATCGAAAGTAACACCGCCACAGGTTGGGGTGTCGAAAAAGGAGAAATACCACCATGTGCACATGGGAGGTATCGAAATGGAAATGTCCCCGACAGGAGGGTGACATCGAAACACTCCTCATGAGTAGGGGTGGGCAATGAGACGTCATTGTCGTGTGATGTGTGAATTTATGGCATGCCGGCAAGAGGCCAATTTAATTAGGAGGTCTTCGGACCGCTTGAATTAAGCTAGAATTTATCTGGTATATGAAATATGATGCATGGAGATGAGATTATTATTGATATTAAAAGTATTTTCTTTTATATATAATATTTTGGAAAATTAGCGGGTGCCATGGACAGCTTTTCCGGTTACCGCGCCGGCTGAGAACAATGCTATTTTCGAAAATATGTTTTTAAAATTGTATTGTTGATCACTGAGATTTTATATCTCATTATAAGCATTGTTTTCAGAGCACGAGGAGGACGTCATTGAAACCGAAGAGGCGTGAAGACTTAGTGGATTCCATTAGTTATTCTTTCTAGTTTGGTTAGTATTTTCTTAAATAAGGAGCCGTGTGTGGCTAGACACATTTATTTATCGTTGGGATTATAATTAGATGCCCGGTTTTGAGGCTTTTGATTTTCATTTATATTTATATTCATTACATGGATTTTTTTTTACTATTTTATTTAATATGAGGTATTTTCCTACTTAGTTATTTGAGAAATACAGTATGTGTCATTAGAAGTATTAAGTGTGTGATCTGTGTGAGATGGGATGCGATGCAGTGGTAGGGCATGAAGTTCTGTGTTATTAGAAGTATTAAGTGTGTGATATGTGTTATGTTGTGACATAACAGTAGGTAAATCAAATAAAAATATGGAATCTAATTGAGATATGATGAGGGTTCAGAAGCAACCATATCAGCAGAGGCATGTTGATCATATGGGAAAATTGACTCATAAAAGATAGCATGCCTGGATACAAAAGTGTCTCGGGTGTGAAAGTCATAGGGGAGATAGCCTTTTGTACCGGGTTTAAAACCAAGGAAGAGGCATTTTCTGGCCCGAGGATCCAGTTTGTGTCTATGGTTGGTCAAGGTAGTGGCATAAGAGAGACAGTCAAACACCATTAATTCCATAAATGTTGGAGGTGACTGATACAACATTTCATAAGGAGATTTCTGATTGAGAACTGGTGTTGGTAATCGGTTGATGATGTGAACAGAATGGCAGAGGGCATAGGACCAGAAAATCTTGGGCAATTTGGATTGGAAGAGGAGTGCTCGTGTAACATTCAAGAGTTGCCAATGTTTCCTTTCAACTGTAGAGTTTTGTTGAGGTGTCTCAATGCAAGATGTCTGGTGTAAAATGCCGAGAGAAGAATAATAAGATGGCATGTTAAATTCGGTGGCATTATCTGTCCTAATCGTCTTTACCTTAGCTGAAAAATGAGTAGACATGTAAGTGATAAAAGATTGAATAAAAGTGCGAGTTTCAGACTTAGATCTCATAAGAAAAAACCAAGTATATCTGCTGTAGTCATCAACAATGGTTAAAAAGTATTGATGCCTTTGAAAAGAAACAATATTGATAGGACCCCATATGTCCATATGCAATAGATCAAAGGGTGTGAGGTGTGTATTGTGCTACTGGGTATCAAACCAAATTTTTATTAGAGACAATATAAGGGAAAGCAGTACACAATGTTAGCTCAAGACCTCCTATATACAAGACTTATATCAGAAAGAAGAAACAAACCAAAGTCACTGGGCCTACGGCTAATAACTAGCTTGCTGAAACAATGTATTAGAAACCAATTACTACATAGTATAAATAAATAAAAGGGAGGGAAGTTAGGTATTCTGTTAGTTGGTTGGGAAATTGGTTGGGAGAGACTAGGCTCTCAAACTCCTAGCTATCATCTCTCTCTCTCTCTCGTATCTTCTTGATTCTTTCTCTGGTTTAGGGCACGTTGCCCTCAGAGATTTCTGCAATATACATGATAGTGAACCGTACTTCACTGATCCAGTAGCCAGTTCTATCAACTGATATCAAAGCTTTCTTTTCTGGGAGTGGTACATGGTCCATACGCGAAGAATGGATGCAAGAATTGAGACACTTGAGCGCAGTTTCGATGATTTGAGGAGGAGTCGTGACGATGATCGACGAGAATGCCAGGAACTGAAACGGATCTTGGAAGAAGAAAAGGCTGAGAATCGAAGGCAGTTTGATGAGAATCGGAAGCAATTGGAAACAATTGTAGCGATTCTCCAAAGAAATTCGAACAGCCACAGTAACAATGGCGGCGATAGCCATAGGAGTAATGAATAAGAGATGGTGGCAGGGCACGAAGGTAATCGGAACGAAGACAAGTGGAGGAAACTCGAGATTCCGCTATTCTCAGGCGACGATGCGTATGGGTGGGTGAATAAGATCGAACGTTATTTTGCGATGAAGAGAGTCTCTGATCGTGAGAAATTGCAGGCTTCAATGGTGGCGATGGAAGGTAAAGCCCTAAATTGGTACCAATGGTGGGAGTTCTGTGTGGTAGACCCATCGTGGGAGGATTTTCGAACGGCCTTACTCGAGAGATTCCAACCATCACTTACTCAGAATCCCTTTGAGTTGTTGATGAGTCTCAAGCAGACCGGGTCGGTAGCGGAGTATCGGGAGAGGTTCGAACTGTACTCGGGGCCACTGAAAGGAGCTGATCCAGAGTATGTGAAGGGGATTTTCTTGAATGGACTCAATGATCTAGTTAAGGCCGAACTGAAACTGCACTCATTGAAAACCCTACCGAAAATGATGAAATTTGCCCAACAGGTTGATGAGAGGAACGAGTTGTTGAGTAAGGGAGGGATCGGAGGAAGTAGAGGGGGAGGACCCAATCGGAGCTATGCCAATACCCGAACATTGACATGGGAATCAGGAAATAGAAGCAATACACACAACTCAGTGGTCAATAGGAGTACGAATTCGATCAATGATTCCACTAGTTTGAAAACCACAGGATCGATCAGAGGAAGAGAGTTCAAGATATTGACCCAGGCTGAGAAGCAAGACAAAAGGGAGAAGGGGTTATGCTATAGATGTGATGGGAAATTTGGCCCTGGGCATGTTTGTGCTAACAAACAATTACAACTTTTGGTGTTAGAGGAGGAGGATAAGGGAAACGAGGAGGAAGAGGAAGTGATACCCCATGAGATAGAACTCAAGAACTTGCAGCTATCATTATACAGCATTACAGGAATCACTTCAAAAAAGTCTATCAAGCTGTGGGGAGAACTAGCAGGAAGGGAGGTGGTGGTGCTGATTGATTGTGGGGCTTCCCACAACTTCATCTACTCAATGTTAGTGGAAGAGGAGTCAATACATGTGGCTGAAACCGTTCCCTATACTGTGGAGGTCGGGGATGGTAGGAAGATTCGATGTAAAGGAGTTTGTCCTAAACTCACACTGAAGATTCAAGGATTAGAAGTGCAACAAGACTTCTATATCTTTGAACTAGGAGCGGTGGATATTGTTTTGGGGATGGAGTGGTTGGCTGGTCTGGGAGAGATTAGGGCGAATTTTCAGGGGCTGACACTTAAGGTGCTTACAACTAATGGCACCCAGGTCATAAAAGGTGAGCCAGCCTTGTCTAGGGCAACAGCTTCATTCAAATCTGTGATGAAGGCCATTCAAGCAGAGGGGCAAGGATTTATCCTGGATTATCATGGCATGCAAGCCATTTTGGGTGAGGAATCAGCAGAAACACAATGGTTAGCTGGGGTATTGAACAGTTTCGTAGAGGTTTTTAAGGAACCCCAGGGATTACCACCATCCAGGAGACATGATCATGCAATTGCTCTCAAGGAAGGAGCTGATATCCCTAACCTACGTCCCTACAGGTACCCTCATTACCAAAAAAATGAAATAGAAAAGCTTGTCAATGATATGTTGAAATCAGGAGTCATAAGGCCTAGTGTTAGTCCATATTCTAGCCCTATTATCCTAGTGAAAAAGAAGGATGGGAGTTGACATTTTTGTGTGGACTATAGGGCCCTAAACAAGGTAACAGTGCCTGACAAATTCCTTATACCTATTATTGATGAATTGCTAGATGAGTTGGGAAGAGCAAAGGTGTTTTCTAAACTAGACTTACGATCCGGATATCATCAAATTAGAATGAAGGAGGGAGATATTGCCAAAACTGCATTTAGGACTCACGAAGGTCATTATGAGTTTGTTGTAATGCCCTTCGGTCTCACAAATGCACCCTCTACATTTCAGTCCCTCATGAACGAAGTCCTAAAACCATATCTCAGGAAATTTGCTCTGGTATTCTTCGATGACATTTTAGTGTACAGCAAGAGCAGGGAAAACCATATTGAACACTTGCAAGCTGTCCTATTACTGCTGCAACAGAACCAGCTGTATGCCAATAAGAAAAAGTGTACGTTTGGGCAGGAACAAATTGAATATCTAGGCCACATCATCTCAGGGAAGGGCGTAGCTGCAGACCCAAGGAAAATAGAAGTCATGAAGCAATGGCCTACTCCCAAAGATGTCAAGGCTTTGAGAGGGTTTCTAGGTCTCACAGGGTACTACAGAAGATTTGTGTAGGATTTTGGTAAGATTGCCCGACCCCTAACCATGTTACTAAGGAAAGATGGGTTCCTTTGGAGTGAAGAAGCTCAGACAGCTTTTGATTCACTAAAGAATGCCATGGCAGAGCTCCCAATATCGACTGTTCCAGACTTTGACAAATCATTTATAATTGAGACGGATGCATCTAATAAAGGATTGGGAACAGTCTTGTTACAAGAAGGCAGACCTGTAGCATTCTTGAGCCAAACTTTATCTGATAGAGCACAAAAAAAATCTGTATATGAGAGGGAGTTGATGGCCATTGTCATAGCAGTGCAAAAGTGGAGGCATTACTTGATGGGCAGGCATTTCATTATTCATACAGACCAACAAAGTCTGAAGTTTTTAACAGAACAGAGGGTTTTGGGTGAGGAACAATTTAAGTGGACTTCTAAGCTAATGGGGTTTGATTTCGAAATAAAATACAAGCCCGGAAGTGATAATAGAGTAACAGATGCTCTCTCCAGAAGGATGACTTATGCTGCCATATCAGTGGTTCAATTTTCAGAAATGGAAGAATGGGAGGAAGAAGCTCACAAGGACAGCAAGCTGCAGAGTATTATTCACGACCTCATTAGAGACCCTAACTCTCATCCGGGATACTCATTTGTGAGTAAGAAGTTATTGTATAAAGGGAAGTTGGTGCTGCCCAAAACTTCCTCAAAGATCCCTATACTACTTAAGGAGTTTCATAGCTCTGCCATTGGGGGTCACTCAGGATTTTTCAGATCCTATAAAAGGATAGCTGCCCTGGTGTATTGGGAGGGAATGAGAAAGGATATTCATCAGTATGTGGCCACTTGTGAGAATTGTCAACTCAATAAGTATCAAACCCTGTCTCCTGCGGGTCTTTTGCAACCTCTTCCAAACCCAACTCAGGTTTGGGCAGATGTCTCAATGGATTTTATAGAAGGGTTACCCAAGGCACAAGGGAAAAATGTAATATTAGTGGTGGTGGATCGCCTTACAAAATATGCTCACTTTATCTCACTCAGCCACCCATTCACTGCAAGGGATGTGGCAGAAATATTCATCCGAGAAATGGTCAAATTGCATGGCTTCCCCTCTACAATAGTCTCGGACAGAGATAAGGTATTCCTTAGCAATTTCTGGACTGAACTTTTCAGATTAGCAGGGACAAAATTGAAGTTCAGTTCTGCCTATCATCCCCAATCGGATGGGCAAACAAAAAGTGTTAATAGGTGTTTAGAAACCTATTTGAGATGTTTGACTGGATCCAAACCCAAGCAGTGGCCAAAATGGCTCCGTTGGGCTGAGTTTTGGTTCAACACCAATTACAATAGCTCAACCAAACTAACTCCATTTAGGGCCCTTTATGGTCGAGACCCACCTCACCTCCTTAAAGGAACTACTATACCCTCTGCTGTGGAAGAAGTTACTCTAATGACTCAAGAAAGAGATGTGATTCTGCATGATCTCAAAGGTAACCTCCTCAAGGCTCAAGGACAAATGAATACTACAACAGATAAATCCAGAAGGGATGTTACATATGCTGTGGGAGATTGGGTCTACTTAAAATTGCAGCCATATCGGTTGCGATCTTTAGCCAAAAAGATGAATGAGAAGTTGCGGCCTAGGTTCTATGGGCCCTACCAGATTTGTAAGCGAGTGGGGCAGGTTGCATATCAGCTAGAACTCCCCACAGAAAGTCGTATCCACCCTATTTTCCACGTTTCGCTCCTCAAGAAGGCCTTGGGGCCATCAGTGGTACCACAACCTCTACCTCAAGCACTCAGTGAAGATCTTGAGCTGCTGGTTGAGTCGGAACAAGTGCTGAATGTCAAGACGGGAGATGCAGGGCATGTAGAGGTGCTAATCCAGTGCAAGGACCTACCAGAGTTTGAAGCCACATGGGAGTCTTATGATGTGATTAATGGGCAGTTAGGTATTCTGTTAGTTGGTTGGGAAATTGGTTGGGAGAGACTAGTCTCTCTCTCTCTCTCTCTCTCTCTCTCTCTCTTATCTTCTTGATTCTTTCTCTGGTTTAGGGCACATTGCCCTCAGAGATTTCTGCAATATCTCTCTCTCTCTCTCTCTCTCTCTCTCGCGTATTTCTTGATTCTTTCTCTGGTTTAGGGCACATTGCCCTCAGAGATTTCTGCAATATACATGATAGTGAACCGTAGTTTCTCGATCCAAGAGCTTGATTCTATCACACAATTGTTGTAAAATGGGATACTCCCTCCCTCCCTCCCCCATTCTTTCTCTGGTTTAGGGCGCATTGCCCTCAGAGATTTCTGCAATATACATGATAGTGAACCGTAGTTCACTGATCCAGTAGCTAGTTCTATCACACAATTGCTGTAAAATGGGATCTCTCTCTCTCTCATTCTTTCTCTGGTTTAGGGCACATTGCCCTCAGAGATTTCTGCAATATACATGATAGTGAAACGTAGTTCACTGATCCAGTAGCCAGTTCTATCACACAATTGCTGTAAAATGGGATAAGAAAGGGTGGTCTAATCGGTAATGCCACAAATCAAAATTACTATATGAAGTGAGATTGTTGTTAACAGTATTTACAATAGATGGGAAGGGAGTGTTTCATCATTCCTGTTACAAAGAAAGGGTTTGGGGATTCTTGGAGAATGTAGAGGTTGTTGTGAACCTTAGCATGTCCAATCATCCTCATGATAGAAAGATCCTGTATTTCACAAAATTTAGGTGAGAAAAGGAGTCTGCAATTAAGAGAAGTTGATAACTTGTGAACAGAAATTAGATTAAAATGGAAATCAGGTATGTGCAAGACATCATGTAAATAAAGTGTAGATGTGAAATGCACTATGCCAGAATAAGATGCAGATGTGAAAGTGCCATTAGGTGATTTAACCAAAATTGGAGAAATCTTATTGAAATTGGAAAAACAATGAATAATGGGACAAACATGGTCACTAACACCCGAGACTAAAATCCAAACAAAGGGAAGAGTACAAGAGTTACCTGACTTGGTTACACTGGAAACCACATGAGAGTTGGGATCAGAAGATGATGGCTTACTTATTGTGCTAGCAGTAGGTGCAGAATCATTCGTAGTAGCATGGAGAAGAGAGACAAGATACTGATAATCTTCTCGAGATAGGGAAAAAGATTGATCAGTCGCAGCCTGTGGTGGAAAGCCAGTCTTGATTGTGGAAGGAGTTGGTGTAGTTGCAATCTGCAAAGTAGTATTTTGATTTTGATTCTTGGTGCGGTATCCTGGGGGAAAACCATGTTTGAAATAACATGTGTCTACTGTCTACCACCGTGTGATTAGTGCGGTTGCTATGGGTGCAAAGCATTTCTTGTTTGGAATTGGATCTGCCTCGACCCCTTCCATGAGAATAATTGCCCCTGCTTGGAGTGAAGTTATTGGAAGAATTGACAGTGAAAGCAATGGAGTCAAAGGCTGCACTATTTGATGGTCTCCTTTCTTGTTGAAGAGCCAAAGCATAAGCTTGACTGATAGATGGCAGGGGGTTCAACATGAGAATTTGAGTGCGCACAGAAGAATAGGAGTCATTAAGACCCTGAAGAAAGCAGATGACATATTCCTTTTCGTTGAAGGTTTTAATTAAAGAGATGAGAGAGCAAGTGCAAGAAACATATTAGCAGATGACCGTTCTGTTTTTCTTTTATTGATAAATCTGTTTTGTTACCAATGATAGGCTATTGATAATTGAAAAGATGAATACGGAAGCTTGGGAAAAAAAACTATTAATCTGATACCATATTAGGAACACAGAGAGAAAATAAACGGAATGAATTCATTGATTCTAATTAGGGATACATGAAGGCTTATATAGAATACAAGATAGAGAGCTCAAGCTAGAAACTGACTTTACCAGTCATGATCTTTATTATGAATCTGCCCAAGTGCCCAGTATCTTTATCTCATCAAAAAAAATATATATATATATATCTTCATTTATTCTCAACACTGTTTCATCTTTCTTTTATCTCTACCTTTTCTAGCATGATACGGTGGTTATCCTTTGCATAGGATGTTTGCTAGTTTTCTATCCAAATTAGCTTATAATCAAAAGCTTAATTATGAAGATTTAGAAAAAGAAAGTGATTATTCTCCTAAAGTTAATCAAACTAACATAATCCGATTGTCATGAAACCTATGGGTTTTTCTAAGTAGGTTTTCTTATACTAAGGGAATTATGAAATCCTATTATTTAGTATAGATCCTGGAAAATCTAACACTAATGTCTTCATGAATCTGAAGCCAAGGAGTTTGTCCATGACCTTTTAAGCAGGCAATTATAATCATCTGGCTAGACCATTTAACAACTTAACATTGACAAACAAAGTGCTATTTGTTTGACATCACAAATTTGTTGAATTCATGATTCCAGTTCTACATCAAAGTGGATTGCATGCCACATCAAAGAGAAGATGCTTCAATGTATAAAAGACAAAAATAAATGAAAAAATGTTCTTTAAAATAAAAGAATAATGACATAATTCTATGAAGCTAATATATCACAGAATAAAGTCTGATACCATATTAGGAACACATAAGAGAAAATAAACTGAATGAAATGCCATAAATGATGCCAGTAGAAGAAAAATAACACCCAAGGTAAACCAAATTGAAGTGATAAAGAAAATATAAGCAAAAAAATTTGAGATATAGAGGAAAGTTTATTACAAACTTTGGAGGTTTACATCTGATGTCATGAAGCAAACAGAAGCAAAAGGGATTAAGATGATACCTGTGAGAGTGATAGGTCATGTAAGATTTCAATATTGTCAGGATCTATTGAGTGCATTTTAATAGCACTTGATTGCTTCCCCATATTCTCTGTCTGACCAATAAAGGAGTCCATAAACATGCCAACAAACATGACTTTTAAGGTCATTCTGCACCGGAATGAAAACAAAGCTTGGATCATAGACAAACTAAATGAATGGAAGACTGATTGATAAATGGTTCATTTACAAATTTGAAATTTCAAAACCAATGCACCATGAGAGGCGGTGTCATCTATGAAATAGCTAAAAGCTAATAATCTATCCATTTTAGAGGAGTTGCAGCTATATATGGTGTTAATCATCAGCATTAACTTTTAGTTTTATACTTCAGAAGCTACCCCTCTTATCCTTAGAATAACCATCAACAGGTGTCATCAAATAGAAATGCCAATTCACCATAAGAGGAGATATCATCTATCAAATAGCTAAAAGCATATAATCTATCCATTTCAGAAGGGTTGCAACTATATGTTGAGTTAATCATCAACATTTATTTTCAGTTCTATACTTCAGAAGCTGCCCCTTATCCTTAGAATAACCACAGACTGTAATATACCAACACAAATAAATTTACGACAAAATTGGACATATCAACTTAGTCCCGCCTGCTGCCTTGTTAACTAACCTCAACCATACATGTATCCATCAAAATCAAACTAATGGAAAAAATCCTTATTGTACCCTACTGCCTACAGCCACCCAAGTTTTTCGAGTATTCATATTTCGTAAAAGAGCAAACCAACCAACATATATGCACAGGCACATTATCAGTAACTTGTTTATTACCATTCCTAATTCCTAAGATAATGCATGCTTTATTATAGTCAAGTACCTGCACAAAAAATAAATGTCCAATAAAAATTTCGGTAATTACTTCCAATAGTTACTACGTGAGGCATGAAAAACAATTACTACCCAGATACTCTGCCACTTTCCACGTTCCTATTTTCACTCCTATCAAGCAACACATCCAAAATCCAAAAGTACAAGTGATTAAGATTCCATACTATTATAAGCAAGTTGAAGTGAAAACATAACTTGCTTTGATATCTAAAATTAGAAAACACAAAATCAGCTAAAAAGATTAAATCACTGTCATGGTAGGAATTACTCTTGAGAAAATGTGAAAAAGGAGGTAAACTGGCCATGTGTAAGAATTTTTAATCAAATGTAACACTAAAGAAAAACATAACACTAAATTCATAACTAATCAAGAGGCAATAATATGACGTGAAGCCAAAAAAGAGTTATCCTTAAGAAACATGAGGGTGGGACAGTTTGGTAATAATGCAGGCAGAAACATATATAGTTTGTTTTAGGACATTGGATATTGGATTAGTCTCGAACAGGCGCTAGTGAGAAAATAAACTTCTTAACTTTAACAAAGTTTTTAATCAATGATTACTGGCTTATTATAAATACTTTGAAGATTGCTTTCGGGGCTAGCTAAGTAGGTTACAGTATTATTTATATATATATATATATATATATATATATATTATGTATAGGTGCATATTCTTTCTCATGCAACAGTCAAAATCAAATTATTTGAGTCCGTGGAGTCTAAGTCACTGGACTTTAATGCAGTTAGAAACCAATACAATATTATTCAAACACTATGATAAAACAAAAACCAAGATTTTATGCTAGAAATGAACACTTGCCGACCAAGTTACAGCTTGGACCACCTTCATCTTCTAGAGGACTTATTCTTATCCACCTAGATGGCAGTAATCACAGTTAGTAGTCTTGGATGTTCTGACTTCAATCTCCATGCTACAAAGCCAATGTGAACCATGTAATCCTGCTAGGCCTAGAAGTGAATTCTCTTCAAACAAAATCGGTGGAATGTTTGAAATGGAAAAATAAATAAAAAAACATATCAGTGTAAAGCCATAAATAAAAACTACAGCTGTTTCTGCATTTTGAAAAGTTATTAAGTGATCAAATTTTTTAGAGTGGTATAAACATGGAAGGATTATGCCATGAAAAAGAGTTGATAGCCATGAAAAGAAGAACCAAATCTCCTATGTGCTATCATGAGGTCTAATATTCACAAAAAGTTATTAGGGGAATAGAAAAAAGGAAGAACAATAATAGTGATGCAACATAAAATCTAAGAAAATTTTTCACAAACAGGATAAGTGCACAAAAAGAAATATGCCTATCCCCTTAACATAAAATATATGGCAAATCACTAAATAACATAATGTAATTGAAAGAAGCAATTCAATGGAAAATCCAGAAATCGGAATTACAAAATATAATAATCTTGTTTCATAATTTATATAATATAAATAGATTGGTTCTTCATCGTGTTGGAACCAAATTGCACACTCACACTCAAAGTCTCTAACAGCAAATCACTCACGCGATAGTAAAGGATGGAATAAAATGCAAGAATAGAATACTGAATATATACTCTGAATTTTATCGATCATGAAGTCTTTATTTATACATCACACAAGAGTTAAGCCCCACATGAACATACTTTTTGATAATTAGATGGATAAGTGGTTCTAACATTTTATTTCATCTCACAACTACTCTTGAATTTTGTCAAAATCCTTACTATATGTTTTTTAGCTATAGCATTAATCTATCAAATATTTTTGTCTGTTTTGGACGTGCAAGAAAATCTGGTTTTGTTTGCTGTCTTTCTTGATACCAGTAAGTTTGTATTTCATGCAGATAGGGGAGGGGAGGCGATGAAGACATTTTTTTCTATTGGGGTACTACAATGTAGTGAAATGTTCATCACATCAAAAGTCAAAACTATAGCATTAATTACTTGATCACAAAATATAGTCAATGAAATGCAGGGTACCTGTCGTAATAAGGAAAGCAAATTTCCTCCAACACAATACTCTAATACCAACCATAGGTGAGCATAAGTGTCATACCTAATAAAAGCATAAGTGGACACTTTCCAATTAGAGGATATTCAAGCAAAAGGAAATAAAAAAAAATTATAGATCATGAAACAGGACCATCCAGAGTGTTATTAAATATTAGTAGGACTATTTGTTGCAGCATTTTGTGTTTATATTATTGAAACTAATGGTGAAGTGGTAGTTAAGTGCCTCCATGGAAATACAAAGCTAGCTGCTATTGATCTTATCATCCTGGACTGTAAGGAAATATTATCTCAAATGCAACCTACTAGAGTGACTAGTATTATGATTGAAATAATAGGATAGCTGAATAATGCTTTTCATTGAAAAATAGTAATATGATACAAGAAGAGTGCTTTATATAGAGAGTAAAAGATCCACATGGCTGCAATACAGAACAAACCAAATCTGCAGCAACTAACTAATTCTTGATAACAGAACAGCTACTAACAAAACAGAACTGCAGATCTGATCCTAAACTGATCCTAATTCTTATAAATTCTAATTCTAATTCTTCTGGGGCAGGAAGTAGGAAGAGAAAGAAATGTCATCTTCCTCCAGGAATCAATGCTTCTGATTTACATATGGGGCACACATTTTTCACAAGCAACCATTTCCTTAGACAGTATGCATGATATTCGTGCCCGCATTGAAGAATTCCAATCATGTCATGGTTCTTATATTCATCCTATGAAATTATATAAATATTCTAATTAATAGGGAAAAAAAGATTCAAAGGTAAACTATCCTAGAAAGTTTGGCAGATAAAACATCAATGAATAAAATAAATAACTTGAATGTTCAATAAAACATGCTAAAATGTTCATACCTGGCATATTATGCAAATATCAGTTTCCTGTTCCTCAGAAGCAGTAGCAGGTATCGAATAAGTTTTTGTCTTCATTTGAGTTGTAACCATTTGGTCTGATAAACGTGTGCTTACGTTGCCAATCCGCTCACCCAATGCCAGAAGCTCCTGTGATCAAATAACAAAGAGTAAATTATTTAATTTTGTATCCTAGACTTAACATCTATAGTATAGAGATTGATAGGAAAATGCAATATCCAACTTTGTGCACTTGCCTCATAAGACATGTCCTCAATGTCCAAGTGCAAATCTGTGTGATGGTCAGGCAGTAAAGCAACATCCTACACAAATAAGCTTTAATTGTTTAATTAATGAAAATGAAAATAAGCATGACTCTGATAAGTAGTTATTAAGAGGAAAAGGAAATATTACATCAAGTTGGATGAAGCGAAGATTTCGATGTCCTAGAGTTGCTGGGTGCATGACTCCTCTATCATCTGTAGATGTTGCAGCGCCAACATGCCTAGCAGCACCACATGAAGGAAGCCTATATGAAGGTGCAAGAGGATGAAAGTAGACAGAATGACCTCTCATTCCCTGCATAGGCAGTGGCAGTGGCAGTGGCAGTGTTGGATGATTGAAAGGAGGAGAATGAGAAAACATGATGCCACTTGTGTTCCTAGCAACCCCATCATAAGTGTTTCTTGCCGCATTAGGGGGAGCAACTGAAGCCGGGAACACCCATATCATAAGCATTTGTCACCACCTCTGTGCCACTTCTGTTCCTAAATGATTCAATATCATCAATAATAGCAACCCCATCAGTGTATCTTGCAGCATTTGGGGGAGCAACTGAAGCCGGAACGCCCGTACGTTGATGCTGAATCACATCCCTCATATTGTCATATGCATCATCTACTACATAATGGGAATCGATGCCACTGAAATCGAAATAGCCATCATGCCGCCTTTGTTCACCCATTGCCAAATTCGATCAATATAAACCCCGAAATGATCGATCAAAGATGAAAGAAGAATAGATTGTTTCGTTTGTGGTTTGTGGTAAGACTCGTATCAATCGAATATTTATAAAAACAGACGCGTGATGATTACGTCGCGTAATAATTCCGACCGCGTAGTAATTTCGCTACTAATTTAGACTTTTTTTTTTTTGAAGGGAGATAATTTTGCTTTTAAAAACTTAATTTTGACTTTTTGACCAAAAAAAACTTAATTTTGATACATAAAATTATTTATATTGTAATTATATTATAAATATATTATAATCTATAATTATAATACATTTATTATCAAAGTCAAATATTTTTAAATATGTGTTAATATTTTTTTTGTACAAGATGTGTTAATATATGAATATTTATTTTTAATATCTTTATTTTAATAAAAATATTTAAAAATAAAAAATTATGTATTTGACCCTTGCTAAAAATCTTTAAAAATAAAAATTTATTCACTCGACCCTTTGTTCACCCATTGCCAAATTCGAATCTTGCAAGTATGAATCGTTCGTTTATGAAAGAACAACACTTTCGTTTGTTTGTTTGTTGTGCTTAGGATCAATCGAATATATATATATATATATATATATATATATAATTAAGAGTAGCGTGATAATTCCGCTGCTCTCCACGTGATAATTCTGCCACTAATTTAGATATTTTATTTTATTTTACTTTTAAAAACTTAATTTTGATACATAAAATTATTTATATTGTAATTATAATTTTTTAATTATATTATATTTATTATCAAAGTCAAATATTTTGAAATATGTGTTAATATAATTTTTTTTTGAACAAGATGTGTTTTTTATTAAGCAAACAAGATGTGTTAATATAAGAATATTTATTCTTAATATCTTTATTTTAATAAAAATTTATGCATTTGACCATTGCTAAAAATCTGCTGCATAAACTAAAAATATTTATTTATTTATTTTGACAAGTAAAAATATTTAATTTTAATAACTTAATTTTAAGAATATTTTAGTATCTTAGAATTAATATAAATTTGATGAATAAAAAATAATAATTTATGCATTTGACCGTTGCTCTTTTGTTGCTTATATATTCATTTGACCCTTGTTCTTTTATTGGAAAATATGGTTTCGACTCAAGATAGATAGATGAATTGAGTTTTTTAAAAAAATTGTGAGTTTTGTTATATAAAATAACAGTTTAATATATGGGTGAATTGTGTAAATTACAATTAAAGGTATTTTTTAAATGCAAATTAAAAATAAATAAATTTAGAAGAATAATAATTATTAAATTCTATTTCTGATTTTTTTTAAATGACATAGTAAAGTTTTGTTATATAAAATAACAGTTTTAAAAAAAATGCCAAAAGAAATTGGTAATTATTATCTCAAGAAGTTGCAAACATTGTTAATAAAATGTTGGTAGCAGTTTGAGAACTTGTGCATGGCGGGGGGGAAAGCAATAATTTAATATTAATGAACAATATACAAATAGTAAAAGAAGTGATATCAAATGTTGGCAGGAATGTCAAAAAAAAAATGTTGGCAGGAGTTTGTGTACTCGTGCCAAGCACGGGGATAACAATGATAGCGACAACGTAAAAACTAAATTAATTTAAAAATTACTTGAGATTTGAGAATTAGAAAAAAAGTCTAATGATATAATTTTAAATATAAACATGATTTCTATAAAAGTCATATAAAATAAGTCAAATTTGAATACAATTAAATTATTATAATTATGTAGAAAAAAATAAATAAATTATTATAATCATCTTTCATATAACATGACAGTTTATATAATAGTTAAACCAAATACGAACTTTGAAAAGAAAATAGCACATAGATTCTTGGGATGACACTTGTTAAAAGTTTAAGCATAGTCATATAAGATTTTCAACCACGTATAATATAATATGAATATAATATAATTAAACATTACATAATTCTACATCAATAGAAGAATATTTGAAGCATATCGGTAACCATTTTTAGAAAATATAATTATCTATCATATTTTTTTTTGTCTCTTGAAAATCTATTTGATTTATTTCAACTCCCGGAGATGTTAACCATATTAAGAAAATATATTTATCTATCATTTTATGATTTTTCTTCTCTATTGAAAAGCTAGTTAACTTATTTCACATTTTTTCCCATGTAACTTAACCATTGTAGAAAATATATTTACTTATCATATTTTTTTTACTCTATTGATAATCTGTTTGATTTGTTTCTTCTCTTATCCCGTGCAAGTTAACCATTTAGAAAATATATTATCCGTCATTGTATTATTTTTCTTCTCGCATGAAAAATTATTTCATTTATTTCTCCTCGTTCTCTTTTGCAAGTTAAATTTCTTTTGAAAATATTTTTATATATCATATTATTTTTATTATTTTTATCTATTGAAAATCTATTTGTTTTACTTTTCATTTTTTTCCTTTAAAATGTCTCAAACCTACAGCTTACAACATTCTTTACTTCCACTATAAAAGAATAAGTCTTATTGAATATAGACCGCAACTCAGTAAAGTATAATATATCAACTATAGACTGTCTTAAGTCATTAAAAATACAGGCAATTTCTAGGGTGGGGGAGCTCCACATATCTCTCACGGTGAGAGATGTTAGAGTGACCTGTTGTAGTCGGTATTCTTTTAATTTGCAGGTTAATATAGTCTAAAATATTTGCACAATAGGTCCCCCCTAGGCCCTTATATGGAAAAGTGGCAAATTTGTCCCACGTATTTGTCACTCCCACATTTCCACTCCTTTCAACTTTCATCCATTAGTAGAGTCCACATCACTAAACCAAGCTCGACCACTCACTCTCATTCTCACTTCCCAGTCTCAGTCATTATGCATCTTCTTCTTCATAACCCATAATAACCATTAGTTTCTCACAAGAAGAAGATAGAATCAAGGAAATGGGTAAGGCATCAAAATGGTTGCGCGAACTTCTGCGTCTCATCAAACCAGACAACAAATCATCATTGCTGACTTGCCCCCTCCGCGCGCTACCTCATATTCGTTCCTCGCTCAACCGTCACTCCGCCACATATCCAAGCCACTTCCCGTCCCGCACCTTCTGGATCTCCGCCGTGGAATACTGCAGACAAACCAGAACGACCACCACAACACGCTTTAGCCTTTTCCATCGCGTCGTCACGTCGTCCAGCCGTCGTAGCTCCTCCAAACAGCAACACTTAGGTTGCAGGTGTTCTGAGTGAGAAGATGAAGCTTATTTTGGGCTTGGGTCAACTCCTTATTGGGCCTAGAGTTTTTTAACACCAAAAACTCATGTGATATTATTTAATGGGCTTGGAAGAAAATTTTAAAAAAAGTAAACATTCCTTCTCTTAAACTAAAGAAAATTCATTTAAAAATAATATTAATCTAAAAATCAGAATATCTAAAAAATGAAAAAAAAAACTATTAAATAAACAAAATCTTGTTCTTTGAATAAAAAAAGACTTCTAAACCGAGAATTTAACATGTGTGATATACCTAAATATATGTGTCAAATGGCTCCCCCAATTTTTTTACTCAACATCTGCCACTGGTTAGAGTTATGGTATATGTTTATGTCCATTACTAACTACAAATAATTTAATAAACACGGTTATGATAATGGTATTAAATTAAAAACACCAATCAAATATTGTTAAACAAATACATGAAAGTATAAATTATAATTAGACATATGAACCAATATTTAAGAAAATTACTTAAATTGTATAATGAATTTATAATAAGATTATATCTTAAATACCTAGTATTTAATAGATTATAATTAGACATATGTATTTATATATGCATATATAAATGATATATTCAAATCAGTTCTTACTAGCGATTTTTGACTAGTTTTCGTTAGTTTTGGCTCAATTGGTTGATTCTCACTAGCTCTAAAATCAGCTGATCTTTTGGGTTGAATGGACTGGACAACCGACCAGTTCCACATCCAACCGGTCGAACCGACATATTTAGTTTGATTTTCAAAGAAACTCAAATTTCTTAATATTTTTGTTAATATATGTTAATATTTAGGGGGGTTAAAATTTTATTGCTAAATTTATGCATTTGACCCTTGTTAAAATATGCCGCATAAACTAAAAATATTTATTTATTTATTTATTTATTTATTTAGACAAGTAAAAATCTTTATTTTTAATAACTTAATTTTAAGAATATTTTAGTATATTAGAATTATTATAAATTTGATGAATAAAACATAATAATTTATGCATTTGACCCTTGCTCTTTTGTTGCTTACCTGCTTATATATTCATTTGACCATTGCTCTTTTATTGGAAAATGTGGCTTCGACTCAAGATAGATGGGTGAATTGAGTTTAATTTTTTTTTACCAGTTTTGTTATATAAAATAATAGTTTTATATATGGATGAATTGTGTAAATTACAATTAAAGGTAATTTTTAAATGCAAATTAAAAAGAAATAAATTTAGAATAATAATTATTATTAAATTCTATTTAATATATTTTTAAAAAAATGACATAATAAATTTTCGTTATATAAAATAAAAGTTTTTAATAAAATGCCAAAAGAAATCGGTAATCATTATCTCAAGAAGTTGCAAACATTGTTAATAAAATGTTGGTAGCAGTTTGTGCACTTGTGCATGACAGGGGAAAAGCAATTATTTAATATTAATGAACAATATACAAATAGTAAAAGAAGTGACATCAAATGTTGGCAGTATTGTCAAAATTAAAACATGTTGGCAGGAGTTTGTGCCCTCGTGCCTAGCATGGGGATAACAATGATAGCAACAACGTAAAAACTAAATTAATTTAAAAGTTACTTGGGATTTGAGAATTGAAAAAAAATGTCTAATGATATAATTTTAAATATAAACATGATTTCTATAAACTTCATATAAAATAAGTCAAATTTGAATACAATTAAATTATTATAATTATGTAGCAAAAAATAAATAAATTATTATAACCATCTTTCATATAACATGATAGTTTATATAATAGTTAAACCAAATACGAACTTTGAAAAGAAAATAGCACATAGATCCTTGGGATGACAATTGTAACACCCCGATTTTTACTGTTTTTCAATAACAGTATATATATATATATATATTATATTATATTTTTATCCGAGACCTAGAAAATGATTTTGGACAAACCAAAGTCATATTTGTACTCTACTTTGTCGTAGAGAGTTACGGTTAAATTTTGGGTTAAAAATTCAGACGAAACCCAGTCTTTGTTTTTACTGATCAGAAAACCTAATTTTTTTCTCGTGAACGAAATGGTTAGGTTTTATATCGCATTTCCAACAACTTTAGTTATTTTGATGTTTTTACCGCTTAAAAAGGAATTGTTATATTTTATTCGGGCGATATATTAAATCGGGTGAACGACGGAGCTGAAATACGGGATTTCCGGGACCCGCTAACGGATTAGAACCATGAGTCACCCATGATGACTCATGTGGGGAGTCACAAAGGTGAGTCATGGTGTGGCTCACAATGTGATGATTGCCTTAGACTTGAAATGTCTTAAATGTCCTTAATTCTTTAATAAATGCCAAAATTGTCCCCAAGTGAAATTACTCCTTTGTCCTTAAGTGAATCAATTTTTGGCCCTCCTTGCCCTTGAAACCCACGGCCTCAACACCCCCACACTTAACCATTACACTCATTTTCTTCACTTGCTCTTCATCTTCTCCATTTTCTCTCAAATTCGCAAGAACCCATCAACAAAATTTGTGAAGGACTTGATCCATTTCTTTCAATTATTCAACATCCAAGAGGTATACCTTACTCCCCTTGATCAATAAACACCATGTGCTTCATTCATTTTCTTGATTCAAGCCATGATCAACATGTTTTAAATTCTTAGATCCAGAACTAAAAAATTTCTAGAAAATCATAGAAAAATCATTTTAATGTGATTTCAATTTCTATGAACTCTCTATGACTCCTATGTTGATTATCCAAGAGCACGAGAGCAAAGAAAATTTCTTCCCTATTTTTCTTAAGTGGGCCGAATCTATGCTAAGAGGGAGTTGATGAGTTTTGTTTCAATTTTTGAAATAGAATACTTGATTTCATCTTTCTAATACATATTGTTGTTGAATATAGAAGCTTGAGAATTTTGAAAATCTCTAGCCTATTTTATTGACCAAGGCCGAAACCCTAACCTTTGGTGTTAGAGGGTTTTGTTTCAATTCTTTTAGTTATGATCATTGATCTTGTCTTTCTAATACTTAAGGATCACTAATCCAAGAGATTGTAAATTTTTGAAGTCTCTAGCCAAATTAATCACTCATGGTCGAAACCTAACTATAGAGATTAGGTAATTTTTAGTTGTTTGATGTTGATTAATTAATTTTGTTGTGGTTTGTTGAAGGATAAGTGTTTTGTGAATTGTTGTACGCTGTGCTAAGGAACCAGAATCAAATCGAGGAGACCCTTCGAGAAAGAATCGGAAAGGAAACTTAAAGAGGTAAAGGGAGTTTACCTGAGGGCTTTTGATAGCCACGTGCTATCTGTGAGTCTATATGATTATTGGTGATTTCATTGTGGTTGTTGATTTTAATTTACGTAGTGTTTTTATCTAATTTATTATTCTATGTGATGTATGTTTATATGTGGTGTATGTGTTATATATGTTGTATGTTGATTTTGAATGCATGTTATAAATGTGATGTGCATTTTCGTGTTGATTGGTTGTTTGACTGAAAAACCTGACATTGGTCAGTGCTAAAAATTTAGATTAAGGATAAAAGCTTGGAAAAATGTTGAATAAGTTGAAAACGTTGAAGAAGATGTTGTTTAAGTTAATTTTTGTGAAATTTGAAGAAAAGTTGAAAATAATATTATTTTAATGATTTTAAGGTGTAAAAGTGATTTACGAGCAATAGTGAGGACGTAACTGTGAAATTTTTTTAGTAACGTTAATTTTTACAAAATAAATTCTAAAATAAAATAAAAAGTTATTATCAAAAGTTATTTTTCAAAAATAACTTAATTTCCATGTTGAGAAAATTATTTTAAGAGAAAAAGTCAATTTTTGACTTAAAAATGATTTTAAATTTTAAACAACGAGTAATTCATAAAATAGTTTTATGCCAATGTTTTTAAAAATAGTTTCATTTTCTTTGGACCGAAATGGGTCATGAATGGGTTCTTTTACAAAAATTAAAGTTTTCGGGAAAAGACTTTTAAGAGGAAAAACATTGGAGAAAATTGAATTTCTCTGTAATTTAACGTTTTATAAACGAATTTCAAATGGAAAAGATTTTCTGCAAAAGAGTTTTTACTCAGCGAAATCATTTCCAACAACTTGGATAAGTTGTGTTGGTTTTGTTTCGTATTTGTATTTCACCGAACAAAAAATGATGTTAACGATGAAAACGCGGACCTAGTGACCGAGACGTGGGGATTCTAGTGTTTTATGCTGAAAACACTGGATATTTGATCCATTTACGTTGTTGTGGACTTTATGTCCTATATATGGTGTGGTGAACGTTGTTAAAGGTGAATGTTGTTTTCTATAACCACGAACCTAAGACTGAGGCATCGGTCTAAGGCTTTGTGATTGAGCACTCGGACTTCATGTCCTGTGTTGACGATGAACAATCTTAAACGTTGAAAATTTTGAATGATCGTGAGCCTTTGAGCCTCAACAAGGAAAGAATGAACAAAATGAAAAATGACGAGAATAAAATGTTATACATGCATTATTTGGCAGACGTGCCTCATGTTGTTTTGACGTGGTGCCTTGATGGTCAAGGTGACATGTAACGTTATAAATTGTGTCTTGATGGACAATGAATCCTATATACGTTGAGCACTGTGCCTTGTGTTGGACAGTGTGCCTTATTTGGCAATCGAGCTTCATCAACTCATTTTTTTAAACACGTTGTGCCTTATTTGGCAATCGAACTTAATTAGCACATTAAGACGAAGTTGGGATCTTTGAAGATTAAGTACAAAATTTAGACGTTGAATATTGAAGTGCCATGCATTTTTTTTATGACGATGATTGTCGGGTTTGAAACCCATTGATCAACTATTGTGTTTATGTTGAGAATTTTATATGTTGTGAATATATATATATATATATATATATATATATATATATATATATTGTTCCGTCCAAATACCTCGGATGTGAGATACTCGGCCGAACGAGCATTAATGGGATTTTTTGGATTGTGCTTGACAGAATGTGGATTCTGCTCCTACGTATCCGAATGGGAATCAAAGCAAACGTAGTTCTGAATGAGGGGGTAAGCCCCCTATTTATAGAGATCTCTCAGGATCAAGCTCCGAGATATACGGAGAGATATTAGGATCGGGTTCCGAGATATACGGAGAGATATTAGGATCAATCATTTATGACTGGTCCGTAAAGGACCGATGTGTACTTGTCCTTCATTCATGACAGGATAAGTCCGAGTATTTATCCTCGGCGGTCCTAGTGTACTGATATGTCCTCGGCTTTGGAGGAGTTTGGGTTAAGGCCCATTGCCGGGGCAGGCTCGGTCAGCCCGAGGTATAGGCAAGTCCTCGGGATTACATTCTCGGCCAGTACACAAGCCCCCCGAGCTCCGAGCTTGAATAAGCGAAGGAGCTGATAAGTATGAAACCGAGCTTATTCTTCAGCCACACAAACTTTGTTCTTTCTTAATTGATACTCGTATTTGATTTCAATAATTTCACGGCTCAAACTTGGCCTTAAAAGATTTGATGGCTCGAACTCGGTCAACAGGCTCAGACTTGGCCTTTAGAAATTTAATGGCTAATAGGCTCAAACTTGGCCTTTAGCATTTAATCGGCTCGAACTCGGCCTTCAGGCTCAAACTTGGCCTTGGAGAATTGAATGTCTTGTACTCGGCCACCAGGCTCAAACTTGGCCTTAAAAGATTTAGTCGGCTCGAACTCGGCCTAAATAACTCGGCTAATAGGCTCAAACTTGGCCTTTAGCATTTAATCGGCTCGAACTCGGCCTACAGGCTCAAACTTGGCCTTAAAAGATTTGATGGCTCGAACTCGGCCAACAGGCTCAGACTTGGCCTTTAGAAATTTAATGGCTCGTACTGAAGTGATTGCTTTGAAATTTAATGGCTCGTACTCGGCCAACAGGCTCAGACTTGGCCTTAGAAATTTGACTGGCTCGAACTCGGCCAACAGGCTCAGACTTGGCCTTTATGAATTGAATGGCTCGTACTCGGCCACCAGGCTCAAACTTGGCCTTAAAAGATTTGATGGCTCGAACTCGGCTAACAGGCTCAGACTTGACCTTTAGAAATTTAATGGCTCGTACTCGACCAATAGGCTCAGACTTGGCCTTTAGAAATTTAATGGCTAATAGGCTCAAACTTGGCCTTTAGCATTTAATCGGCTCGAACTCGGCCTTCAGGCTCAAACTTAGCCTTGGAGAATTGAATGGCTCGTACTCGGCCACCAGGTTCAAACTTGGCCTTAAAAGATTTAGTCGGCTCGAACTCAGCCTAAATAACTCGGCTAATAGGCTCAAACTTGGCCTTTAGCATTTAATCGGCTCGAACTCGGCCTACAGGCTCAAACTTGGCCTTAAAAAATTTAATGGCTCGTACTCGGCCAACAGGCTCAAACTTGGCCTTAACAATTTATTTGGCTCGAACTCGACCATCAGGCTCAAAGTTGGCCTTAGAAATTTGACTGGCTCGAACTCGGCCATTGGCTCACACTCGGCCACCAGGCTCACACTTGGCCTTTAAAAATTGAACTGGCTCGAACTCGGCCATCAGGCTCAAACTTGGCCTTAAAAATTGAACTGGCTCGAACTCGGCCATCAGGCTCAAACTTGGCCTTAGAAATTTGACTGGCTCGAACTCGGCCATTGGCTCGTACTCGGCCTTAACAATTTATTTGGCTCGAACTCGGCCATCAGGCTCAAACTTGGCCTTAGAAATTTGACTGGCTCGTACTCGGCCTTAACAATTTATTTGGCTCGAACTCGGCCATCAGGCTCAAACTTGGCCTTAGAAATTTGACTGGCTCAAACTCGGCCATTGGCTCGTACTCGGCCACCAGGCTCAAACTTGGCCTTAGAAATTTGACGGGCTCGAACTCGGCCATTGGCTCGTACTCGGCCACCAGGCTCAAACTTGGCCTTTAAAAATTGAACTGGCTCGAACTCGGCCATCGGCTCGTACTCGGCCACCAGGCTCAAACTTGGCCTTTAAAAACTGAACTGGCTCGAACTCGGTCATCAGGCTCAAACTTGGCCTTAAAAATTGAACTCGCTTGAGATAACATCTTGCTACTCCAACTAGAGACTTTCTTCCTGATCCTTTCTTTGATGTAATTAAAAACAGATTTTTTGCTTCTACCAATCATGGAAGGAAGCCCGAGATATTTCCCTGTACCCAAGTACTCCTTTGCCTCCAAAATATTGGAAAGTGAATTTCTGGACGCAACATCCACATTCTTGCTAAAATATACTTTTGCAGAATATTTTTTAGAACTCTGGCTTCATAGTCCTTGGCTCTAAAGAACAAAAAGCTGTCATCTGCAAATAGGAGATGAGTAATGACTGCAGCCCTTCTGTACACCTGGATACCATGAATATTGCCCCTACTTTCTTCCTGTTTTAAAAGAAAGGTTAGGCCTTCAACACAGATAATAAATAAATATGGAGACAAAGGATCACCCTGTCTGAGACCTCTACTGGGATGCACTGGACCAACTAAATCATCATTCATCAGAATAGAATAGTTTACCATTGTAACGCACATCCTCATCCAGTCAATCCATCTCTGGTCAAAACCTAACCTGGCCATAATGAGGAAAAGATAATCCCAAACCACTCTGTCATAGGCCTTGCTGATATCTATCTTCATAGCAGCTTCATCTTTCTTACCGCCTATCTTGCACTTCATTTAGCCACCGAAGACAAGACTGATAAATATCATCACCACACATGTTCCAGAATCTTCTATAGAAAGCAGAGTTCAAACCATCCGGGTAAGGAGCCTTATCCGAGTGCATTTGAAAAACTGCATCTCTAAACTCATCTTTTGTGAAAGGGGCTACAAGGAAATCATTGTCTTGCATACTGAGCCTACGGCCTATAGCTTGTAGAACAGGATTATAATTTGATTGCTGGGCTTGGAACAACTCAGTAAAGTAGTTTTTGCTTAAATCGCATAAACCATGCTGAGTATCAATTAAGTTATTACCTTCATCACTCAACTGCATGATCTTATTTCTTTTCTTTCTAGATGTAGCTGCTACATGAAAGAACTTTGTGTTCATGTTTCCATCCCTCATCCAAAATACCTTTGCTCTCTGCTTCCAAAAGGCTTCTTCCTGAGTTAGCAAACTATCCAATTTCTGTTTCAGATCAATAAACTCCCTATCTGCCTCCATAGTTTGGATTTCACATACCTCATTAAGCCTTTTTTTTACACTGATTAATCAACTCCTTATATTTCCTGTGTAAATTTCTACCCCAAGTGTCAAGTTTTTCTGTACATTTCACCAGTTTGATCAACATTGGATCCTTATTACTTTTATACCAGCAATCCGAGACAACAGACTCAAGCTCCGGTTCTGTTAACCAGGAATTTTCGAGCCGAAAACGCCTCCTCTTGAACACATAATGTTTCTGTTTCGTCGCTATGAGTAACAGAGAGTGGTCCAAATTAAGACATAATCAGATTGGTCAAACTACTATCCAGAAAACGGTCCAGCCATGAGTTTGTTGCCATAGCTCTATCTAATCTTTCTTCAACTGCACCATCTTTGCCCAGACTCCGCGACCACATAAATTGATGACCATCCAAGGGGATATCAACAAGCCTACAGTCCATAATTGCTTCTCGGAAGCCACTGATGAGCCAATTAGGGCGATCAATCCTCCCTCTTTTTTCTGTATGGGAAAGGATGATTAAAATCTCCCACAATGCAACAAGGGAGAGTGGATTGCATTGAAAGAGACCTCAGCATATTCCAAGATCGTCTCCTTTGCCCCCTGTCAGGAATCCTGTAGAAACCAGTTAGCCGCCATGGATGTTGACTTTCCTCATGAACGAGAATATTGATGAAATTTTGGGAGTAGCTCAGAATTTCACACTGACTGTTGTTGTTTGCAAGGCATAACGTCTCGGACAAGAAAACTATATCCGGCTTGTGACTCCGGACTAGGTCTCTCAATGTCGGAACCGCACTCCGTGGCCGAAAACCCGATAATTCCAACTTAGTATGATCATTGGTCCTGGTGGGTCTGGTAGCCAGGACCTACCTTTAAAAAATTCTCCTTATCTTCATTAGTTTCAGCCGAAAAATAATGTTCACTTCCTTCTACTTTACTTCTGCCACCCCACTTTCTTTTCTTATCACCCTCCCAATCCATATCGTCCATCACATCCTCCAGAATCACTTCATTTATTGGTAGTGATTAATTATTTGAAAAATTTGAACTCCCTCCTTGATCTCCGCTGTTATCATTGTTGGCTGCATTATTGGGGTAATTATGACCATTATTATGCGCTTGATTTCCGGAACCGTTTTGATTCTCCGGATTTTCAGGGAACGCGTACTTCTCATCATCCTCCCTGAGATACTTGCTCCTCCCTCCGCGGCCATTCCGTCGTCGCTCGACCTTCAAATCAAACCCCCAGGCCCTAACGCCATCATCGTCCTCCTTCTTAAGCACCAGAGTACATGATATATCTGCATACCCCAACATTCCACAGTAGAGACAGAATTTCCCCAACCTTTCATATTTGAACTTCACCATCTTCACTTCTCCTCCACCCTTTCTTATCTTGTTCCTTCGTTTTAGTGGTTTTCGAACGTCTATGAACACCCTTATTCGCATATAGGATAGCCAGAAATCAGAACTGTTGTTAGTGTCATATTCTAAAAACTGACCAATATAGTTCCCCAAGCCCATGCCAACCTCCACCGACATGAATCCAACAGGAAGCTCATGGACTTGGATCCAGAAGTTAACATGAAAGAGTGGTACTTGTGTAGGTATTCGACCCTCTCCAATCTGGCTTAGGATCACAAGATGGTTGTCAAAGTACCAAGGCCCCCCATTTAATACCTTCTGCCTGTCAATCTTATGGAAAAACTGAAATATAAAAACTCCCTCCTCATACTCCTTGATCGCCACTCCCTGCATAGGTTCCCAGATTGTTGTTAATCGGTTTTTCATCATGCAGACCCTGATAGGCTTGTGGGTCAGAAACGCCCGACCCTCCATTCACCTTGTAGCTTCTTGAACGTCTCTGTGGCATCCCTCTCTTGCTCCACAATAAAAACAAACCACTCCCCCTCTTCCTCCATCAGGTTCAACCTCCCATGTTTACACTCACTCCACCCTCCATGGTCAACTACACATGGTTTGTGGTATGGGAAGGTTTTGCTTCGATTCCCACAGACGGCGCCAAATGTTCCGTCCAAATACCTCGGATGTGAGATACTCGGCCGAACGAGGATTAATGGGATGTTTTTGGATTGTGCTTGACAAAATGTGGATTCTACTCCTACGTATCCGAATGGGAATCAAAGCAAACGTAGTTCTGAATGAGGGGGTAAGCCCCCTATTTATAGAGATCTCTCATGATCAAGCTCCGAGATATACGGAGAGATATTAGGATCGGGTTCCGAGATATACGGAGAGATATTAGGATCAGTCATTTATGACTGGTCCGTAAAGGACCGATGTGTACTTGTCCTTCATTCATGACAGGATAAGTCCGAGTATTTATCCTCGGCGGTCCTAGTGTACTGATATGTCCTTGGCTTTGGAGGAGTTTGGGTTAAGGCCCATTGTCGGGGCAGGCTCAGTCAGCCCGAGGTATAGGCAAGTCCTCGGGATTACATTCTCGGCCAGTATATATATATATATATATATATATATATATATATATATATTAATGGTTTGTGTATCGCGCATGTGGTTATAATAATAAACTCATATATTGGTATCTCACCCTTGTGATATATCTATTTTTTGGTTTTGCGGTTGTACCTTGGTACAAAAGAGCAGATGGTGTAGAGAAGTTCTTGTTGCCTCGAGGAGTTTAGTCCCGATTCTTTAAGAGGTTGTTAATAGTGGTGAGAATAATGGAGGTTTTCCAGTAGATGTCTAATAGAGTGACCAACTTAGGATTTTCTTGGGTTGTCTTTTCAGAAAATTGGTAGATGTAGTTTTGAGAACCTTTTATATGGTTTGGATCGATTTCAGTTGGGAATAAAGAAGTATTTTTAGAAAAGTTTGTATGTTGTGGAAGACATTGTTTATAAATAAAATCAAGGTATGTGTGTTGACAAGTATAACGTAGTTTTATTATTTGATGTGTGCATCACATTTTTCAAAGTATTAAGAAGAAAATTAATTTTTTTTACACCCAAATTTTCTTACTTAAATTAAAATAAATATTCTGAAAGCAACCAGCATTTTACCATTTAATTTAATTCCGAACGTGCTCATGGGGTAATGCCCAAGGGGGTGTTACAACACTTGTTAAAAGTTTAACCTTATTCGTATAAGATTTTTAACCACGTATAATATAATATGAATATAATGTAATTAAACATTACATAATTCTATATCAATAGAAGAATATTTGAAGCATATCGGTAACCATTTTTAGAAAATATAATTATCTATCATATTTTTTTCTTGTCTCTTGAAAATCTATTTGATTTATTTCAACTCCCAGAGATGTTAACCATATTAAGAAAATATATTTATCTATCATTTTATTATTTTTCTTCTCTATTGGAAATCTATTTAACTTATTTCACCTTTTTTCCCATGTAAGTTAACCAATGTAAAAAATATATTTACTTATCATATTTTTTTTACTCTATTAATAATCTGTTTGATTTGTTTCTTCTCTTATCCCATGCAAGTTAACCATTTAGAAAATATATTATCTGTCATTGTATTATTTTTCTTCTCGCTTGAAAAAATATTTCACTTATTTCTCCTTGTTCTCTTTTGCAAGTTAATTTTTTTTTGAAAATATTTTTATATATCATATTATTATAATTATTATTTATCTATTGAAAATATATTTGTTTTGCTTTTCATTTTTTCCTTTATAATGTCTCAAACCTAGAGCTTACAACATTCTTTACTTCCACTATAAAAGAATAAGTCTTATTGAATATAGACTGCAACTCAGTAAAGTATAATAAATCAACTATAGATTGTCTTAAATCAATAAAAATACAGGTAATTTCTAGGGTGGGGGAGCTCCCCATATCTCTCACGGTGAGAGATGTTCGAGTGACCTGTTGTAGTGGGTATTCTTTTAATTTGCAGGTTAATATAGTCTAAAATATTTGCCCAATAGGTCCCCCTAGGCCCTTATATGCAAAAGTGGCAAATTTGTCCCACGTATTTGTCACTCCCACATTTCCATTCCTTTCAACTTTCATCCATTAGTAGAGTCCACATCACTAAACCAAGCTCCACCACTCACTCTCATTCTCACTTCCCAGTCTCAGCCATTATGCTTCTTCTTCTTCATAACCCATAATAACCATTAGTTTCTCAAAATAAGAAGATAGAATCAAGGAAATGGGTACGGCATCAAAATGGTTTCGCAGACTTCTGGGTCTCATCGAACTAGACAACAACTCATCATCGCCGCCCTGCCCCCTCCGCACGCCGTCTCAGATCCGTTCCTCGTGCAACCTCCACTCCGCCACAGATCCAAGCCACTTCCCGTCCCGCACCTTCTGGATATCCGCCGCGGAATACTACAGACAAACCAGAACGACCACCACAACAAGCTTTAGCCTTCTCCGTCGCGTCGTCACGCCGTCCAGCCGCCACAGCTCCTCCAAACAGCAACACTTAGGTTGCAGGTGTTCTGAATGAAGAAGATGAAGCTTATTTTGGGCATGGGTCAACTCCTTATTGGGCCTAGAGTTTTTTAACACCAAAAACTCATGTGATATTTTTTAATGGGCTTGGAAGAAATTTTTTAAAAAAGTAAACATTCCTTCTCTTAAACTAAAGAAAATTCATTTAAAAAAATAATATTAATCTAAAAATCAGAATATCTAAAAAATGAAAAAAAAACTATTAAATAAACAAAATCTTGTTCTTTGAATAAAAAAAGACTTCTAAACATAGAGCTTAACCTGTGTGATATACCTAAATATATCTGTCAAATGGCTCCCCCAATTTCTTACTTAACATCTGCCACTGGTTAGGGTTATGGTATATGTTTATGTCCACTATTGACTACAAATAATATAATAAACACGGTTATGATAAGGGTATTAAACTAAAAACACCAATCAAATATTGTTAAACAAATACATGAAAGTATAAATTATAATTAGACATATGAACCAATATTTTAGAAAATTACTTAAATTGTATAATGAATTTATAATAAGATTATAAATTAAATACCTAGTATTTAATAGATTATAATTAGACATATGTATTTATATATGTATATGTATATATAAATGATAGATTCAAATCAGTTCTTACTAGCGATTTTTGACTAGTTTTCGTTAGTTTTGGGTCAATTGATCGATTCTCACTAGCACTAAAATCACCTGATCTTTTGGGTTGAATGGGCTTGACACCCGACCAGTTCCAAATCTAACCTGTCGAACCGGCATATTTAGTTTGATTTTCAAAGAAACTCAAATTTCTTAATATTTTTGTTAATATATGTTAATATTTAGGGGGGTTAAAATTTTCTTATGTTCCATGGAGGCCAGCGGTGGATATTGTTAGAGCGCAGAGGAAGTTTTTTTGCAAAATTGGTAAAAGAAAAAATATTTTGCAAAATAATCAAGGAAAAAAGTTTTTTTACTCAGAAAAAACATTATTTTAATATAAGTGAAATTTGCAAATACAAAGAGTAAAGATACTGTACTACAATATACTGTATTTATATACTTTGATTATACTACAAATACAACCTTAAACTTTGAATATTTGACCAACCCATGTGACAAATTGATTGGCCCAAATTTTGCCACATGGGTGGTGTGCACCACTGCATCACTTTAGTGAGTGGTGCACCTTAGACAAAACCAAGTTTACATTCATTATCAGATGTATGCTATTTTTTTCCCGAGAACCATGCAAAAAGTGAAACAACAATATCACTAATAACTGTAAATATATTAGTGACAATGCTCACAGCAACAGCAATGGAATGAATTTAAAATTATTTGAAGATGTATGCTATTATATATTATATAGTGTTATATTTAGTTTTAAGAATGTTGTAATTCTTCTTGATTTTAGATTCACATCATGCTTGACGCGGAAGCACAAGAAAAAAAGGGTCGAAGTAGTTCTCTGGCATTACGTGGCTAATCATCCAAAATGCATGTGCAACTGATGACTTTGAAATTAACAATTGTGTTGTTGATATGATAAGGAATATCAGTGCATGTTGTTAGAGATGCATTTTTTGGAGGACAAGATAAGATGGAGACTGGAGATTTTAGAAATTGAGTTATGACTTATGGGTTGTTGAGAGGCCAAATCAATGTGCTTAGGGACATATGATTCTGTTTTGGGAAATCAATGTAAAGTACAGTATTTGGTTAAAGTTGTTGGTTATGAAACAGTGTTCTGATATTTATCTATAATTAATTTGTTAGGTTCTAGCAATAGTAGTACCTATAATTTTGTTAAGGGTTTTGGTCTTTTAGAATCTCTTTCAAATTTAAAAGAAGAGGTGATTCAAGTAGGATATGGATTATCTTTTTTGTACTGTTTCTTCATACAGGAGGTAAGTAATGGGTTAAGTCAAATTCTTGAAGAGGGGGAGCTTTTATTTCGACATCAAGCTAACGTTGTGTCATTTTAGTTCACTATAACATTATGAAATGACAATTGTATATAATTTTTGGTTTAATGTTTTATGATTTTAGGGTGGATTTAAAGTTTTTCTAATGAGGTGATCACTAACTATTTTTTCAAAAAAAAAAAGAAGATTTTTATGATTGTAAATAAACATGAAATAGCTTATGCTTTTCTTTAAAACCTCTAAAAAAATAATATTGAAATTATTAAATGTCAAAGTCATTTTTTAAAATCCATAACAAACGGACCCATATTATGTCTCAACTACAAAATACAATTTTCTAACTCTATTGTCTTACTATATCAAATGACGATCTTTTTTCTATTAACCATTACCAAGAAATGATTTTAATGGAAATTTTACTACACTAGTTATAGCTAGCCTGGATGAGCGGTGAGTATGGCTCCGTCTAATATTCTCTGTCTCATCATAGGATAAAGATCGGTCCTACCAAAAAAAAACCTACAATAACCGGTTTCAAGTTAAATATATTTTTATTTATAAAAAATTCCCAACTAATCAGGCAAATTCTAGAATACCCCAAAGTGGGAGTTGAGTTTCCATACTATAAGGTTATTATGGGTATTTTCCATCAAAACTTTAAAAAAAAAAGACCACATTCTTCCTCTCCCTCTTTTGCAACCACCTTCACCAACACCCACCTTTGTCCTCGGCCACCACCACCACCACCCACCTTCACAGCTCTGTTTCGACACCACCCACCTTCGTAGCTCCGTTTCGCAACCGCTTCCTCCTAGATTCTTCGATTATCGAGTTGTAGAGGTTATCATGTTCAGATTTCACTCTTCAAATCATCTTCAGATCTTCAAGTCCCCTCTCAGATCTCCAGATTTACTGAAAAAATACTCAGATCTGCATCAAAAATTTCCAGATCTACAATGAACACAGAAGCTCATACCCCCTCCGCCTATACCTCACCCACCGCCTTGCTGGGTACATACAAGACGTGCTTGGCGGTGCCACCGCTCCTTCCTCTTTAGCAATGGCGATGCCTCATCCGAAACACCATTAGAGGCGGCACCAAGTATGGACTCACCTATGTGGTTATGTGGACTCGCCCTGAGTTGACTCGCCTCTGAATCGGTGGTACCAAGTTTGCGAGAATCACATGACACGAAAGGGTTGTAATGGTGAAAACTAGGGTTTTTTGAATTGGTGATTGGTCGGAACGTTTGGGATTCGAGATCGAAGATCTCGATGTGGCGAAAATCGCTCCCTCTCCGGCGAGTTACGACGGCGATCCGCTTTCTGTCGTGCATGGCTGCTGGTATGAAGCAGTGAAGCCCCATTTTGTGTTATCTAATACACCCATTTACTGATATTGATTCTCGGTGATTAATGATTAAGAGTGGAAGAAGTGACGGAGAGGGAGAAATTGATGAGAGGAAGAAGAAGAAGAAGCAGAGGGAAGAAGAAGAGAGGGAGAGAGAGGAGACCACTGGTGGAGACGGTGGAGGAGGAGACCAAGTATGGACTCACCTATGCCATAGGTTTTTTTGTTTGTTGAGAAACATAAGGTTTTTAAAAATTAATTTTAAATTAAATAAATTATTATTTTAAAATACCCATTTTATCCTTTTTAATCTTAACCGTTGAAATATTATATTATTGAATCTATGGTGAAAAAACATGGAGGATGCAAACTCCACCATACAGATGGAGTATTCTAGACAACACCAACGAATCATCCACCTCCTTCCTTTGACGTTGTCTAGAATACTCCAACCTCATGGTTGAGTATCAATCCTCCCAGGGTATAATTGGTATTCCAGTAATAAAAAAAGAAACAAAAAAATAACATTTGCGCCTCCCACCCCACCCAGCATCGCCCCCTGAACTTCATTCATTCAAACAGCACAGCCACCAGCGAGCCGCCGTCGCCGCCTCCATCCTGCCGCCGCCGGCAACGACACCATGGTTCATCTCCCATCATTTTTTCTGGTTCTCTTTCCAGGTCAAGGGGGCAGAAGCGGAACCACCGCTTGCCAACGAAGACCAAGCGGTGGCGGCGGCATCGGAGTGGTTGGTTGGGATTTTGCCTCTCCCATTCGTGCCTCCCTCCCTCCTCCTAGATCTGAAACATAGATCTGCAAACAGCGAACCGTTGGCACGACAAGCAGTAGCGTCGCGCGTCACCAGCTCCGTCCAGACGTGACCGCCGCTCCGTCATCCCTCTTCTACCTCACCTGCATCTACTTCCACAGCCATTTCCGAGGATCTCTCTGAACCGAGCATCAAAGAAGATGACCCTCGATCTCACATTTTACAACATCCTTGTGATGTTTCTCCCTCTATGTTCTTCAAACCCGTAACATCACAGTCACCAGAAATGAGGACGACAACCACAGTGCCAGCGGTGGCTTGAACTCGACGGCGACCCTCTTAGCCTACCCTAGCAATGAAGATAAATTAGTTATGTAATGGAGATAAATTAGTTTAGTGGATATTTAACATGTTTATGTTGAAACAAGTAATTGCCATGTTGTCCGCATCTAAAGAAATCTTTGATTTAATAGCAGATGAGAAATCCTTTGGATGAAGTAACAGAAGAGCAGAGGGATGCTGCACAAGTAGCAAAATCAAGAGCAATGGATGCTATATCACAAGGTACATTACTTATTTGACAGAAACTGGAATTTAGATATTTGGATTCCACGTTCCTTTTTATTTTTATTTTTTTATTTCTTCATTAAAAGTGCTTCATATAATTAATTAATGAACTAATTATAGACAGGTTGAAAGGGAGAGGACTGGGGGTTCACTACTATTCACAAGCACACAGAGAAGGAAGAATTGTAATGTGAAAACCTTGGGTTTGTAGAAAAAAGGGAAAATACAGAAGGAATGGCTCTTCCTACTGTCCAAGAGCCTGGCTCTGTTGATGACGAATCTAGGCAAGTATACCTAGTCGTACAAGTAATACGGTGGTGAGACCGGTTATCGTATCCACAGGGATCGGTTGCCAATTACCAATTCACAAATCAAGCAACTATCTAGACTAAATGAAGAAAGATCAAAACATAAAATAAAGCAACAAAAGCAATAAAATATTTTTGGTCTTTTTGGGGAATTTTATCAAACACTTGGAATGCGGAAAGAGGTGTTGGGATTAGATTTCACTAAACCTTAGCCTCATGCAATACCAAGACTACCAATCCAGTTTATGCTTCAATTATTAAAATCAACCCACGAAATTACTCAAGCCCTGATTCCTCAGATGACAAGAGCCTAAATCCACTAATAGACCCTAATTCCTTAGGTGGCCTAGATTAATTAATTTGCATTAAGATTAAGGATTACACGATTACTAATAAACCAAACCGCATTCCTAGATGCGAGGTTCACTAGGTGAATAATTCCAGATCAAGAATCGATAAGAACGTCCCCATTGCAAATCAAATCTCAGAATCATTTCATGGGTAGCTAAACCACAAAAACATTAAGCAAAGGAATTAAACACTAATAGATAAAGCATAAACATAGATTGATAAATCAAGGCAATTACATAATATTCAGTTAAGCTACATCTAATCCCAACAAAAAGGGATTTAGATACTCATAGTAATAGAAATTACAAAAGAGAAAGAGAGAAGAGATGAAGAAAACTCATGACGAATCCTCCAATCTTCTTCCAATCCAAGAGCAGAGAAAAACCACCCCTTTTTACTTCCCAAGAGTCCTCCTAGGGTAAAAGTGCTCCTAGGTTAAAAGTCCCTATTTTTCTGTGTGTAGCCGTGTCTGTCTCTTTTTGTGCGCCCCCTAAAGCTCCTTTTATAATGCAGCCGTGGCATTCTTCTTTTAATCTCAAATCAATTATCTATAGGATATGTTTCAATCAAAACCAAATCATGAATTGATCCCCTAATTGATGCTGACGTTATCTCCTTGCATATGGTGATTGATATGACTTCAAATCTTCTAAATTAATTGTCCAATCAATATCTTCATCTTCTATTTTTATGGTAAGTCATTAATATCCAAATCATCAAATCCATCAATCAGGCCTCTTACATTGCTGCTGGACTTTTGTCAATTGTCATTAAATATTTCCATTCCAAATTAAATTGGAGTCATCCAATATCTTCAATTTTCAAGCTCCAACTTTATCCAGGCTCATCAAGGCTGATTTTGGGTATTTTATCTTTAATTTCTGCAAAACAACACCACAACACCGCCTTACCCGTTCCAAGATAAAAACTAACAAAAATCAATTTAAATATGCCTAAACTATATGAAAATGCATGCAAAAATGTACATGAAATATGATGTGAAATCACACTATCAGGCTTCTTCAGAGAATGAAAATTCTCAGCCACTAACTAACAAATGATTACCAAGGACGATATTTTCTCTCTCCAACTCACACCCCTTATAACAGAATCCCTTTACAATTTCATTCCCCATTCCTCACATCACTCGCAACCACGTGGGTATTACCATCATGTCTCTTTCTATTATTCCTCACATAAACTCTCCACACTTTGGGCTTGGGCCACTGTTGGACTAGCAATTCATTTGGTCCTTGCCCAATAGCAGCAATCCTATCACTGCCCCTTCCTTGAAAAACAGACTTGTCCTCAAGTCTGAAATGAGGAAATTGACTTCGGAAATTAAACTCCTCCTCCCAAGTAGCATCTTCCACCGATTTTCCTTTCCACTGTACAAGGAATTGGCTAACAGTTTCGACTCGCTTTGCGACTCTGCGAGTGGCTAGAACAACTGCAGGTTCTTGAGTGGTCGTGGCATCACTCTCCAACTCCACAGGAAGTGCCTCCTCCACTCGATAGTTCCCAACAGCTTTCTTCAACGAGGAAACGTGAAAAACTGGGTGGATGCGAGTAGATTCGGGGAGTTTCGGCTTATATACTACCACCCCCATCTTTTCCAGAATTTGAAAAGGGCCATATTATCTGGGAGATAATTTAGGACATATTCGGGGCCCCATGGATTGTTGCCCATGAGGTCTCAACTTCAAGAAGACCCACTCACCCATCTTGAAACTACGGGCAGTTCTTTTCTTGTCAGCCCGAACCTTCATGTTGTGTTGAGCTTTGTTCAAGTGATATTTCAACTGCCTGAAAACTTCATCTCTATCCAATAATTCCCTTTCTCTTGCTTCCACCTTGGTTTCGCCGTAAGAAGCGAGTAATCATTAGTGGAGGTCTCCTATAATCTGCCTCAAAAGGAGTAGTGGCAGTAGAAACATGAAAAGTGGTGTTGTACCAATATTCAGCCCAATGCAACCACTGCACCCAAGACTTTGGTTGGTCAGCAATGAAACAGCGAAGAAAGGTTTCCAAACACCTGTTAACAACCTCAGTTTGGCCATCCGTTTGAGGATGGTATGCAATGCTCATTTTGAGATGAGTACCCTGCGATTTGAACAGTTCCTGCCAGAAATTGCTGACAAAAATCGGGTCCCTGTCACTCAAAATAGAAGCTAGAATGCCATGGAGTTTCACCACCTCTTTGATGAATACATCAGCAACTCTCCTTGCTGGGTGTTTTTGGGGAATGAAGTGACTGTACTTAGATAGCCTGTCGACCACCACAAAAGTGGCCTCAAATCCTTTCGATTTGGGCAGCCCAATAATAAAATCCATCGAAAGCTCCTCCCAAATCAATTCTAGAATTGGTAGAGGCTGTAATAACCCTCCGGGTGAGGCTTCTAAGTACTTCTGGCGTTGACAGACATCACATTCTTGCACAAATTGCTGAATGCAATTTTTCATGCCAAACCAATATAAATTTGCTGCAACACGCCTGTAAGCGTGGTAGAATCCCGAGTGTCCTCCTTGGGGAGTGGCATGATATTCATCCAGTAGCTTAGGAATCCAAGGAGATGAAGCTGATACCACCAAGCATCCCTCATACAATGCACCTATAATTTCCAGCAACTTAGCATCTTGGTGCATTTCTTCTATTAACTCTCTTCCCTTTGGCCAGCTTGGGAGGTGAACCAAAGTCCCAAATTCTGCATCCCCATACATTCTGGACAAAGCATCAGCACCTTTATTTTCGAGACCCGGTTCATATATAATATCAAACTGATAACCAAGGAGCTTGGCTGCCCAGTTTTTCTGATAGGCAGTCTAGGTAGTTATTCGCGCCGCTACGGCCGCTATCACGGCGGCGTGACTCGTAGCGGTACCTCGGCGCTACGCTAAAGTCCGTTGCGTTGAGGTTTTGTGTAGCGACCGTTGCGCCTCAGGTAGTGGCGAAATCGCACCCGTTGCGGCCACATCAGTGAAGGAATGATGAAAATCCAAAAAAGCCCTCGATTAATAGTCATTTTAGGGTTTTTTTGGTCATTTCATTCCCTCTCTTAGCCAACACTAGTGGAAATAATGTAATATACGGGAATGTTTTACGTCAGTTGACCATATGTTTGACGTTAAAAATGAGGCGGTGGCAATTTTGTAAATATTAAATCACTATTTGTGTCAGTTGTGTAATGAATTGACGTTAAAAGTGATTTGCAAGAATTATTAACACTTTTAACGTCAGTTGTTTATACAACTGACGTTAAAAGTGTGATTTTTACGTCAGTTAAATAAATAACTGACGTAAATAATTGTATTCCTCTCTGAAACTCATTCCTATCTTTCTTTTGTTGTCATCTCCCTGTTGTAACTCTTGACACAGATCACTCCATATAGTGCAGTTTATTTCTAAACTTTTTTTTTTAAAACAAGTTTATTTTTAATCTTAATGAATTAGCTTGAATTAGTAAACAAATTCTTGTTCAAATTAAAATAAATAAACACTTAACATAAAACAAGTTATATATGTATAATCAAATCGTATCTAATTGAAGCGATTCATAAGTTACAATTACATGATTAAAAGATAAAAAATTTCTGCAACATAGCCCTAAAATATAAAAAAGTTTCTGCTTCAACGTCATTTTCTTCTCAGTGTCCTCAGAAACTCCAATGGATGCATCTCCTCCCTCACTTGAATTCCTTGATGCTCCATCTGAATCCACAGTCACTTGCTGCCAAAGCAGAGTGAAGGGGACGAATGGGATGAAATAAGGTGAGGGAATCACATTACGTGATTCACCCAACCTTACCATCCATGTTACGTGATTTACTCAACCTCAGAAGTTTTTTGACCATTAAGACAGAGACCTTTAAGTCTAGGTATAAGAAGAAATAACAAAAGACTCAAATATGATAGAGCCATATTGTGAAGGAATAGAAAACGCACGAAATATAGAGGAAAAGAAGAGGCTGTATTACTGACTGATACAGAAGAATGGTACTTTATATAGAGAAGAGAGACTAGCTGATTTTCTTGAAAACTGATCTATAAACTTAATGCTCATTAAGAGGATTAAGTTACAAGGTGCATGGGTAAGTAGCACATTAGTCAAAGGAATGAATGTTTTTGCAGAAACTTATACACTTTTAACGTCAGTTGTCTTCAACAACTGACGTTTAAATTGTTTTTAAAATAAAAAATATTTATTTTTAACGTCAGTTGTTTATAAAACTGACGTTAAAAGTGTGATTTTTACTTCAGTTAAATAAATAGCTGACGTAAATAATCCTATATCTTTATCTGAAATGCCCTTTTGTCACTCTTAACGCAGGGTCACTCCATATAGTGCAGTTTATTTCTAAACTTTTTTTTAAAACAAGTTTATTTTTAATCTTAATTAATTAGCTTGAATTAGTAAACAAATTCTTGTGCAAATTAAAATAAATAAACACTTAACATAAAATAATCAAATCGTATCTCATTGAAGCGATTCATAAGTTACAATTACATGATTAAAAGATAAAAAATTTCTGCAACATAGCCCTAAAATATAAAAAAGTTTTTGCTTCAACATCATTTTCTTCTCAGTCTTGTCCTCAGAAACTCCAATGGATGCATCTCCTCCCTCACTTGAATTCCTTGATGCATCATCTCGAATTCACAGTCACTTGCTGCCAAAGCAGAGTGAAAGGGATGACGGGGATGAAATAAAGTGAGGGAATCACATTACGTGATTCGCCCAACCTTACCATCCATGTTACGTGATTTACTCAACCTCAAAAGTTTTTTGACCATTAAGACAGAGACCTTTAAGTCTAGGTATAGGAAGAAATAACAAAATCTCAAATATGATAGAGCCATATTGTGAAGGAATAGAGAACGCACGAAATATAGAGGAAAAGAAGAGGGGGGGTGTAATACAGACTGATACAAAAGAATGGTTCTTTATATAAAGAAGAGAGACTAGCTGATTTTCTTGAAAACTGATCTATAAACTTAATGCTCATTAAGAGGATTAAGTTACAATGTGGATGGGTAAGTAGCACAGTAGTCATGGGTAAGTAACACAATAGTCAAAGAAATGAATGTTTTGCAGATACACTTTTAACGTCAGTTGTCTTCAACAACTGACGTTAAAAGTGTTTATAAATAAAAAATATTTATTTTTCACGTTAGTTGTTTAATACAACTGACACTAAATAAATGACCTTTAACGTTAGTTGTTACAAACAACTGACGTAAAATATTGTTTTATTTTTGGGTTTTGATTATAACGTTTACACCCGCGCGCCTTCTTCACTTCGCTCTGTACGTCTTTGTTCTTCTCTTTTCATCACGCTCACTCTCACTCTCAACTCTCACTCTCACTCTCACTCTCACTCTGCCGTAATCGCGAGCTTATCTCCACCGCAACCACCGCGAGGGCTTCTTCGCCACCACCGTGAGGTACACTCTTAACCCTAACTCTGTCTTTCCCACTCGTTCTTTGCAATAACTTGACATCTCTCTTTCCCCTTCCCGCGCACTAACTCTCCTTGTCCCTCTGCTCTCAGTAACCACATCGAACGTTGGCCACCACGCGAGCACTTATTTCTGGTGAGTCTTTAGGGCACATTTTTTAATTTTTGGTTTTGAGTGTATGTTGAAACTGTAGTCTCTGTAGTTGAAACTTGAAAATGTGAGTTTGATTTGTTTGGAATGTCTCTATTTCTGGTTGTGGATTTTGTGTTTTCTCTTGTTTTTCTTCTGCTATCATGACCTATTTCAAAATGGGAAGAAATTTAGAGTTGCTTGTAGCATGTGACATCAACAATATATTGCTCATTGGAATTCTGTTTTGTTAATTTATCTTCATCTGCTTATTTCTTTTGTCTTAAGAAACCTGAAAATGGTGTAAATTTGAAATAATTTTTAAACGCCTTGGATATATGTTTTGTATATCTACAGAACCTATCTAGTTATGGATTGTAGTTGGATGGTTTGTAAGTGCACAAGTGCTGAGTATTTGAAGGGGGTGGGAGAATTTATAGAATTTGCTGAAAGGAATGGTTCTAATGGTAATGGAATGTTCTGTTGTCCTTGTGTCAAGTGTTTGAATACGAGGAAATGTACGGTGAAGGATATACGTACTCATTTGATTTGTGAAGGGATTTGCTTGAGTTATACAAGATGGATTTGGCATGCTGATGTGTTGTTGAGTAGTACGGCAAGTGTCTCCCAAAGTGAGGACGTTGACGTAGATATGGAGGATGATCGAGTAGAGGACATGATTCGTGATATTGGACAAGAATCTTTTCATCGAGCTCATGTGTATGATAGGTTGTGCGGTGATGCGGATAAGCCTTTATATCCAGGGTGTACTACTCATACACGGTTGTCGGCGATGCTAAAATTGGTTTGTGTGAAGGCGAGAAATGGTTGGACCGATAAAAGCTTCACGAAATTGCTTGAAGTGTTGAAAGACTTGCTTCAGGAGGACAACACATTGCCTGACCGTAACTATGAGGCCAAGAAGGTATTGTGTCCGATGGGTATGGAGTATAAGAAGATACACGCATGCCCCAATGATTGCATATTGTACACCGGTGTTCATGAAGACAATCATGATTGCCCCAAATGTGGGTTATCACGATACAAAGTGAAGGGTGGTGATGATGATGATGATCTTGATGATGTGAGAAAAAAGGGTCCTCCTGCGAAGGTGTTGTGGTATCTTCCAATAATTCCAAGGTTCAAGCGATTGTTTGCCAATGCGAAAGATGTGAAGAATCTTAGATGGCATAATGATGAGAGGAAACGTGATGGAAAGGTTCGTCATCCTGCTGATTCTATGCAATGGAAGAATATTGATACTATGTTTCCGGATTTTGCTGATGAGCCAAGAAACCTAAGGCTTGGACTTGCTACGGATGGAATGAATCCTTATGGTAACATGAGTAGTATTCATAGTTCATGGCCTGTTCTGTTGATAATTTACAACCTGCGCCCTTGGTTGTGCATGAAGCGCAAATACATGATGTTGTCTATGATGATTTTGGGCCCAAAGCAACCGGGAAATGACTTAGATGTTTATCTAATTCCCTTGATTGAAGACTTGAAAACGTTGTGGGTGGAAGGTGTTAATGTAGTTGATGGGTATTCTCATGAGACTTTCAAGTTTCGTGCCATGTTATTTTACACCATCAACGACTTTCCAGCATACGGTAACTTGTCCAGGTACAGTGTCAAGGGCCATAAAGCATGCCCTATATGTGAAGAAGGCACATGCTACACTCAGTTGCATCATGGAAAGTAGACGGTTTACCTTGGGCATCGGAGATTTCTTAGACGTGATCACCCATATCGTAAGATGAAAAAAGCTTTTAATGGATGCCAAGAGACAGAAGAAGCTCCGGCGGCCTTAATTGGAGAGCAGGTTTATCAGAGGGTAAAGGGCATCGATGTTATATTCGGCAAGTCCAAAAAGAAAGGTAAAGCTGCTAAGAAAAACATATGGAAGAAGAGGTCGATATTCTTTGATCTTCCATACTGGCGCAAGCTTGATGTCAGACACTTCATTGATGTGATGCGTGTGGAGAAAAATGTGTATGATAGTGTGATCGGCACGCTTCTCAACATTCAGGGCAAGACAAAGGATGGTATGAATGCTCGTCTCAACCTCGTTGCTATGGGTATACAAGAGCAGTTAGCTCCAGTTGTTGAGGATGGTAAGCGGACTTATTTACCGCTAGCATGTCATACTTTGTCAAAAAAAAAGAGACAAAGTTTCTGCGGGTGTCTTCAGGGCATCAAAGTTCCACATGGTTACTCTTCAAATATGAAGAGGCTTGTCTCTAGTGATCTTAAATTAGTTGGCTTAAAGTCTCATGATTGTCACATCTTGATGCAACAACTTCTGCCCGTTGCTATTCGTGGTATTGCTCCAAAAAATGTGAGACATGCCATTACTCGGTTGTGCTCATTCTTCAATTCTATATGTAGCAAAGTCGTTGACCCCCATATGTTGGATGACTTGGAAGTTGAGGCTGCTACAATCTTGTGCCAATTGGAGATGTATTTTCCTCCTTCCTTTTTCGACATAATGGTTCACTTAATTGTTCATTTGGTGAGGGAGATTAGATTATGTGGTCCGGTTTTTCTGAGATGGATGTACCCAGTTGAGCGCTACATGAAGATCTTGAAAGGGTACGTGAAGAATCCTCATCGTCCGGAAGCATCTATTGTTCAAAGGTATGTTGCAGAAGAAGCTATTGAGTTCTGTTCGGACTACCTTCATAACACGGATCCTATAGGGGTTCCTAAGCCTCGGCATGATGAGATAAGATGTCAAGGTAAGGGTACACATGGCTTAAGAATTAATAGCAAGGGTCGGGATGAAGTTCTTAATGCACATTTGTATGTATTGAACAACATCGATTCTGTTCAACCTTTCTTATTTGAACATAAAAGAAAAGTCAATCAAGAAAACCCTCGAATGAGCGAAAGGTGGCTGTTGAACAAGCATAACAAGACTTTCTTACCATGGTTCAAGGAAGAAATGCTTAAGGATGGTAGTACTGCTTCTGATGACGTAAGATGGCTAGCACGTGGGCCTATCTTCAACGTCATATGTTGGAGCGGATACGACATCAATAAATTTTCCTTTTATACAAAGGAATAAGATAACAAGAGTACCATGCAAAATAATGGGGTTATGATCGTGGTCGAAGCAATGCACTTCTCTAGTGCAAAGGGCACAAAACCCGTTATAGCACCGACACCTTACTTTGGTTATATTGAAGATATTTGGGTGCTCAATTACATTAAGTTTATGGTGCCGGTTTTTAAATGTAAGTGGGTTGATAGTAACGGTGGTGTACAAACCGACGAATTGGGGTTCACATTGGTAGACCTCAACAAGTTAGGTCATATAAATGAGCCTTTCATAATGGCTTCCCAAGCAAAACAAGTGTTCTACATCACTGATCCTTCTAACAAAAGGTTGTCCGTGGTTCTCCAAGGAAAAAGCATGTATAATGGTAGTGATGAAAATCAAGATTCAAATCTTGATATTCCTGAGACTCCTTCTTTTTCAACAAACATGCCTACTATAATCGAGGAGACACAGGTGGACGATGTACATGCCACTCGTGATGATCATCACGAAGGGATATTGATATAGGTAGTTTAAACTTAGTATACATTTATTTTTATTTATACTTCTGTATTTATTTTTAGTTATAACCTATGTTAATAAATATATATTGTTTTTGAACATGCATACATATGGATCAGTCGGATGGCCCACATGCACGGGTGGTTGTGCGGCTATTATGTGATGCTTCATATGCTGAACATAGTCTCCACATCTATTACGGATGGATGGAGGATGGTAATATTTAAACAACTTGTTAAATTATATATTATAGTTTTGATGATGACTTGCATTAATGTTTTGTTATTATTTGAACGTGTGTAGGCATTTAACGACCAATCGTCTCTTCAAAAAGATGAGTTTAGAGACTTGAGGATGCGCTTGGCAGAATTCTTCTTCAAGTATGTGGCTGAAAAAGGAATTGACAAGATACCTCCGCAATACTTAGATGAATAGTTTTTTGTTAGACTTTAGAAACTAATTAATAACATTTATATATATATATATATACTTAGATTGATAGTTTTGTTTGTAGACATTAGAGACTAAAATTTATATATATATACTTGTAGATAGTTATGTTTTTCCTATACATGGGTTTTGGTTTTAAGTCCCCCCATTATTCCTTTGTATATTTCTTTTCTTTTTGTTAATATTGAAATTTAAGGGTAGTGTTTGCAATTCTGTAATGTGTGTGATATTCTCTGTGTTACTGGGATATTTACTGAATGCAGGGATAGCTGAGGGGAGTGATATTTTAAAACTGAATTTTAAAAAAAAATCTATTAACGTCAGTTGTATCAAACAACTGACGTTAATAGTATTTTATAAAATATACAGTACACTCTATTAACGTCAGTTGCAATAAACAACTGACGTTAAAATTAAAATCTTTAACGTCAGTTGTGTTAAAGAACTGACGTTAATAGTTTTATATTTAACGTCAGTTGTTTAAACAACTGGCGTTAAAATATTAACTATTAACGTCAGCTGTATTTACGTCAGACAATATTCTGACGTATAAAATCAATTTTAACTGACGTAAAAAGCACTTATTACACTAGTGCAAATCGCTCACCGTTGTCTTCTTCTTCCTCTCTCAGACGCGCCGTCGGCGCCGCCCCTTCCCACGATTGTTGTATCTCTGTTCTATCTCGTCGTATCTGTTCATATCTCTCTGTTCTGTGACTTTTCAGTATAACAAAGGCTGTGACAGTGGGACTTCAGGAAATAGGGTGAAAGGTAACATGCTGTTAGGGTTTTAGGAAATTGGGCCATGTGGCCCAAATGTTCTTTTATGTCTTTTTTTCTTTGTTTTTTGTTTTGTTGGGCCTCAAAAGCTTAACCATTATATTTTATAATATCATAAATAAAATAAAAATTCAAAATAATGTAAAAAAACTAAATAATAACATATAATATAATAAACTAAATGAACTAAATAATAAACACCAAAAAATATAATAATAAATAGAATATGTTTATGTATATTGTTATTTTCTTATCTATAAATTTCTAAAGTGTTATAAATTGAGCCTTGGAGGCTAGAAGTTATTTATTTTTTGAGCCTTGGAGGCTAGAACTTATTTGCTTTATATTGGGTTTGAACTTTGAATATTGGTAACAATAAACTTTGATTAGTAGTTATGAATATGTCTTTAATTTAGTGTATTCTTCTATTTTTTAGCTTTCATATGTGTATGGTATAAATTTCTTGTATAGTTTCCTATACTTCGGTGTAGTGACCATACCGCTACCCGCTACACCGTTATTGTGTTTTAGGGGTCGGCCGGTACGCTATGCTATCCGCCATTAACTGCATACTCGGCGTTGGTAATGTGTTGCAACAACAGTTGGCGAAGACTCTTTTGATCCGTGCACACAATGAACTTGCGACCCAATAAGTAAGGACGCCAATGCTAGATAGAGTGCCACAGCCATCAATTCTTTCTCATACGCAGATTTGGCCAAATTACGATCTCCAAGAGCTTTACTAAAGTAAGCAATTGGTCTGACCTTTTGTATGAGAATTGCACCCAGCCAATGACCCGAGGCATCACTCTCAATGAAGAACTCTTGGCTGAAATCAGGGAGAGCTAAAATAGGCCATGTAGTCATTTTCCTTTTGGGCAAATCAAAAGCTTCCTGTGTTTTAGGGGTCCACTGGAAATTGTCCTTCTTGGTGAGAGCTGTGAGGGGTTTAGCAATCTTCCCATAATCCCTTTTAAATTTTCGGTAGTAACCGGTGAGCCCAAGGAAACCTCGCACCCCTTTGACATTTTTTGGATCTGGCCAATGCAACACACTATGAATTTTGTTGGGATCCATAGCTACCCCCTCCTTGGAAATAATATGACCGAGGTACTCAATCGATTTTCGGGAAAAGGCACACTTCTTTTCATTAGCAACCAGTTTCTGCTCTTGTAACACAGCCAACACTGCATCCAAAAGCTTCAAATGAGATTCCCAATCCGTACTGTACACTAGGATGTAATCAAAAAATACGAGCACAAATCTCCTTAACATAGCCCGAAAGGCATCACCATATACTCGTAGTGACCCTCGTTGGTTCTGAATGCTGTTTTGTGGACATCCTTCTCCCTAACTCTCACTTGATGATAACCTGACTTGAGATCTAATTTGGAGAAAAATTGAGCCCCGTGAAGCTCATCCAGCAACTCATCTATCATGGGTATAGGGAATTTGTTGGGGACGGTTACCTTATTTAAAGCGCGGTAGTCAACGCACATCCGCCATGAATCATCCTTCTTCTTTACCAGAATTACGGGACTCAAGAAAGCACTTTGACTGTGTCTAATCATCCCAGAATTCAGCATCTCTTGCACTTGTTTTTTAATTTCATTTTTATGATGGTATGGGTATCGATACGGTCTCACATTGACTGGGCCTTGTCCTTCCAACAAGATGATAGCATGTTCCTTCTCTCGTTTCGGTGGCAACCCATTTGGCTCCCTGAAAACCCCTCTATACTGAGCAAGTAAATTCTGCAACTCTCGCTCTTGTGCTTTTGATATTTTCTCTTTTGCCTCATATTGTTGAGACTGGATGAACACATGCATTTCAGTTGAGAAAAACATCCCTTCTATCCACTGTAGAGGCTTCCCGAAATAACTCTGTAAGGCTACTTGATGCTTATCACAATGACCCTTTCCTTTCAACTCCATCCACTGCCCATTCACTTGGAATTGCATGACCTGTTTTCCCCCAATCAACCCACATACCTCCTAGGGATGCCAACCAAGAAATTCCCAGAACCATGTCGATGCCCTCCAATTCAAAGAGTAAAGCATCAACCACCACTTTAGTGCTTCCCCTCAATCCCACTTGGGGGAGCATAATTTGGCAACTTCGGGTTCGTGTCGTAGAAGTTGTGACAAGAGTTCACTTGTTCCCCCAAAGCGCCGGATCCATGAGCAATACCACGTGGGCACTCCATTATGTCATGTCCCTGCATTCCACAAATCTCACAAACAATGTTAGTAGCACTCATTGAACTCACGTTAGCCCTTTCAAGCTGATCAAAGCATTTGTTCAGTGAGTCAATTTTAGACATTATAAGATCAGTGCTATTCATTTCAAACTTACCCCCCGAAATCTTTTTCGGGTTATTACCTTTTTCTGAACCCCATTGGTGGTAGTTGGTGGCCACGTTTTCAATGATGTTGAATGCCTCAGTCAGAGGCCTATTCATAAAGGCTCCACCAGCTGCGAAATCAAGTGACACCTTCGAAGAGTAATCCAATCCGTTGTAGAAGGTGTGCACTAACAACCACCTCTCGAGTCCATGATGTGGGCAAGACTCCAGCAATCCCTTGTAGCGATCCAAAGCTTCGGATAAGCATTCTCCGTCCTTTTGGAAGAAGCCGGTGATCTGGGCTCGTAGGTAGGCCGTCTTGGATGGAGGGAAGAATTTCTCCAAAAACGCCTGCTCCAGTTGGTCCCAAGTTGACAAGGTATTAGCGGGCACTTGCTTCAGCCAAGCTTTCGCTTTTCCAGTAAGAGAGGAGGGGAACAACCTGAAGCGAATAGCATCAACCGGGACGCCTTGAATTCTAACTGCATCGGTGAACTCCAAGAATGTCTCCACGTGATCAGTCGGGTCCTCCAAGGGCAATCCTCCGAATTGATGTTGCCTAATCATGTTGATTAGCATAGGCGGTATAGTGTAGTTCTCCGCCTCAATCTCTGACCTAGCAATCCCAGTTCGCAAACCCCTAGCATTTGGGGCTGCGTAGTCCTTCAACGGTTTCGTATCCGGGAGATTAGCCATGAGTGGAATGGGAATCAACCTCTCTCTCTCTCTTTGTAGTCTCCTACGTCTGTGAAAGGTCCTTTCGACTTCGGGGTCGACCTCACTAAGGTTTTCAAGACTTAGTGATCTTTGCATAAAAGAGAAAAACACAGAGAGATAGATGCAAAAAGAAAAAGAGATTGATGAAATAATTTTTTTTATAACAAAAATTAGTTAAAAAAAGAGAAAGAAAAGGTCCAGAAAAATCAATTTAAAAATTAAATTGAGATTCGAGAAAACACAGTCCCCGGCAACGGCGCCAAAAACTTGATGTCGTGCTTGCGTGCACGTCGAGCGATCCGGCAAGTGTACCGGATTGTCGCCAAGTAATAAAAAGATATCGATCCCACAGAGACCGTGATCTCAAATCGCAACTAATTGTTAAATGATAAAACCGGACTGTATAAAAATAAGAATTTTTTAAGAGGTTTTGATTTTTGAAATAAGAGATAACTTAGAAAATCAGATAAGTAATGCAATCAAGTAAAACAGAAAGTAAATCAGTTTATGGTTTTTCAGATCTAAATGGATTCCTAGGAATTGGGTTACCAACAAGATTGTTTATGTCACTAAACTGATTATCCCTTGTTAATTATCGAAATTGCCTTGAAGGCGAATTTATCCTCGAATAGTTAATGCTCCCTCTCGGGTTACAAAAACCGTGCCCAATTAAACCAACCCCTACTCTCGTGGTAGTCGAATTTAGATTGGACCCTTTACGTTTCGTGATAATTCGTTAATCCTCGAAGGACCGCTTCTAACTCTCGTGATTTAAGTCCTAAGTCTGATTCTTTAGATCCGATACCTAAGTTCACCGCTAGGTTCCTCCTTAGAATATCTACGACACGCAAACAAGTGGCCACCGAATTCACGAGTAATTAAAACACTAGAAATCAGATCTAAAGCAAAATCGTAATTAACAAGAAATCGAAATCAATTCATAACATGAAAACAGATCTTGGGTATAGCCCCAATCCCCATAAATTAAACTACTACTCAAGCATTGCCATGGTGATGACAAGCTTGATTAACAACAACATAAAATAAAAAATAAGAGAAGAGAAGAGGGAGAAGAAGAGAGATCCTAAATTATAGCCTAAGAGCAGCAGCCAAAAGTCTTTTAAAACTTCTCAGCCTGATGCCATATTTATAGATTAGGGAAGTTTGAATCCTAATCAAACACAAATCAGATCCAAATCAGTTGCTTTAGATCAAAGTAATGTGCGTCACGGTCGTGATGGCCATCACGGCCAGGCCGTGACGGATTCTGCCTTGGGCGTTTCTTCACTTTTTGGTATGTCACGACCGTGACCACCATCACGGCTAGGCCGTGATCAGTTCTGCCTGTGAGGGTCTGGTTCAGCTGACATGTCACGGCTGTGATGGGCATCACGGTTAGGTCGTGACCAGTTCTGACTTTTGCCTTCTTTCTTTTTCAGCTATGCTTGATCATGGCCGTGATGGGCTCTGTTTGACTCATTTTCTTCACTTTTCAAGCTCAATCTTCATGCCAGCTCCATCATGGTTGATCCTGAGCATTTAATCCTTAATTTCTGCAAAACAACACCACAAAACCGCCTTACCCGTTCCAAGGTAAAAACTAACAAAAATCAAATTAAAAATACATAAACTACATGAAAATGCATGCATAATGATAAACAAATATGAGGTGTAATCACACTCATCAGTTAACAAAAGGCTTACCAACAGAATGATTCAGTCAACTTACTTGCAAGCTGGGAATGATAGATATCCATTCATCAGCTTGAGGTGGAGTGTTGCAAATATTGTGAATCTTGTATTTTTTGTATTAGGCCCATTAGTCTGGCCCATTAGGTTTAGCGTTGCCTATATAATCTTATTAGTGTTTGTACTCATTACGATATCAATAATACTCAATATATTTTTCTACACTGTTCATCCGAGAGTCGTGGAATTTGTGCAGTTAACCTCTCAAATTCCTGGATATACTCCTCGACGCCACCCTCTTGTCGAATCAAAGAGAGCTGCTCGAAGATGTTTTTGTCGCTGATGCCGTCGTATCGTTCCAGCAGCTCACCCTTGAATTGGTCCCATGTCAATTCTTCTTCTCCATCAAGAAGGGAGTTGAATAAATGAATGGTAGGTCCCTCCATACACAACTGAGCCAAACTCACCCTCACTTATAGGCTCGTCTCTTGCACTTGGAAATAAACTTCTGCTCGAGCTACCCATCCAGCTGGGTCCTCTCTGGTGAACATGGGTAATTCGATTTTCTTTACTGATTGCCGAAACTCATCAAGAGAGTCGTCTTGGAGTTTCGTAACAATCTTTGCGTTTTTCTCGACTGATTTCTCAGGGGTATCAGTCCCTTTGTTCTTAGTGAGTAGCGCAATCAACGTCTCTTGGTTCTCTATTGCCTGAGATTTCATTTCGGAGAGAGTAATCTTGAGGATCGCCATATCATTCTCCAGAGCCACTACCTTTGCCTCCATTGCTCCTCCTTTGTCCGTTTTCTTCTTCGGTGGCATCCACTTCTCAGTATCCTTATCTCGTCGGTCCCGTCACGAATCCGGCAGGTCGAACCAGTTTGATAGAGAACAGAAAAGCAAATCACGGAATTAAGAAGAAAATGCTAAAGGATAAGGGGTGTTATTTGTATTATTTGCAGAAAAAAGGGAAAATACAGAAGGAATGGCTATTCCTACTGTCCAAGAGCCTGGCTCCTTCAGAGAATGAAAATTCTCTACCACTAACTAACAAATGATTATCAAGGATGATCTTTTCTCTCTCCACCTCACACCCCTTATAACAGAATCCCTTTACAATTTCATTCCCCATTCCTTACATCACATGCAACCACGTGGGTATTACCATCACGCCTCTTTCTATTTTTCCTCACATAAACTCTCCACACTTTTGGCTTGGGCCACTGTTGGACTAGCAATTCATTTGGACCTTGCCCAATATCAGCAATCCTATCAATATGGTATACTCTTGATCCCACTGACAGAAATAGGATAATGTCAGCTCTTTTGCTCTATTGTAGTGTTTAAATTCCAAAATATACTTCTACTCAATTTTTCCAAAGTTGCTATTAATTCTTTTTATGAGATGCAGGAGCTTAAGACTCATGGCAACCACTTCTATAATGTGTAAAGATAATTAATAAGCTAAAACTTCTATTTGTTCTTACGATGCTTTATGTGTCAACATTCTCCAATTGAGATTTCATACTTTAATATTTCATTTTACAAAGCCTAATGTTGGTGACATCAACATGACTCAACTCTTTTAAATATCTTTTAATTTTAAGGTAGAAATTGGAGAAACTGGATCCCTGTAAGCATCTTTCTAGAAAACAGAATAAAGCATTTCCCACTCTTTGTGCTTTGGCATTGAATTTTTCTACCATTCTTAGTGATTGGTAGAATTGAGGAAGTAACTATTCTAGTGGCTGGAGTGATGATGAACTTGTGAACTTTGTGCTCATAATTGGTATTAGATGTATCCTTTCTGAATTTGCCAAGCCTGCTCAATTTGATGTCAATAACAAGAAATCTAACTCACATACAATTCAAGGTATGCTCCATAGAGTTTTTTTGGTCTGACTAGTTTTAATTAAGAGGAAAGTTGAATATTGCATATTCTTGTTTGTGCAGCAAAAGATAGACAACAGGAAAAGGAGTGGGGTGCGACATCTTTTCATAATGGACAAACCACTAAAATGCCAAGAAGCGAAAGAGTGGAAAATGCTCATCTTAGCTATAGGTATTTGCTGGATGAACGAATCAAATGCTGAAGAGTCATTAAACTTGTGAATCTTATTTATGTAGTACCTACCTTTGAGTTATGAACTTATCATATTTCCTCAATTATTCTTATCAAGCAGCTTTGATGTTTTGTCCTTGGCTAAAGACTCTGGCATCTTGGATTAGCATAGAGGTGAACTTCCAGTTCTATATTTTTTTGTTTAGGATTCATTTTTGTGTGAGTGGTTTCTCATTGGTTAATTACTCTATGCATCTTCTAGATTATGGTAACGATTAGGGGTGGCAAAATGATCAATTTGTCCACCAGCAATCCAGTCCATCCATGAGAAAATCCATCCAATCCATCCATTTATAAAAAAAATAATATAAATGGGTTGGATGGATTTGATTATTTTTTTAGTGGATGGTTTATGATCCATCCAATATTTTTTAAAATCCATTTGACCAACAATCAAAAATATAATGGATCAAATTTTATCCATTCCAAAACCAATTATTTTTTCATATTATTTTTCACAAAATAAAAAAAAACCTCCATTTGTAACAAAAAAACACTGCATCTAGTTTTCTCTTCCGTTCCCTATTATTTTTTCTTCATTATTTTTTATGTTATTTATCTGTTTTTTTTTTCTTTTCTTTTGTTATATTAAGTATCAACTAATTAATTGTTCTCAAACATCAGTAGTAGTCCATGCCTTTTTTTTTTGCGGAGAAACTTAAAAAAAAATATTAACTAATTGAAAGCACAGAAAGTCGTAACAAGTTTCATAAAACAATGTCATAGAACGTCGTGGCAAAACAACCTTTGTAGATGCACATAATCAATAACTCCCATATAATAATAGAAAAATGACTGTGATACAAAATGGTCGTGAGATAGAGTGGAGAGAGAGTAAAGATAGAGAGGGAGTAGGAAAAAAGGTAGAGAGAAAGGGTAGAAAAAGGAAGAAAGAGGAGAGAGAGTGTGAGATAGAGATATAAAATAATTTCTTAAAATAAATTTTAGTGGATGGATTGGATATCCATCCATGAAAAGTTGTTAATGGATGGATCGGATGGATTTTGTTTAATGGATCATGGATATATTGGATTTTTTTAATAAATTTTTAATGGATTATAATGGATTAATGAATTGTTTTTAATTCCGTTATAATCCGAATAAAAATTTATCCGATCCATCCATTTGCCACCCTTAGTAACGATCATGTGACAAGTAGCTTGATAAAAGCCAATAAAGGACAATATTTGTTATATGGGTTAGAGCCTTACTATTTGTTCTTTTGTTCTTTAGTCGTTACATCATGAATATTTGTTATTATTTTCTAATTTATATTGATAAACTATATTTAAATGACTTTTTTTCTTATTTTATCATTCCAAATCACATTGATTTTAAAAAATTTGACTTCGGAAAATTTCATGATGATTTAGAGTTGAAGAAATGTATATGAAATGTCTATTATTAGACTTAGAATGACAATACGTATTAGATTCTAATGGTGTACTTTTTTTTTTTTTTTGGGTAGATGACAAGTTAATTAGCATTTGCTAGTTTCTTTTTTTTGTGTGGATTTAATGAAAAATATTTGGTTTTAATAGAATGAATTTTAGTATGATTTATTTGAATTGTTGGTATAATATAATTTAAGTTTTTTAGGAGTAAATGTTATTGACGTTAAAACTTTTGTTATCAAGGTTTAGTTGGTATTTAAATAAAATAAGTAAAAAAAAAAACTACAAAAAATAGCAAAAACTTCCTTCCATTAAGTTCGTCGCTACAATATAACATTCGTTGCTAAATTTGTCGCTAGCAAACAGCGACGTATCTGAATTTGTTGCAAACAGCGACATATTTGGATTCGTCATAAATAGTGACGGATACTAATTCGTCTTAAACAGCGACAAAATTATTAAATTTTCTACTTATGTCTTTAAATTATTTTAACGATGGACTTTTTTATTTTTAGCACATAGTTTTGTCTGTCGCTGTCTATGACGAAACATAAATTTCTTCGTTAAATTTTAGTGACGTCACTTTTCAACAGATTTTGTTTTGTCGCTAAATTTTAGCACATAGTTTTTCTCTTTAGCAATGAATTTTGTCCGTCGTTGATTTCATTTTTTTAGTAGTGAACGTAAAAAGTAAATTAATTTAAAAATTACTTGGGATTTGAGAATTGAAAAAAATGTCTAATAATATAATTTTAAATATAAACATAATTTTATATAAAATTCATATTAAATAAGTAAAATTTGAATACATCTAAATTATTATAATCATCTTTCATAGAACATGACAATTTATATAATAGTTAAACCAAATACGAACTTTGAAAAGAAAATAGCACATGGATCCTTGGGATGATCACTAAAAGAAAATGGGATATTACCGACGGAAAATAATGGTTGGAAGGCAACTCATAAATTTTTTTGGAACTGATTCTAACTCATATTATTAAAACTGATTCTCTTTATTAATATTTTTTCACGGCTAAAATGACTTCAATAGCTAAATTTACTTTTTATTTACATATGTGTTATATCATTCGGATAATTAAATAATAAATTTAATTTTAAATCTATTGAATACATACATATGAATGACTCAAACCACTCCCTCTTTCCTACTAATAAATTTTTAACCTAAAAATATTTAATTTTTACATTGGTGATTTTATATTTTTACCCTCTGCCATTGGTTCTCGTCTTATATTACATTGCTTTTTACTCTCTTACCTCTTTCAAAACTATAAAAATATTCAGAGCAATTAACGAATCAATGTTCGTGACATGGAGCTCAAGACCTATTTTTCTAAACTATCTTAGCAATAGCAAGGTAGGCAACTATCGTTAAAAATAAACAAAAACAAAAAGTAAAACGTCTGATTCAACTACTAAAGACAAAAAATGCATCAAAGAATCAAACTAAATCATATTGATCAAGTGGGCAGCTATAAAGTAAAGTGATTAAAATATACAAATACATAGGTAAGTAGGCAGGCATAAACAAATCAATCGATTAATATCCAAATAGGCAAGTTAATTTCTTTTTACTAACAAACAATATTATTTAACTTAAGCACTTAGTAAAACGTGTTTTTAATGGAAAATGTCAATTACACTTAAATCAGCTCATAGAACTAAAAACAATGATATTTAGTAATTGATTGCCCAATCTAATTTTCAATCACCTATCTCCAATTGCCTTCCTCTCCAAAAGTTTTTACCAAAAATTGTAATATGTATAATTGTAATTTTTTAAAGCAAATTTCATAATTTTCCTTTCTATTACAATTTTGCATCTCACCAAAAATATTGTTATTTTCTTCCATCTATTCAAGTTTATCTTGATCGCAAATAATATTCCACAATGTATTTTGTAATACTCTATCAATATATAATAAATATATATGAGTTTAGATACTTAAAATTAATATTTAAAATATATATTATGGAAACTAAATATAATTAAATAACATATATATATAAGTGATATTTAATATTATAACTCCATATTAAATTAAAAGAAAATAAGAAAAAAATATTTATTCAATTATCATAAGTACTTAGATTTATATTCACATTATTTGTAGTTTAATAAAATTAAAAATAACCATAAAAACATAAAATTAACTTCAAAAAATCAATAAATGTTGCATAATATTAAAATATGTTTTATATTTGAAACTGGAAAATAATAAAAAGACTAATAATCAAATATTTTTATTATAATTAAAACGTAAAATATAGAGAAGTTAGACCTTTCCATGCATTCAAATGTAAATTATTTGATAATGGTTACCACATACATATACACTAAAAAACACATACTCTAATTCCTAAACAATACACAACAATATATTTTGCATGATATATAATAAAGATCTGCAATTGGACGAAAAAAAATACTCATGTATTACTTACTTTTATATATATTCAGATACAATAAAAAAAATAAAAATTATATAATTGAGAATATATTTAAAAAATATAGAAAATTAATAATGAAGAACACACACACAAACATGTGAAATCCAATTTTATAATATAACAAATAAAAAAATGGATTCTATGTAACATTCATTGTCTATTTATAATGTGTATTTATTAAATCTTTTTTATACATATTCTTGCATTTTATATATGTGTATTACTATACAAAGAGTAATAACTCAACCCATTAACCACCCCATCATGGAATAGCAAATAATTTTTTTTATCAATATGGAAGGTGAAGCATTCAATCCTCTTTTTTTTTAATAAATAAAATGAAATTAAAATTAAAAGAAAATGACATAAAATAAAATGAAAAATTAAAAATAAAATTTATAGTTAAAAAATTAAATTAAATTTAAAATCTAGAAATGACAATGAAAAATAAATTTAAAAGTAAATGTTAAAATGAAATGAAAATTTGGAAGTTAAATTGAAAATTAAATTAAAATTACATATTGAAAAATAAATAAGAAAAATATAAGGAGGCTCATTTTTAAGATAATTTAAAAAATATAATACGAAATATATATTTACATAAATATCCTTTATTAGGTAAAATAAAATACCAGTTATACCCCAGCATAAATATCCTTTATTAGATAAAATAAAATATCAATTATACCTCAGCTAGTATGAAGTGATTTTAAAAATTTACCCCAACCACCACCTTACCATTGTAGGGTTGGACAAAGCTAGAAAATGAAAAGTTGGGCTATAAAACACGACTTGATCCTTAAACAACTTTGTAGCCTATATAAGCAACGATTCATTTGTTTGATAATACATGTCAACGCCACTAAACATTTAAAAGAAATAATCTCATTTTTCCTTATATTTTACTTAAATGTGTCTCAAGAAGTGTTTATATTCCATTTGTGGATGATGGAATCTCAAGAAGTGTTTACTTAATGTCAATAGGCATTAGGTAATTATACTTTTGTGTGTGATTTTTAGTCACATGATTAGAACTACCTAAAATTAGTTTTTTTTTGGTACATAATATTGGATATATTTGCTGGAATTGAATAAATTCAATTTAAAATTATAATTGATCCTTTAAATTTTACCATCTACTTTTAAATTAATCTTAGGGTTAGGCTAGTAGATTAGTTGTTCTCATTGCTTTTTCACTTGGTTTAAATGTTATGCCATCACTTAGACAAATTATCAATTTTCTTAAATCCACCGTATCTAAAGTAGGTTTCACCTTAAGATTACTTTGAGCAGCAAAGGAGAGGTGACGTCGAATATGCTCTGATTGGACATAGAGCATGCATGCACCCTTTACAAATTTTCCTTTTTACCCCAACCTTTAGTTATGAAATTTCATTCTTACTCCCTCTCCTTCTCACCTAGTTAGTCAACATGAAACATCTATGTCGCACCGGCCACCATGAATGATCGCCACGTTCAAAGTGGAACTATCATTGTCCTTCCCCCTCTCCCCCGGCCACCATCATCCCAACCCCACCACTCTCGGATGTTGTGGTCAAGGAGAGGATGACAGTAGCACAATGGGAAGGGAGCTCATGGGTGGTGCAAACTGTTGGAACCAAAGTGGTTCTGGTTTATTTAATCTCTAGGTTTTGATGTTAACAAAAGGATTAAATTTTCTTGGCAAAGTGTTAGTTGAGATTTAACAAGTGATTTCAGTTTATGCTGGAATATCCAAAATAATATAAGGTATACAATGCTTGGACTCTTGCAAAGAATTACCCGTCCAAAGGTTATTTAAACTGTTTATATTTTAATAGTTAAATAGATGGCTAACTAAAATTCAGTAGACGTCCATAGTAGCCACGTCAGCAGACGAGTGCTCTTCTTGAAACTCAAGTATACATCCATAGTGCATAACTAAAATTCAGTAGACGTCCATAGTGCCACGTCATTGGACGGAGTTTCTTTAAGGACTTAGCAAGTCCAAAGACTTGTGTGGACGAGTGCTTCTACCACATTAGTGGACGAGCAGAATAAAATCTTGTGTAGACGCGTTCTTAAACTGAGTGCCAGTAGACGGTTCTACATCTTCTATATCTTTACTACCTTGAATATGATTTAATGCAATCTGGTCCTCGATGAATTTATTTCAAATGATTGATATTTATTTCAAATGAATATTCGTTCTTCCCATTTGTTTTTATCCGATTAATGTCTTGTTTCCTTTGAGAAAATTCATAGTACTATCAAGGAAATACAAAAATCAAATAGTACAATTGGAATTGCAAAACGATCTATACGATGACATCTTTATTGCTAGACAAAAGCTAGGTTATACACAAAGGAGGAAAGAAAGTTTTTAAGGTACAATTACTCAGAACAGTGACACTACAAAAAAACAATTGTTTAGCGACCGTACTTTTCGGTCGCTAAACCATGTAAATCGGTCGCTATTTGTTTTAGCGACCGAATCAGAGACCGATTTATGATGGTAGCTGAATACCTGGTCGCTAAAGTTTTAGCTACCGAATTATTATTTCGGTCGCTAATTAGCGACCGTAAATTCGGTCGCTATAAAATAAAAATCGGTCGCTATTAGGTTGGTCGCATTTTTTGGGTAACCATTTTTAGCGACCGATAATCGGTTGCTAATTCGGTCGCTAATTTTGGTTACTGTTAACCTATATTAGCGACGGATTTTCGGTCGCTATACATCATCTGGAAATCTTAAATAAAGTTTAGCGACCGAATTATTGGTTTCTAATTCGGTCGCTAAACTGGTTATTATTAAAAAAAATTTAATTTTAATTTTTATAATAATTTTTTTCTGATTTTCTTTAAACGTTAAAAAAATTACTAATAAAACACACCAAATAACTTATGAAATATACAATCATAAAAATAATAAATATATATAAAAAGAATAATCCAAAATGTCGTACAAGAATCGTTTAAAGTAAAAAATATGGAGAGAAAAAATCAGTCATGATGAGGGGGAGATGGAGGAATCCAATCATCCTCAGCGTCCGTACCACCGACGTCTGCTAGCTGATCGTCCTCTCGCAGAGAGACATCGATGGCTGGCGGCGGAATCGAGGAGCGGCAAAGCAGCGCACAACCGCCGGAGCATCATCTCGAGCAATCGAGTCTGGATCCTCATCTGCTCCAACACCACCGCAGTGATGTCGCCCCGCTCGATGCTCGCCGCATCACCGGGTGTGCCCGAGTCAACCGTGCAATCTGTCCGCCATCTGCTCGCTTCTCTCGCTCTTCTCCCGAAGCTCCGCGTTCAACTGCGTGATGGTGTCCTCGCATTTGGTGGAACTGCTCCCGAGGGACGGTATCGACGCAAAGAAGGAGCAAAGCGTGCTTGACGATGAAGCGATGAACTCGGCTCCCAGTGTGTCCGAGGCCACACACGTGCCCCTTCTTGTTCCCCGCCCCGACGACCTCCAAATAAATGGCATTATCGTCGACGGAGACAGGAGAGCAACCATCACCGATCAAAGCCTCATCTTGTGACCGTGAGGCACGTGATATGGCATCGTCCTTCTTCTCGTTGAAGCCCGCCTACAAAGTATAGTTGAATAGATTTAGTTAAAATAATTATATCCAATATTAACAAATCATTTATAATAAATTACAAGTAAACACTAAATTATTTTTTTTTTACACAAGATAGTTACGGGCCTTGTCGTTGACCCATGTCCCCGACTTCAACTTCTTCGTCCTCTCCACCAACTCCATAGCAATGGGCTCATTGTTTCGTGCTTTCTGCACATAATAATATAATATTAAATTCATAAGAATAATTAAAAATGAAAACTAATTAATTAAATAGTATATTAAGTCAAAAGTTTAATGTATTACCAGCTCGTCGTAGTGGGGCGGCTGATTTAGACCCACCGGTCCAAGCACATGCGCCACCATCGAAGCTCGATTACACGCCGAGCCGTGGCCCGGATCTCCCGGAACTTCTCGCAGCCCAAGATCGGGTCCAGCTGCCTCATGATCTCGGGATCCACCCACCTCCCCTTATTATGCCCCTTCCTCGCCTTGTTCATCGATTCTTCATAACCAAAGTGAGCCTTTATGCTCAAATATGTCCCCGACGAGAGCCTCTAAAGCTAAGTCCCACCTATACTCTTTCTCGCAACTTACAGTTGTTAGGAAATTCGTGTATACATATATATAATGTAAATTTAATTTAAAAAACTTAATAAACTGTTACCTTAAACTCTAAAAACAACTCGATCCCTATGGCCCGGTGGGATGGCCTTCCATGTAGGCCATGGACCATCAAACTTGCGTCGCGCAGATCTTCGAGATCGAATCGGAAGGGCCTTCGGCGGGAAGAAAGCTCAAAGAAAATTAGAGCATTAATAAATGTTATAATTAAATTTTAAAAACAAGTAAATAGAAATTAACGATACTTTATATATATTAAAAAATTAAATTAGCATACTCGTTATCCCCCCGGGATAAGAAGAATCCTCCCGTCGGATGGACCACGACTCTCCCGTCCCGAAGATGATGATGGTCCTGGCGTCGTAGGTGTGGATGATGAGGGTGCAGCCTGTGTCCCGACCACATGAGGATGGGTGGGGGGTGCAACTCCATCACCCTGAGGTGTCCCGTCAACAGAGGTGCTGGCAGGATGGTCTCGATCTGAAGGCCGGGGGTCGGCCGACGAAGGGACTCTCGCAAAGACGACCTCCACGACGACCCCTACCTCTCGGAGGAATCTACCATCTGTGAAAAAAATGAAAATATGATTACACAACAGTGTAAATAATACAAAAATAAATTACCTAATAAGTAGAATGACATTCACACAATGAATTATGACATAAATAAATTACCTAAGTAGAATCTCCGTCACTAAATTCACCCTCGGTCTCATCAAGTATCACTTGAACGGAATGTACCTTCGCTAGATGCGTCCAACTCGGATTGATCCATTAACTCTCTTTCAACTTCTTCCCCATTTCCGAAATGTCCGCCGAGAGAATTAACAATAATGTCCGTAATTTGAATTTGCAACGGTATGTGGGGTCTTGAAAACTCATCATCTTGGTACGGAGCATCTTTTTCAGGCTGGTTGATTACATTATCGCAATTATATCTGCGAGCCTTTATCTTAATAACACCCAACCAGCCATGATGTCCTTCGGGATATGGCGAGTAATAAACCTGCTTCCGCTTGTTGTGAAAAAATGAATGAGTCGATACGCCTTATTATACCTTCAAGACAGCCTAACTTGAACAATACCATAATTTTTATCTATTTTTGTCCCTACGTCAAGAGTAGGATCAAACCAATCACACTTGAAGATAACTAATTTCATCACGGGAAACCGGTATAATCGAGTTCAAGGATGTCGGTTAGAACCCCATAGAAATCATCCTCTACATTGCCATCGGTGGCTCGCACACAAACACCATAGTTACACGTCTGCATTCCTTCATTCCATGTTTTTGTGTTAAATTTATATCCATTTACAATATAAGTATTCCATGATGTAACCCATCCGTTAGGCCCCCATGCCAAATTTGTCAACAATGGATTTTGAACATTGTTTTCTGGATCTAGTACCTAAACAATCAAATATTATATTATTCTTATACATGCTATATATTTAAGGAGATAAAATGTATGCTTCAAAAAATGAAGATGCTTAACCTACATATTTACTTGAACCACGTAGCAAAGTGAGAAGTAATTTCTCGATCAACCTTGATCATTTGAAATGTCGAGGTTGGAGATCCCTTAGAAAATTGCCGTACATCCTACATATGGGAGATTAACAAAGGGACGATTAATAATAATAAATGTCAATTGAACTTATTAAAGACGTTGTAGAAACTTACTCTAAATATGGCGCCACCTCTTCACAATTTTGAAGGATATACAGATGAGCAAAGATTAATGTCACGCTTGCTCCAAGAAATATCCTTTTGATTTGCCACTAAATCTGTCCTGGATAGTTGAATATTGATATAGGAGGACTAGTTGAACATCCTTCGCCCGAATCAACGTTTCTAGGCATCCTTGTCCTTCTCGTGTTAACTTCGTCCGGATAGTAATAAGAGGCAAAAGTGGAAGTCTCCTCTACTAAGTATGCTTCACAAATGGAACCCTCCACTCGTGCCTTGTTCTTGACTTTGTGTTTAAGGGAGTGCAGGAACCTATTAAAGAGGGATACATACAAATAATTACTAGTTTTAGGGAAAGCTAAACTACTGCTCTCGTGTTCGTGAATTTCATATGTATTAAGTAAAATAGTTGATGTTGTTTACCTCTCAAATGGATACATCCAGCGGTATTGGACTGGGCCACCAACTCTTGCTTCGTAAGGTAGATGAACTGGCAGGTGTTCCATGGAATCAAAGAAACTCGGCGGGAAGATTTGCTCCAACTTACATAACAAAACGGGTATCTTGACTTCCATATCCTTTAATTGATTCACATTTAGTGTTGTCGATGTAAGCTCCCCTGAAAAAGTGGCTAAGCTCAACAAGTGGGTTCCAAATTTGCTTGATGTGCGTCAAACGCAATTGGAAGCAACCGTTGCATGAACACGTGGCAATCATGACTCTTCATTCCATGTAACTTTGCTTCCTTAATGTCAACACATCTACCCAGATTGGAAGCATACCCATCTGGTAACTTTAGTTCTTTAACCCACTTACAGACGGCCAATTTCTGTGCTTTGCTTAGTGTATAACTTGCCTTCGGTTTGATAAGTCTGCCACGACCACCACCGTCTTGCAACTCAAGCTCCTTCCGATTGCAAATGTCAGCCAGGTCCAATCGGGCTTTATTTGTATCCTTTGTCCTCCCCTTGATGTCCATCAGTGTCAAACACATTCAAAAACACATTCCTCTCAATATGCATGACATCAATGTTGTGACGGAGTAGCTGCGTCCTCCAATACGGCAACCTCCAAAATATACTTTGTTTTGTCCAATTATGGTTGACGCCATAATCAGGAATATGTTCTCCTTGGGTTTCATGGACGAGCGGTAAGTATTGTACTCTGCGCCATACATTAGGACCAGTCAAACGTGGTGGAGGCGGTGTTCTCTCCGCACAACGCTTCTTGAATGCATTCTTGTTCCGCCTATAAGGATGATCTTCCGGAAGGAATTGACGATGACAATCAAAATATGAGATCTTTCGACTGTGTTTAAGCGTGAATGCCTTCGATCCATACATATTGGGCATCCAAGCTTCCCCGCGGTCATCCAACCCGACATCATCCCATAAGCAGGAAAGTCGTTGATCGTCCACATTAAAGCTGCTTTCATGATGAAATTCTGCCTCAAAGATACGTCATATGTCAACATACCATCATTCCACAGCATTGTCAACTCATCTATCAGTGGCTGCAAGTACACATCAATCTTACCTTTTGGATTAGACGGACCCGGAATTATGACTGTTAGGAACATAAACTCCCGCTTCATGCACATCCCCAGGGGAAGATTGTATGGAGTCAGGATAACCGGTCAACAAGAGTATGCTTTTCCAGACTGCCCAAAAGGATTAAATCCATCAGCAGATAACCCCAATCGGACATTGCGAGGGTCCTGCGAAAATGCCATATGAACCCTATCAAAATGCTTCCAAGCTTCTCCATCAGATGGATGACACAAGATATCTTGCTCCCTCTCATGCTCACTATGCCACCTCATGTGAGCTGCAGTGGCCATCGAAGAGTACAATCTTGTAAGTCTTGGCACGAGCGGAAAGTACCACATCTTTTTTAGTGACCTCTTCTTCTCAATGCCCATCCTAGTGGTTGTCTTATACCGATCCGCACCACAAAATCGACAACACGTTATGCTTTCCGTTGAATCATCCTTATAGTACAACATACATCCATTCGGGCAACAATCAATTTTCAAACACCCCAGACCCAAATTTTCCACGGACTTCTTAGCATGATAAAAACTTGTAGGCATCCGATTGCCTTCTCGGCAATGCCTTGGACACCGACTGTTGAGGCGATTAAAACAGCCTTCTTGCATATTGTAGTCGATTTGATACTCAACCATTCCATGCACATCGACAACTCCGTGACTCCCGACATCCTTCCCACAATGGAGATCGTGCAAGACTCAAAGCATATCATAGAATCTTTGAGCTTCGGGATTCGGATTCTCCTCTATGTATTGGGAACCCATTCCACCATCTTCTCCCCCATCTTCTTCTAGTACAACACCAACCGATGGTCCAAAGATGATCCATTATCATCTGCTCGTATGGATTCAATTATTCCCTCCCGTCACCTCTTCCATAGTACGAACCTTCAGCCACAATCGGGTTTAAGTCGTGCAACGTCTCACCATGGTTACTCCACCAATAGTAATCAGGCATGAAGCCCTTCTCATAAAGATCGGCTACAACTCCATCCACACTTTTGAAAGATTGACACTTGCATCTTTTGCAAGGACACCTCAATTGATCACCGCCCAGTCGTATAAATCTCTCCTGGCTAACAACAAACTCTATAAACTCACCCACTCCAACTCTATACTCTTCCCTAAGACGTTTATTCCGATCCAACCTACGATACATCCATTTCTGATTCTCCGGAATATCCATTGCTGGCAATTAAATAGCCTGACCAATCCTACAATAACACTTATATATTACGGTGCATTCCAATAACTCCATCAATCTGGTTCTTATGACAAGGTATGAACCTATCCCATTCGAGAAGAAACCTTTGTCACACTCGACTACTAATAGTTATTCCCATATTCAAATACCTTATACTTGACAAAATTTCGCGCAGATCTCCCATCGGTCTCCAAGTTACACGACTCGAGCACGGTCAGAATCACCGCGATCAAGTATGCACCAGGAGAACAAAAGGAAATGCATCAGACCGAGATTTCAACAAGTATATAAGGCATTTGAACATTAAAATGACTATTGTACGAGTGTGAAAAATGTTTTTTCCCAAACTGTCCCAATTGGACAATTCAAGATTCAATACAATGAGCATGCATACCTTGATAAGTTACACATGCTCATTAATATTGAATCTCAAACAGGAAACTAAGGCTTTCGTAAATTAATTATTAACTCTAACAGAAAATAAAACCATTAACCTATAAATATTGCAACATTGTTGAGTTTATATAAATTGCAGCGTAAATCAATACAAACTTAGATTAAATATTGTAGCAAACATCCTATTGAGCTCCGCTCTCCACTAACAACTAGCAGTTAATTGTCAAACACATGCATAATTTCTAAATTATCAGCACACAACCAAAGATCCTCGCCTTTCGGACAGGATCACATCCTATTGAGCTCCGCTCTCCACTAACAAACAACACATATTGACAAACACATGCATAAACATTAAATTATCAAGCATACAATCCGACATGATCACATCCTATTGAGCTCCGCTCTCCACTAACAAACAACACATATTGACAAACACATGCATAAACATTAAATTAATTATCAAGCATACAATCGGACAAGATCACATCCTATTGAGCTCAGCTCTCCACTACCAAACAAGACGATAATTCACATAATACATTACACCGAGTGTTCGGAGAACTGACACGAGAGAGAAAAACACAACTGAGCAAGGATAAGTGGAGGAGCCGGTAGAAGAATATGACAACAAGGACCTATCGTGCATAAATGAAATTATTCATTTCAAATCAAATCACTATTCCAAAACCAAGGAAAATATTTGCTAATAGAAAGCAAAGGAAAAGAAACTGAGTCATTGTTTTGAAGTTTTTGGTTTCTGAAATTAGGTGCTTTGAAACTATGGAGAAAGATGGTTTTGGGGTTGGCTAATATTAAGATTCCTATGTAGTCTTTTAAAATCCACAAGATTCTTTTATACCAAAATAATCTTTTAAAATCTCAATCCAATACACCAATTTAAATTGAAGGGTAGGAATATAGAGCAAGCCTTTTAAACTTACTCTTGAACCAATAGAAAACCAAACTTAATCCCTTGTATGCAGTGACCTGAAAAATAGATATTATTCCTTCCTACTTTTGTTCACTTGTGGGCCATGTTTCTTACTTTCACTTTCCATTCTCAGATAGTGTTGTCCATTTGAGTTCCTTTGCTATACAACTTTGGAAATAATATTACCACACTTTTTTCCTTAGATAACCTTTATCCCCTCACATGTTATAAGTTTCCTGTGCATGAATTGCACATAATTTATATAATAATGTACTCAAAAAATTTATATGATAAAATTAAAGTGATGTGCCAATATCAATTTCCTAACTCGCATTAGGTTCCAAATTGATCCTTCAAATTTTAATCCAATATGCATTCTTATTCGTTTGTCATATAAAAAGTGGAAATCATATTCTCAAATTTGAAAGTGGATATATATATATATATATATATATATTATGACTTTGTTCTGAGAATCTGATATCCCTCTCGACTTGGAAGTGCCAAAGCCCATCTAGCCATCCTTTATCTTTGTTCTAGAGGAAAATTCTTAAAAGTTAGAAGCCTAATAAATCTGTAGTTCCACAGCTTCTTAGTGTCATTTTATTAGTCCTCAATGTACAATAGGCATAGTTCTCTAGCACCCTAGTACGTGGGGTTGAATGTTATGTATGGTAAAGTATGCAGACAAAGACATGAGGGAATGTCTTAGTTGTTTGTATAAGGAGAACTTAGAACAAAAATTCTATTGACTAGAGCACAATGGCATACAAGAGAAGGTTAAAAATAAAATTGTAGGAAGATGCTTCCCGTTGGACTATTTTGGAGGTAAAGAATAGAATAAGAATACATTATGTTTTGTCTCCTTCAATAAGTTTGGTACTTATTCAGCCCCCACCCTTTAAGAAGGAAGATGTACCCTGAACTTTTCATGCTTAGCACAAAAACACAGGCCCCACCTTCTGGAATCCTAAGCAAGAGGGACTAAATGATAAAAGGAAAGCCAGAACTGTCCTTGCTTTTATACTTACATTCGGTTAATAAATATAGTACTACAACATAGGACCACTTCCCTTGCCCTTGACTTGTACCATGGTTAATGTAGCGGATTCTTGTGCATGGAGTCAGTCCATTTTTCTTTCCTTATATAATGAGCCTTTTAATTTTCTGTAAACTTGTTCTTATCCATGCAGGAGTAGAATTTTTACTAATAAATGGATGCTCTAAGGATACAGCCATGCATTTAGACCTATATGATATATGTGATACTCTAACAAACAGAAAATGGTCCCTTGTTGGCCAATAAATAAATTACTTTAGGTTTATGTATGATTGATCTGGCCATACAGCTAGGAACTGTAATTGCAAGGCATATACCATGCTAAATCACTATGAAAACAATTTAAAAAGTGTATTAGTATCTGATTCTGTTTTAGTTAAAACCATGCATTCCACTGGCAATGCATGTGTCAACTGCATGCAAATTTGCATTATTCAATTGGAAATTCTACTAATGACATTCAAATGAATAACAACTAATGCAGAATAAATTTGAGTGTATGTAAGTGATAAAACACAAAAGCACTTGTCATCAGACACAGATAATAGAAGTAGAGGGCTATATATAAACCGTATCAATAGATACTCATTCATCAAGTGCTAAAGTGATCAGCAAGATAAACATTTTATAGACAACTTATAGAAACCATATAAAAAAGGCCAAAGACTTCTTGAACAATATCTTCATATCACTTCTCCCTGTTCTTGTTCTTGATTCTGATTTTTGAGAATATGTAATGAGGCCGGAGATTCTGTGAGAGACTTTGAGAAAAGTTAAAGCCGAGTTCTTAAGTAGTTTTCGGCATGTGGACTGGAATAATTTAAGCAAGTAGATTGATTTGGTACTTTTCCATCTTGATATCTAGTTTACATGGCCATTCCCCCAGAATCTCCTTAGCTGAATCTCCCTTACCCTTGCTACCAAATATCCATTCATTATAGAAACAGAGAATGAGAGAAGAGGAGAGAAGACAAGGTAGCTTACCCTTGGTGGTGGTGGTGTCACCGGAGGCTGCGGACAGTGGTGGCTCAAGGGAGGCGGCTCAGTGCGCTACGAGAGACAGAGACAGAGAGACATCAGAAAGAGAGAGAGAGAGAGAGAGAGAGAGAGAGAGAGAGAGAGGGAAGAGGAGAGAAGACAAGGTAGCTTACCCTTGGTGGTGGTGGTGTCACCGGAGCTGCGGACAGTGGTGGCTCAAGGGAGGCGGCTCAGGTGCGCTATAGAGACAGAGACAGAGAGACATCAGAAAGAGAGAGAGAGAGAGAGAGAGGGAAGGTGGAATCACTCACCGGAGGTGCGTGGCCTGGCGGTGACCGGAGCACAGACGTCGCGTGGTGGCAGGGAGGAGCAGAGCGTGCAAGGGAGAGAGAAGAAAAAAGAAGGAATGAGAGAAATGGGGAAGAAAGGGGAAGGGCTCGCGATTTAGGGGTTTCAGTTTTAGCGACCGAATTATTCGGTCCCTATATCGGTCGCTAATTTGGTTAGTTTTAATTTGAATTTGTAATTTTAGCGACCGATTCAAATTTTCGGTCGCTAACACGCGCAATTTTATTTTTTTAAAGCGCCTTTTAGCGACCGAATTAATATCGGTCGCAAATATAAATACAGTTTAAAGTGTGAATTCATAAATTTAGCGACGGATATATAAATCGGTCGCTAATATAACACATTTTGACCGTCGCATTTAATTCGGTCGCCATTTCGGTCGCTAACAATTCATAAATTTGACTTTTACTCTCCTTTGTTTAGCGACCGAATTAGCGACTGATATCTCTGCTACGCTCTATTTCGGTCGCTATTGCGGTCGTAGAATCAACTCTAACCAGTGTTTCATGTAGATCCTACAATCGGTCGCTATTTCGGTCGCAAATAGCAACCTAAAAATTCGGTCACTATTTTCGGTCGCTAAATGACCTTTTTTTGTAGTGTGAGCCTCCATTTTGTGATTTTCTGATAACTAAGGATGCTTTTCGACACGGCCAAAATCAAGCTATCAGTCTCAACGGATATCATGCATTTAATGCTATCTCTATAACGGGACTATTCAAATAACCATTGAAGATTTACAAGAGAAGTTGAAGACCACTATATATGTAGAAGGTCTCAAGCACTGAAAAAGAACTTTTGCCATTTTGAACAATTACAAGATATTCAAAGCTCATATTCTTGTTGTAAAGGAAAAGTCTGTAATTCTTAAGGTTGAATATTTGTAAAAATATTCAGTGGATCTTAAACCTTCATACCCTCACATATAGTGAGTTAGAAAGATCTCAGAAAAATCCCTGTGATTGTATTAGAGCCTGAAGAGGCTTGGCAAGAAAGCAATACTTGTAGCCTGGAGAGGTGTAGAATATTGTTGTAGAAACTATTTGGAAATAGTGGAGAAAATCCTTCAAGTAGAAGGGACTGGACGCAGCTCTTGGTTGGAAGAGAGCGAACCAGGATAAAATACCTGAGTGAATTTTCTATCCCTTATCTTTTAGAGTTTTATTTATTTATACTAACTGTGGGATTTGATATTGGTTTTGTTAATCTTTTAAAAATGATTTCTTGTGTGCTTAAACTTTTTATCTTCTGCTTGTGAAAAAGTTTCTCAAAAAGGGTTTTTGCGAAAATAGTTAACAAACACAATTCAACCCCCTTCTTGTGTTTGCATGTGCCAACTTCACAAACGATGGTGGTCCTATGCTTGTGGGTAAGATGGGCTTGGTGGAGATCTGGTCGCGTTCTATTGCTTTGGTGGTCAAGTATAATTGATTTGAAATTGAAACACATTCAAGATTAGAGATCCAATTAGAAATTTTTTTAGTTTAGGAATCTACTTACAAATTATCAAATAATTTAGGGACCAACTGAATAATTAAACCATATAATTATAAATTATCCTTGGCCAATTCAAACATAGCATCTATTTGCTTAGGAAAATTATTTTTGAACATCCAAATAGGGACAACAATGCCGTATTCCTTTGTTTTTTAATGTATCTTTGAAATGCGAGTATATAAAAAATATATAGAGTAAGTGAGAAACAAAAATAAATGTGTACAATGTGTACAAAATTTGACACAACTGATTTGCTTAAAATGTATGTCTTATATTGTACCTCCAAAACTCCACTCTCTATCTTGGGATGACAATTTGTACCCTATCCATTGGGTATCCACAAAAATTACCCACGATGGACATGGCAATTACCCTCACAATGATAAGGGTCCGGGTACAAGTAATTACCCGTAAATTTGAACGGGTATGGGTGCGGGTACGGGTAATATGGTACCCATCCCGCCCCGCACATATGTATATTTATATATAATAAATATAATTATTTATTATTTATATTACTAATATATAATTTTAACTATAACACAAATTTTAAAACCAAAATTAATCTAAAGATTCTTAACTTTCTAAATTTAATGACATCTATAATTCCTTTTTGGATGCTTTGTTTATTTAAATATTTTGATTTGTATTGTTTTATGAGTAAATTTAAAAGACCTTTGAATCATTTTTTAGTTGTTACAATAATTTTTATTTATTTATTGGTTTTTCACAGTTAAAGTACAGGTAACGGATGAGAGTACGGATACTTAGATACCCAACAAATATGGTTAAGGATACCAAAATTACTGTCCACCGTACTATAATTTTTTAAAACACGGTAGGGGATGATACTATCCTATCCATTGCCATCCCTGCACTCTCTCTTCCACTCCATTTTGGCATTTTCTTCCTCCTTGTCTTCAAGCACTACCAACCCAAACACAAACAATCACCCCCACGACACAAACACCAGTTCTTTCACTCTTGTCTCGTGTAACCCCAGAAAAAATTAAAAAAACACAAAGATGACACTGTACATGCCATTGTTCAGGTCTTGTTCCACCTTAAGGCCACTCACCCAGCTCCACGCCCACCTCGTGATCACTGGCCTCCAACAAAACCCACTTGCTTCCACTAAGCTTCTTGAGTCCTACGCCCAAATGGATTCTCTCCAATCACCAAGACTCGTTTTTGACACATACCCATCGCCAGATTCCTTCATGTTTGGTGTACTCATCAAGTGTTACCTCTGGAACCACTTGTTTCACCAAGTGGTTTCCCTTTACTATCACCACATTCACATGGGTTCACATCAGGTCCAAAATTGTAGCTTTGTGTACCCTTCTGTTCTGAGGGCTGCTTCTGGTGTTGGTGATTTGGTTATCGGCAGAAAAGTCCATGGAAGGATAGTTAAATCAGGGTTTAGCAATGATGCTGTTATTGGGACTTCATTGTTGGGGATGTATGGAGAATTGTGCTGTTTAGATTATGCAAGGAAGGTGTTTGATGAAATGCGTGACAGAGATTTGTTTTCTTGGAGTTCTATTGTCTCATGTTATGTTGAGAATGGGAACCCAAAAGAAGGGATGGAAATGTTTCATTGGATGGTTTGTGAAGGAATTAGGCCTGACTCCGTTACGATGCTTAGTGTAGCTGAGGCTTGTGCCAAAGTAGGTTGCTTGAGGCTAGCTAAATCGGTTCATGGATATGTGATCAGAAATGGCATGGTTGGTGATGCTAGTTTGAGCAATTCTCTTATTATTATGTACAGCCAGTGTGGTTACTTGTATATAGCAGAAGAGCTCTTCGAAAGCCTCACCCATCGAAGTACTTCTTGTTGGACTTCTATGATTTCATCCTATAATCAAAACGGGTGCTTTCAGGAAGCAGTTGATAGTTTTATTAAGATTTAGGAGTCAGAAGTAGAACCCAATGCAGTAACAATGACTAGTGTTCTGCATTCCTGTGCTAGATTAGGCTGGTTAAAAGAGGGAAAATCAGGTCATTGCTTTATTTTAAGGAAAGCAATGGATGCTGCTGATCTTGATCTGGGGCCTGCACTAATAGATTTCTATGCTGCATGCTGGAAAATAAGCAGTTGTCAAAAACTTCTTCATTTAATTGGAAACAGCAATGTTGTATCATGGAATACACTCGTATCATTTTATGATTGAGAGGGTTTATATGAGGAGGCCATGGTACTCTTTGCACGTATGTTGGCAAAGGGGCTAGTGCCGGATTCATTTAGCTTAGTAAGTTCTATTTCAGCAAGTGCAAGTGCCGGTTCAATACAATTTGGAAAGCAGATACATGGCCATGTTGTGAAAAGAGGTTTTATGGACGAATTTGTTCAGAACTCCTTGATGGATATGTATTCAAAATGTGGCTTTGTGGATTTGGCATACATGATTTTCGACAGGATTCCACAGAAAAGCATTGTGACATGGAATTGTATGATTTGTGGGTTTTCTCAGAATGGCATTTCCTTAGAAGCACTCAACCTATTTGATGAGATGTACTTCAATTGTCTGGAGATTAATGAAGTAACCTTCTTAAGTGCAATTTAAGCTTGCTCCAATTTGGGTTATCTTGAGAAGGGAAAATGGATTCACCATAAGATCATTGCATCTGGTTTACAGAAGGATCTTTATATTGATACAGCTCTGGTTGACATGTACTCCAAGTGTGGAGTCCTTCTAACAGCTGAAGGAGTTTTTGATAGCATGCCAGAGAAAAGTGTGGTGTCATGGAGTACCATGATTGCTGCTTATGGCATAAATGGTCAAATAACTGCTGCCATCTCGCTCTTCACTAAAATGGTAGAGTCAGGTGTTAAACCGAACGAAGTAACCTTCATGAATATCTTATCTGCCTGCAAGCATGCTGGATGTGTGGAGGAAGGGAAACTATATTTCAACTCAATGAGAGATTATGGCATAGAGCCTAATGCGGAACATTTTGCCTCTATAGTTGACCTCCTAAGCCGCTCCGGTGATGTCGACGCAGCATATGAAATAATTAAATCAATGTGCCTGCCTGTGGATGCTAGCATATGGGGAGCTCTGCTTAATGGGTGTCGAATACATGGGAGGATGGACTTGATTAAAAACATCAATGAAGATCTTAGAGAAATAAGTACAGATGATACAGGGTACTATACTTTGTTATCTAATATGTATGCTGAAGGAGGAAACTGGTATGAATCCAGGAAGGTGAGATCAAGGATGGAAGGAATGGGCTTAAAGAAGGTCCCCGGGTACAGTACAATTGAGATTGATAGGAAAATCTATAGATTTGGAGCTGGAGATACTTCTTCTGAATGGCAAATGAAAGAAATTTACATGTTTTTAGAAAGATTTCAAAGTTTGGCACAGGGACAAGGATGTGATGTAGAATGCTATAATACAATGTTTGGTACTAGTATGTTTTTTGAGGGTTATAATGTTCATAACTTGCAGAGAGAAGCTAACAATTACATTTGGAATAAATCAGTCCCAGTTTAGAGTTAATACCATATTAGAGTTACAGATTCTGTCATTACTCATCAGGTCTTGCAGCATACAGCAGATATGATTTATAATGTGATTTATGTGATGTAACCATCTATAAAGTTGGCTACAATACGGGTCATAACTTAGCCATGGTATAAAATTACTACTTCACCATTTAATCAGCTGCCTGCCCATTTTAGCAGGATTTGCTTAAGAGCTCGGGACACCATATGTTGTTTGATAAATTGTGTCACAATCATGTGCCATGGATTTTGATTAGTCAAATGATTTAAATATATGTTTCTTGACCGATCAGAGTTCATGAAATGGGATTGTGGCACACTTTGTGAGACAGCAGATGTTTCCTTAAGAACTACGCATGACATGGCTTCATTTTTTAAGGTAATGCAGTGAGTCGTTAAACAAGTTCCATGATGAAATTTCCTCATATCAACCTAAATTATCTAGTACTCAGCCATGGTTTCCAATAGAAGTAGCTGTGACAGTGGAGACTTGAAACAAAGGTGTGCATTAATAACGTTGTTCTTCTTGGTGTCTTTGTACCAGGAGTCCAGGGCATCATATATAATTCTATAAAATCATCCAAGGACAGGAAATTTATTGAGTTGAAGTAGAAAACATAATTTAGCATTTAGGATCTCAATATATTTACCCTCCATTCTAACAATCCATTAGTTTCTTGTCTTTATACTTTTACTGCATTCTTAATGCAATCACAATGTTTCCAGGATTAACCAGTTTTAATTTTCTATAGAAAACAGCGACTCATAAGAGATAAATTCCATACATAAGATTAACAAATCAAACTGCAATTATCATTGATAAAAAATTACTATAAGAAGAAAAACAGGGATAAGTGGCAATAGATTCATAGGCAATCTCTACCACACAGTTCTGATTATTTCTATATTCATAATACAATTGGGCATAAACCTGAGATTCATCTCTCAACCCCAAAGTGAAAATTTTCAAGCAACACTGTATAAAAAAACGCTTTAGCTTTACATTGAACAACAACACGGACATTAACAACCCCAACAAAACTGCGGCAACTCCTATGTTTTTCCTCTAACGGACTCTTATTTGCTGGGAGAAGCAAATCTTGTTCGGTCTCTCTGTCTATGTAAAGCTCGATCCTTTGGTGAAGATGTCGCTTGGCGCAGCATTTCTGCAACGTTACACATAATTAAATGAATTATACCCAATTCTAGCGTATTATGTTTCGTTTATCAAGATTATTCCTCAATTGCTTAAAGAAAATAATAGTTAAAAAATTTCTTAAAGAAAATCAATCCCCATGTCTATTGCTTAAAGAAAATAGGTTAAAAAAATTCTAACCTCGCTTCCTCTGAAGCTCCTGGTCGAGCTCTTCTTTCCACTTCTTCCTCTGTCTCTCAGGAAAACTTAAACTACAAGAACATCTAGTATTTAAATTACTCTCTATATTTCTGAAATTAACCGATGCTTACAATAAAGAAAAGAATTAACACACACAAACCTTGGGTTACTTGGATCTTGCTGGGAGTAAACTCTCAGTCCTCTCCATTCACTAAGGGGAGATGCTGGTAATTTCAAGTCACTTGTGCCATTAATCACAGTGGGAGGGCAAGATGTATATAAATTGTTGTAGAACTCTTCATATAAAGATAAAGGTGTCAGAAGTTTTTTCAGTTCAAGAGCCTGCCATAATCGCATATAACGGTCAGTATAGAAAAATATTGATCAAAAGTTGACAGCAAAGGGCTAAAAGCAATACCTTCTCATCCAAAAAGGCTTTAATTTTTGACTCTGTGACCTCATCATCTTCTTCTGACAGAGATGGCACACATGCAACGGAAAAATCTTTCTGCCCATTATTTGGCCCCGAGTGATCAGGTGCCATGTAACTTTCATCAATATCAAAACCATCAGACATTTTGGGGTTGAAACTCCACATTAAATTTATATAAAAAAACAAAAACAAGTTTATTGTTGAATTGGAAGGTTTTAAGTAGGAAAGGAGGAGAAGAGAGAAGTGATGATGTGATGTTAATACATAACCCAAATAGCCCTATTTATATTAAAAACAGAATCTCAATAGTCTTGATCAGATATAAAATCAAATCATAAAATATAAATAAGAAATAAATTCTAAGAGATTATCTAGGATACTCTAAAGTATTTTAAGATATGAAAAGATTTTATCAGATATGAAAAGATTTTATGAGATATTTCTCTGATTTCCTAACACTCCCCCTCAAGTTAAAGCTTATTAAGCTTTAAGCTTGTTACACCAAAACAACGCATTCCCCCGTAAATTAAAATTAAAATTAAATAAAACATAATCTGAGCTCCATGAAAATAGTGGTCGGAAGGCAACTCATAAATTTTTTGGAATTGTTTCTTACTCGTATTATTAAATCTGAGCTTCAATTGCTAAATTTACTTTTTATTTACAGATGTGTTATATCATTCGGATTATTAAATAATAAATTTAATTTTAAATCTATTGAATACATACATATGAATGACTCAAACCACTCCCTTTTTCCTACTAATAAATTTTTAACCAAAAAATATTTAATTTTTACATTGGTGATTTTATATTTTTACCCTCTGCCATTGGTTCTCGTCTTCTATTAGAATGCTTTTTACTCTCTTACATCTTTCAAAACTATAAAAGTATTCAAAGCAAATAACGAATCAATGTTCGTCACATGGAGCTCAAGACCTATTTTCTAAACTATCTTAGCAATAGCAAGGTAGGCAACTATCGTTAAAAATAAACAAAAACAAAATGCAAAATGTCAAGCAAAACGTCTGATTCAACTACTAAATCCTATTTATCAAGTAGGCAGCTATAAAGTAAAGTGATTAAAATATACAAATACATAGGTAAGTAGGCAGGTATAAACAAATCAATCGATTAATATCCAAATATGCAAGTTAATTTCCTTTTACTAACAAACAATATTATTTAACATAAGCACTTAGTAAAACGTGTTTTTAGTGGAAAATGTCAATTTCACTTAAATAAGCTCATAGAACTAAAAACAATGATATTTAGTTATTGATTGCCCATACTAATTTTCAATCAACTATCTCCAATTACCTTCCTCTCCAAAAGTTTTTACCAAAAATTGTAATATGAATAATTGTAATTTTTTAAAGAAAATTTCATAATTTTTCCTTTCTAATACAATTTTGCATCTCACCTAAAATATTGTTATTTTCTTCCATCTATTCAAGTTTATCTTGATCGCAAATAATATTCCACAATGTATTTTGTAATATTCTATCAATATATAATAAATATATATGAGTTTAGATACTTAAAATTAATATTAAAAATATATATTATGGAAACTAAATATAATTAAATAACATATATATATGTGATATTTAATATTATAACTCCATATTAAATTAAAAAAAAATAAGAAAAAATATTTATTCAATTATCATAAGTACTTAGATTTATATTCACATTATTTGTAGTTTAATAAAATTAAAAATAACCATAAAAACATAAAAATAACTTCATAAAATCAATAAATGTTGCATAATATTAAAATATGTTTTATATTTGAAACTGGAAAATAATAAAAAAGACTAATAATTAAATATTTTCATTATAATTAAACCATAAAATATAGAGAAGTTAGACCTTTCCATGTATTCAAATGTAAATTATTTGATAATGGTTACCACATACATATACACTAAAAAACACATACTCTAATTCCTAAACAATACACAACAATATATTTTGCATGATATGTGTACACCCATTTTTGTCCGTCTTCATTTTATTCTAATTTTTATGTTATTATGTTTCAGGGAGACTAAAAATAATAGAGAAGAAAGAAAGAAGAAAAAGAAAATAACCAAGAAACGAGGAGGATGTTCATATTTAATTTTCTGTTGGACGAGCAGGTTCCGTCCATTGCATGTTTAACTTTCTGTTGGATGAGTAGGTTTTCCATTGCATGTTTAACTTTTTGTTGGGCGAGTAGGTCTTCCATTGCATGTTTATCCATTGCATTTTAACTTTCTATTGGACGAGGAGGTCTTCCATTGCATTTTAACTTTCTGTTGGACGAGGAGGTTCCATCCATTGCATGTTTAACTTTCTGTTGGACGAGGAGGTCGTCCATTGCATATTTAACTTTCTGTTAGATTAGGAGGTTCCGTCCATTGCATGTTTAACTTTCTGTAGGACGAGTAGGTCATCCATTGAATGTTTAATTTTCTGTTGGACGAGGAGGTCGTCCATTGCATATTTAACTTTCTGTTGGACGAGGAGGTCTTCCATTGCATGTTTAAGACGAGTAGGTCTTCCATTGCATGTTTAAATTTCTGTTGGACGAGGAGGTTCCGTCCATTGCATGTTTAACTTTCTGTTGGACGAGTAGGTTCTGTCCATTGGACGAGTAGGTCTTCAATTGCATGTTTAATTTTCGGTTGGACGAGTAGGTCTTCCATTGCATGTTTAACTTTCTGTTGGACGAGGAGGTTCCGTCCATTGCATGTTTAACTTTCTGTTGGACGAGTAGGTCTTCCATTGCATGTTTAACTTTCTGTTGGACGAGTAGGTCTTCCATTGCACGTTTAACTTTCTGTTGGACGAGGAGGTTCCGTCCATTGCATGTTTAACTTTCAGACTGGAGACTAAAGAATAAAGAGAGAAGAAGAAGAAGATAATGAAGAAAGGAAGAAGAAAAGAAGGAGGAAAGACCAATCAGCAAAAAGAAGAAAGGAAATTGAGTTACTTCTCCTAACCCAAAAAACCCCATTTTACATATCAGACAAGACCTCTCTTCCTCCTCCCACTCTCCAACCGCCCCTACGCCTCCTCTACCCATTGGTTCTTCTCCTTTCTCATCTCCTCCCCCATTTTAACCTAGCAGCCCCACTCCTAACCCTAAAAAATCATTTTACATATCAGACAAAACCCCATCTCCTCCACTCTCTTAACCGCACCACACTTCCTTCTCTCTTCAAACACGCAACCTTCACATCAAATTTCCACATTTCCTCTGCTCGCGCCACCTCCACCTGGGAACACGCGATCTCTGCTCAGAACTGCCCAAGCTCCAGATTTCGTGAGACTAACCTTGAAGCCGCTGGGTAAGGAGAAGCATGAAGTCCTCTCCTCTATCCCTATAAAGGGCGACGCAGAAGACAAGGGGGGGGGGGGGGGGTTTCTTTGGGTTTTGAGAGAAAAGAGAGTTTTTTTACGTTTTGACAGAAATAGGGAGTTTTTTGGGTTTTGACAGAAAATGGGGCCAACAAATTCTTTGATCTGTGTGTGTCAACTTTGAAAAATTTCTCAGATTTCTTGTTCTTTTTTCTGTGGAGAGTGTTCAGTTTCCTCTCGTTGTTTTTTTGGTTTTGTTGAGAAACTTGGAAAATGTAGATTGAGAAGTCAGGGAGAGTCACAGCTATTGTACTCAGTCACTGTTATTTGGAATTCATTCTCTATGATTTGGGGAACATCAAGAGGAATATCAAAGGACGATCTTGTTTGGTAACCTTAATTTATTCCCCTTGATCACTGAATTAGGAACACTATTCTTATTGGATTCTTATTTATTTTTGTTCTTGCTAGAAATGGTTCATGTTCTGCTTGGATTGTATACTGAGTTACTATAGGATTGGATATGAGTTTTTGGTTTCATTCCCTTTGTGCTAGACCATGCGCCTGTTATGGTGATTAAGGGGTGCTTTGTTTTAGTTTGCAAGCCATATATTTGTTGGAAGCCGTGTCTGTTAGAAGACTTGAGTGAGTTCAATGCTTTATAAACTTGATTTGATAAAATTTGAAAATATGCCTTAGTTGATGAATTCCTGGGATGAGTTTTAGTCAAATGCTTAAATTGTGTGCTTAGGAAGAATCAAAATTCTATAAATGGTTTGTTGATTTTCAAGAATATTTTTTAAATGACATTTACGTTTATCGAGGCTATCATCTAAAATTTCCATCTTGTCATTAACTCATTATGGTGATTACAATGTTATTAATGTAATTGATCTTTTTTTTCGGTTCTTTTTTATTTTCTTAATTAATAATAAATGCTAACGTTATTAGTTTCTCCTCAAAATGGAAATCTTTTGAAAATAATGAATCCCTTTAATTGCATAATTGATTGATTCTAAAAAATTTCAAGTAAAAAGGGTAAAGTAAATAATTTCAAAGTTACTAAAAATTTGTACAATTAATTTGGGTAACCATTTTAATGGATGTTCTAGGGTGCCGTGGGGTTCAATATTCATGCCTTCCCTAAACATAATCGGCTCCCGAACTCGATCTTGGTTTCAAAGACCGTTTTTTAGGGTTTTCCAATTTTTCCTAAATTAAATAAAATTGGTGGCGACTCCATGTTTGTTCTCTACTAGAAAAACGAGTTTTCTTTTTGGTCGCAACAGCTGGCGACTCCACTGGGGATTCTTTTAAGAGAGTCAAGCCCGTAAAAATTAGTTTTACAAATTTTTAGTAACTTGTAGCTTATTTGTTTTACCTTTTGTTGCTATATCTTGCTGTTTTTTCCCTTATAATAATTAAATGACAAAACTTAAAAATCTTTTTTATTTTTAGTGATGTTTGTTTGGGTTGTCCTTTTTGTTTGGGTTTTCCTTTTATTTAAATGAGAAAAATTAGTTGTACATACATTTTAACTCATGTTATTCTTGTATATGTTTCACTAACTATGTCTTTGTTTCCTCCTCCTTTCTTTTCTTTTTTCCTATATTTTAACAATAGGGTAGAAGACTTATAACCATTTTTATATATACCTATGTTTTTGTTTTTCAGGTCTTTCTTGTCTTTTCTTTTCTTTTTTAAGTATTACAGGTTTGTATGCCCCCTTCACACACATCACTATCACATATTGCACATACTCTCAGCTCTATACCCGAGCTTGCTCAAAAACCCAAGGATTAGGTGGTGCTCCGACATTGTCATTGAAGAGGTCTTGTACCTCCCTGATACTTGTCGGTTCACCACTCAGATTGTACATGAGATCATCATGGAATAGTCATATTGAGAGGGTTTATCCCTACTTGTGGCTAGATTCATGAATCAGATCTAAGGGCAATCTGGGGACCATGACTTTTAGAGGTCTAGACCCGTCCCAACTTTCACTAATAGAGCAAACCTAGTGGCCGACCTGTTTAGAGTCCTAACTTAGGGTGTGTCCATCCTTAGGTTTTACCTGGCTTAGGACAAAAGGGGGCGAACTTTTCTTCTCTCTATATTATCATAAGCATAAATTGTCATGCTTGATCATTGTGAATATTCACAAAACTAGGGGCATCACATGGCCGCCTCAAACCTGAATGACATATTCGAATATTATTGCACATCTAATAAGCAATATGTCATAATGAAGGTGATGCACTGGCAGCATACCCGTCAGGGTTTTCAACACCATTGGGTCTCATACAACATGAATCATGCAAGTTATATTTGCTTCACTATACTCATTTTTTTTTCGTTTGCGTCTCTTTGTTGGAAGACTTTGGTATTCATCTTATAGCAAGAAAATGGAAAAGTTTGGTTCTGAAAAGAGTACTAGCAATACGAGATGTTCCAAGAAAGGTATCAAGATCAGCGTGACACTCAATGACGTGAAGAGTTTATGTGAACTTAGCCAGAAAATGCCAGAAAAGGTATGCTCAGACTTTGTTAGCAAGTATGGTAGAATATTGGACCTATTGGGTGTTCCAGTGGAAGCCCCCGCTCTGAGTGCGTTGGCCCGATATTGGAATTCAGCTTTGAGGTATTTTGAATTGCCTGACTAAGACATCACTCCGACCATGGAAGAGTATGCTTATATGCTAAGACTGCCAATTCAAAAGAGGACTCGCGTCTACATGTATTATGGCCAATATGTAACAGATTGGAAGATAGCAAGTCTATTGGAGCTCTAACCGGAACAGCTAGAGAAAGCGAAGAAAGGAATCACCAAAGGATTGAAGAGGCGATTTTTGGAAGTGTATCTCAACAAACTGGCCCAGCAACAACGATGGGTTACTTTCAACAAAGTACTAGCCCTCATGATATATGAGTTGGTGCTCTTTCCTTTTGTACCAGATCTCATTGATCAGTCAGCCGTGGATGTTTTCTATAGGGTTGAAGAACAAGGTGTGAGCCCGGTCCCTGCTATCTTAGTTGAAACTTTCCTCTCCCTACATGTTTGTCATCAGAATCAACAAGGGAAACTGCGATGCTGTGCATCAATATTGTATGTCTGGATCATGACTCACTTGTACACTTGCAATAAAATTGATAGAACAGATGACCCGCTGAAAGGATTCGCTCACATGCAACTAAAGCCACGTAAGCTATATGAATGGAAACAAGAGTTTGATCAGATCGACCCGCGGTCATTTAGTTGGATGTGTCCATGGTACAATGGAGATTCAGTTGTATTCAGCTGTGGAAGTTTTTCAAATGTTCCATTGATGGGTCCCAGAGGTTGTGTATCATATTCACCAGCTTTGGTGATGCGTCAGCTCAAGTGGACACAGGATGAATCCCCCGAAGAGTTGCTCGGTGAGGTATTCTTCCTATACCAAGAAAATGAAAGCATCAAGAGTCAAACAATAGCAGTAAGGTCAGCATGGAATGATGTCCATATGAAAGGGCCTGAGGAATTAGGAAGGGGAATCATAGCTAACACAAAAAGATATGAAGTATAGAGAGAAGCAAGAAGAGGTTTCCCCCAAGACCTGCATCCCCTCTCCGTAGTGAAAATAATCCTCTTACTGAAGATCAGATGTTGAAAGAAATCAAAATTTTAAAAGCTTAGATGAGGGTTTTTAGATGAGAAGAACCAAACTGCCGAAATAACTATTGTCACGCTCCGAAGCCAAATGCAGAAGCTAAGTTTACAGATTGAGCATTTGAAAGACGAATGCACCAATGCCCACGAAGCCCAGAGTCGTGCAAAAAGGGCAAGACAAAGAAGCAGAAATTCAAGAGCTGCTGGCAAATATAGAATATCAAGAGAAGATGCTTGTCAAACTTCGAAGGAAGAAAAAAGAGCTCGAGACAAATGTAGGGGTTCATGTTGAAACAATACATATACTAGAAGAGAGAGTTGAATCCCTACAAGAATCCTTGGCCCAAACAGAACTGTACTCTGATCGAGGATGGAACGAAGCAGCCAAGTATCGCGAGCTACTAGTGGAAGCCAACATGAGAGAAAATTGGCTCAGAACCAAAATAAAAGACTCTGAAAGAGTTGAAGCTCAACGTCACGCAGAATGGGTAAAGGGATGGAAATTGGTAGTGAAGGATATAATGAATGAAAAGGAAGCATGGAAAAGAAAATACGAGGACATGATGGATAAGCTCCAATATCACACTTCCCAGCTGGTGGAGCGATTTGAAGAGGCATCCATCCACATTCGTATAAACCATTTCCTTCAGCTACCACCAAAGGTGACCGAGTTCTTCAATCATTTTGGGAAACTTGTCAAAGGGTTCAGGAAAAAGAAGATGAGACTCTTAATATAGTACTTTGTAGACCTCGGACAAAGATGGAAACTATCAATGTACTTCTTTTATTTTGATCAAAGACTCATGATTTGTACCACAATATTTATAATGAAATGGAAGTTTTCATCAATGTCTGACGAGCTTTTTTTAGATGATATCTATCGAAGAGTGCATTCTCCCTTAGATACGTCATCAACTATATTTTTACCCTAAAAACGACGTGTTTTCTGCGTAAAATTAAGGACGTTGCTAGTACGGGTGTGGTCTATCGAGGAGTGGATTCTCCCTTGGACTTGACACCAATTGCATTCAATCTAGAGGGAACCATACCACTAGATTTGATTGTAGGATGAGTTTTCTTGCTATAGGTGTATACAACAGTCTTCCTAAGAGTACTCTCGCGATCAAACAAAGGATGTTAACTTGCACATGCATACACACACACACACAAAATTTAGGGTTCACTAATGATATTCTTGGATGCTTTACAGAGTCACATACTTTTGAGAATCAGAGAACCATTGCGCGACCTAGGAAAGGTAACACCAATCAAACCCGAGTTCACAATACCATATCTCGGACTAGGATGTCTGCCAATGCGCCCGAGGAAAGAAGAAACTTAAGCTCTGAGATAGATGAAGTGAGGGGAAGGGTAAATGAAATGACTGAAACCCAAGCAAGATTAGAAGCCATACTGCAGGATATGAGGGAATCTCTCAGCATGCTTAATAGAGATGCAAATGAACCTGGTAGGCGACAGATTTCTTCCGTGGTAATAGCACCGATGTTTTCAAACATTAGCAGGGTCTCATTCAGGGAATATCTGGCCCCGACCAGACACATCACACGGCACCAATAACACTTCCCATTGGAGAAAGATATCCCCCTTTTGAAAATTCCTATCATGAAGTTCCGGGCTATACCACACCGACATGGGAGCAACCTCATGTATCTACTCACAGTCAGTCAGCGGGAGTTCAGGCTGGTAAGGATAAGATGAGAGATGAATGGATGGAGAAAATGGAAGAACAGATAAAAGCAATAAAAGGTCCGAGTACCTACGACCCTCTTCAAATAGAAGAACTCTGTCCCGCCACAGATGTCGTGATCCCCAAAGACCAAGATTCCTGATTTTTCCAAATATGATGGAAGTGGGAATCCACGATTTCACCTCATCAGTTATGCCACCAAGATGGCAATTTGGTCCAAGGATGACAAATTCCTTATCAGCTTTTTCCACGAAAGTTTGACTGGACTCGCCTTAGAATGATATCTCCAATTGGACCATTCCAAGATCTCGTGATGGACGGAATTGGTTGACTTATTCATGGACCAGTACAAGTTCAACATGGATGCAGCTCCGAGTCGCGAACAGTTGACTACAATGCAGAAAAGAAATGAGGAGTCCTTCAAGTAATATGCCCAAAGGTGGAGGAGTTTGGCTACACAAGTTCAACCCCCGTTGACTTTATCTGAAATGTGCTCATACTTTTTAGGAACCCTCGGAGCACCTTTTATAGGGGTCATGGCTGGGGCAGCCTATAAAGATTTCTTCCACTTGATCGCCGCCGGTGAAAGGATTAAATTTTTAGCAAGAGTTGGAAAGCTTCCCATGAATGATGTTGAAGGAAGTGCATCCCGGAAAGGATTCCAACCAAAGAAGAAGGAAGTTGAGGCGAATTATATACAACGCCAACAGAACTTTTATCCTCAGTACCAAGCACCATATAACCCTAATCCACATATTCCATACCAGACACAAACCCCACTTTACCCGTCACAATCATCCTCGCAAACCAACACTTACCCACAAAACCAAATCAGCAATATTCCTACCCCTCAACCATATGGCCTTGCCCGCCCATCATACACCCGCTACCCGTCTGAACCCCCACAAAACTGCCTAAACTATCCGCCGCCTCGTCCAAATTTCCAAAACCAAGGACGTTTCAAAAATCCAAATCTGCCACCCTTCCTGAAATTGTCCATCTCTAATGCGGATTTATTCCAACAATTGTTTGACCGCCACTTAATTGCGGGGAACCCTGTACGTCCCCTAGAACCACCATTTCCTGCTTGGTACAATCCAAATCAGACTTTCAAGTATCACATGGATGTTACAGGACATTCCATTGAGGATTGGGAAGCTTTTAAGACGGCAGTGAGAAAGTTGATTGCTTGTGGGAAGCTAGGGTTTGAAGAAGAGGTCTGGCCTAATATTGTTAAAAATCCAATCCCAAACCATAATGATGGAAATCGGGTGAACAATTTGGAGGTAAGAGGGTCCCCAATCAGGAAGGTATTGGAACTACGAGTGCCAATGCAGAAGATCTTCGAAGAACTAAAGAAGGCGGGATACCACGTTGTTGCACCAATAAGAATTCCAAGAGAATAAAGGGGGTATGCCGAAGATCTAAGGTGTGACTATCATCATGGGCAAGTGGGGCACGACATTGAAACTTGTTGGGATTTCAAAGTCCGGGTTCAGGGATTACTCACCTTGGGGGTAATTCAAGCTAGACGGGGTGCTACCGAGAAAATCAATGTAGTTGAAAAAGTTGTACTCCGAGTACCACCTATGAACAAAGCTTCAGCCCCAACCCCGGAAAGAGTCATTGTAAGGGTGAAGAAGCCAACTCCTTTTGCTTATGTTGATACACATGCTGTACCATGGAATTATGAACAGAAGGTTGAACTAGCTGGAGCTGTGGGAGAGACTTCAAAGTCCCAAGTTACTAATATTGTGAGAATTGGAGGCATTACAAGGAGCGGGCGATGTTACAGCCCTGTCGAAGAAGAAATAATGAAGGAATCCAAAGAAAAGGAGACCACGGATGAAGGAAAGCGAAAATAAGAGGAAGAGTTTCTAAAGATCATGAAGCAAAGTGAATACGATATGGTAGAATAGTTAAAGAAAACTTCGTCGAGGATATCTCTTTTATCGCTTGTCTTGACATCAGAGTCTATCGTAAGGCATTATTGAAGGTGTTCAATGAAGCGTATGTCAAGCCCGACATCACTCCGGAGAATGTGGTAAATATGGTGGACCCAATAAGGCGTGTCAACATGATTACTTTCGCAGAAGATGAAGTGGCTTCAAAATCCCACAGTAGCTCCAAAGCTTTACACATTACCCTAAAGTGTAAAGGGTTTGTGATTGCAAAGGTTCTTGTAGATGGTGGTTCGGCGTTGAATGTGATTCCAATGTCCACTTTCGTGCAACTAAACATAAGCATGGCGGATTTGACACCACAAGAAATGATAGTACAAGCCTTTGATGGGACAGCAAGAGGAATCTTAGGGGAGGTAACTCTGTCCCTTGAAATAGGGCCTAGTTGTTTTTCTGACCTCTTTCAGGTCATGGAGATCCAACCAGCTTATACCATGCTTATGGGAAGACCTTGGATTCATGAAGCAGGAGTGGTTCCATCGACTTTGCATCAGTGTTTAAAGTACATTCAAGATGGGTCTATGATTACTGTCCGTGGTGAAGAGGAAATCATGCTGACAAAACCCGCCGCAATACCTTATGTAGAAAGTATAGAGCAAATGGAAGATGATTCACTACGTAGTTTTGCGGTATTGAAGCAAGAGAACAAGAATAGGGAGCTGTCAATGAAGAATGTGAATGAAGTGGCAGTCCGCATCATGGAAAAGAATGGGTATCAAATAGGAAAAGGCCTAGGGCCTAAGATTCAAGGGATCTCTCAACCAATTGAAGCAGCTATGAGAGAAGGAAGGCATGGATTGGGGTATCAACCCTACTTAGCAGAAAAGCTTAAATTCATGACCCTTGAGGACAAGAAAGAAGAAGATGATGAGAGAAAGTATCTTCCCCTTCTGACAGAGACTTTCCCAGTAGCTGCTGAAGTTATCAGTCCTGAAAAGTCATTTTCCCCTCACTTCACTCTCAGCACACTTGAAGAGGAGCTGGATGAGAACCATGTCATCTATCTCCCTGCTAGCAATGAAGTTCTCAATAATTGGCGATCTGAACCGTTTGTTGATGTTATTTCCATGAAGTAATTATCTTATTGTACTAAATTTGAACTGATGTTTACTTTGTTTGAGACATGAATGAGAATGTAGCACTTTGACTGGTGTTTTCCTTTTGGTTCAATCGTTTCTTTTCTCTCTTTCATTTCTTTACTTTGTTTAAACTTTTCTTTCATGAATAAGACTCTTGCCTACACTTCTCCTATTCCCGACTTTTCTCTTCCAGAAATACTTCTTTCACTAAAGATTTACCTCAGGAGAAGGACTTTGAAAACTCATTTATTAATTCCCTCACGGCCGTTGATGAATACAACCTTGAATCTGATGAGGAAGAAGAAGACATTGAAGAGTTCATAAAGATGGCGCAACGGTCAGAAGAAGGGATTAGCTCGAATGATGAGGTTGCAAAAGTGATCAATATGGGAATTGAGACACCCCGTTGTGCCCCATTGTATTATTAAATTAGAACCTTATTATTTATTTACTTAATCGCGCGCTTACCGTTGAAAATACGTAAAAATTAAAACTTAATTAATAATCATATAACTTCTACAAATATAAAACACACCAAACTATATTACATAAATACACACATAAGTATCCTTATTTTACACAACACTATTTAGGGTATCCTCTCAGTAGGATCCCACACAGTTATAAACTTCACTACAGACATACTTAACGGAAATATAAATACTCCTTAGACACACTGGTCATAATGTCTATACTCTAATCGCCATGAATCACAGCTCGACCTCCAGCATTTGGTTCGTAAGGAGTTCCATCTAACTCCTCAGCAATTGGTTCCTCCGTCGGGTCTTCTCGTACGATCACAGAAATAAAATACAACACACAGAAAGATATAGGGGATAAGAAACAGTTCTATCATCAAAAGCGGAACAGAAAACATAGCACATAATATAATAATAGCCACAGACACGCATCAGTCAAAATCAACAATCATCCTCAATTCACTATATCATCCTCTACCCTCAGCCCCTGCAACTGAAACTTTACACTGATGTGGCCATCTTTACTCCTGTCACATTAGTCAGTAGTCCAGAATGGTCCAGTACCAATAACTTTCGAACGCATCAAAGACTAAACAAGTATTAGTCTAAAATGGTCCAGTGCCAAGAATATACGAACGCGTCAAGAAGCATCAATCCAGAACGGTCCAGTGCCAAGAACATGCGAACTCGTCAAGAACTAAAGAGTATTACGGTAGTCTACCTCGGCATCCACATCCGTAGGGCACTCACCCGCAAAATCCAATATCCCAAAATAGGATATCCTGACCTCGTGTGTTCCACTCACACGACTGTGAATAACAATACATCTATAAATGAATCTCCCTAAATTACATCAATAACAACCTAGTGCCTCAACCTTCCATCAAAGTCTCAACACCTTTTCCTCATAGATAAAACCACTTAATTATGCTAGGCACCTCTAAATCACCATTGTTCTCTCCCCCAAACAATTATCTCCCGAACAAAACATATCCTTACTTAAAAATCAGCTAAGCACAATATTAAACCCAGGCAGATCATGCATAACACATAAATCAACAGAATATTCAAATATCTCAATATCATATAAGGCAATTTATCACAACCAAATCATAATAGTTCAACCAAATAAATAACAAAGTCAGACTCTGTCACGGCCTGGCCGTGATAGCCATCACGGCCGTGACAGACAAACATCCTCAATATCATAAATATTCAAACACCGAAATAACACGTCACATGCATATGGAATACCTCAACCGACGTATCACAGTAAATTCTATAACATAAAATCAAACATCCTCAAATACTTGAAATCAACTTAACGTCGATAAACCTACAATCCCCGAATCACCATTGGTTTTACAGAAAAGGTTTCCAATATGATTTTGGTCTTGTGGATTACTCAACTACTAGTAGGGTTTAGGTCGCCCTACACAATTATTGTGTAATATGCTACTTATCGATTCCGACGATAGGATGATTCTTTCCCCCACCTGAGCTAGCACCGAAGTCTTGAACTCGACGTTCCTCGCTATCACACCACAGCTTAATAGTTTCACCTTGAACCAAACAACATAACTATAATTAATCAAATAACAACCATATATGACACTTTAGGGTTAGGTTCGGCCAAGACTTAGAAAATAAGTTTAGGGTTATCTTCTTAATGCCATCTTTTGGATCCTAGTTACTAGAGTCTTAACTAACATAGATTACTTATTACAAGACTAAAATTTGAAACAAAATCCTCTAACCTTTAGGGTTAGGGTTTCAGCCAAGGACTGACTTTTAGGGTTCAAAATCCTTAAAATTTCTAATCATGATTAAGTCATAGATTAATGGTCCTTAATCAACCAAGATCATGGATTAGTGACTAAACAACTAAATTTTAAACTCAAAACTTCCTAACTCTTATATACTTAGATTCGGTCTTGACATGTTCATAGGGCTAGGGTTTTTAGTTGGATAAACCAACTTGGATTTGTTAAGCATACATACTAATAGCTTGATTACTAAGGTCATTAATGAAAACTTTGAACAAAACTCATCAAATCTCATCCACCTAGGGTTCGGCCAACATAGAGATTTTAGGGTAAGGATTTTCATTTTAATAAACTAATCATGGATTAGAGTGTGTAGGCATACATGTCATATGAAATACATGATCATACATGACAACACATGAACAAAACCCTATCAAACCCATCCTCCTAGGTTCGGCCCATTCCAGAAATCAAGGAAGGAAATTTCTCATGATCATATGCTTATAGATGATGAAAATAGAGATGATTATAAGATCATAGCAATTGGTTTCATGCCAAAAGGATTTTTCTAGAATTAGTTATGAATTTTCAAAGTTCTAGATCTAGAAACTTAAAAGTGATGAACATAGATGAAATAGACTTTGAATCATGAAAATTATTGAAGAACATACACATGATTAAGGAAGAAGAATAGGATTCACCTCTTGAAGATCAAAAACAAGTGAAGATCCAAGGACTTGCTTCACAAAGTGATGCTAAAAGGCTTATGAACTTAGAACTTTTGAGTTTTTGAAACAAATGGCAATAGAAACTAAATGAAATGTGAGGGAGGGTATTTATAGGCATGTTGTGCGCCACTTTTGAGGACCAAGTAGAAAGGAGGTGATTTCTCAAAGGATTAAAGTGAAATTAATTCCTAAGGACCATTTTGCAAAGATGCCAAAAGTATAAGGACTATTTTGCAAATTGTCAATAAGTTGTAATGATGACCATGTGCCACATTAAATGTGGTCTTATCTTGACTACTATTGACTGATTTTCTTCATAAAATATTTTAAGAAAAACCTAGAACATTTGAGAAGAGTTGAGAAGATTGTAGAATGTAGTAGAAAAATGTAGAATGGTGTGGAATGTAGTAGAAAATTCTAGAATGCTCTTTGCTCATCCAAGATGAGGGCAGCCTCCACTCCCTCAAGGGCTTGCGCATGGGCCTAATATATTTGAGTTTGGATTCATTTTTGTGGGGCCCACCAAAAGATTTAAGCTTAAGCATGACATAGGAACTTATATGGTCTCAAATGGGCTTCATGGAATTAATCCATGGACAAGAAATTTGGGCTTCATAGCCACGGTCCAATAAGAGATTGGGAGCAAGGATTCTGGCCCAATTCACTTGAAAAAAACTTAGAAACTAACTTAGCGACCAAAGTGTAATTAACAGAAAGTTCAGAGACTTAAACGTAAAATTCCTAAATTGACACTTTAACCCTATAGAACCTTCTAGACTTAAAAATATGATTCATCCCCATGAATCATCTCAAAATCCTAAGATAAACTCTTCATCTGCTCTTGGAAACTCCGAAATCCACTCTGCCGCTAACCCGATTACGTATTTCGTCCGTAAAACGTAAATTATTTTATTTTTTTCTGAAATAATTCTAAAATTACAGAATTGTAGGAAATAAATAAAAACCTTAAGTCTTTCGTTAACGAATTAAAATTAGGTCTTTTGAGCAGTATAAATATACTGTCAGTGAAAATAGCGGGCCGGGATTCGCCCGTCGTTTCAACCTCAATTTTAATCGTAGCTTCCTACATTCAAGTAGGATTGAGTGATGAACTCCGTTTATTTAAAATAATTTTCTAATACTCGTATAAATATATATACAAATAATCGTTCGCATTTCGATTATTTTGAAATAGTGAAAATCGGGGTATTACAGGAATCGAGGAAGACAAAAAGGAGTTGAAAATAGTGGATAACCCAGAGCGTGAAGAAATGGTTGCACTATTCAAAGAGTATCTGGATGTTTTTCATGGTCCTATAGAGATGTGCCAGGTTTAGATCATGAGATAGCATCGCATAAAATTCCCTTATACCCAGATGAGGTTCCAAAGAAGCAAAAATTAAGGAGGATGCATTCTAAGATGTCGCTGAAGATCAAGGAAGAAGTGACCAAGCAGTTAGAGGCTGGCTTTTTGGAAGTAGCTAGACACCAGGAATGGGTAGCTAATATTGTTCCAGTATCAAAGAAGGATGGAAGGGTCAGAATGTGCGTGGACTACCGAGATCTGAATAAAGCCAGTCCAAAGGATGATTTCCCGCTACCTCATATTGATGTCCTCATAGACAGTACAGCCAGAAGTCATAGGTTTTATTTCATGGATGGGAATTCTGGGTACAATCAGATCCTCATGGACGATGATGACAAAGAAAAGACAACTTTTATCACTCTTTGGGGAACTTTTTGTTACAAAGTGATGCCTTTTGGGTTAAAGAATGCTGGGGCCACTTACCAACGTGCTATGGCAGCATTGTTCCATGATATGATGCATAAGGAGGTAGAAGTATATGTTGATGATATAGTGGCTAAGTCCTAGGAAGAAGAAAGCCATGTAGCAGTTCTGCGAAAGCTGTTCGAGCGGCTAAGGAAGTACAAGTTGCGGCTCAACCCTGCAAAATGTGCTTTTGGTGCATCGGCAGGGAATTTACTTGGCTTTGTCGTCAGTAGAGAAGGAATAAAGGTGGACCCCAACAAGGTAAAAGCAATACGTGACATGCCAGCACCTAAGAACGAGCGAGAAGTAAGGGGTTTTCTTGGAAGATTGAACAATATTGCGCGCTTCATTGTAAATTTGACTAGCACATGCGAGCCAATCTTCAAACTCCCCAGGAAGAATAATCCAGGAAGATGGGATGATGACTGCCAAGAAGCATTTGACAAGATAAAGGCATATTTACTGAATCCCCCAGTGTTGGTACCACCTACCCAAGGTCGTCCATTGTTACTCTATCTCACTATATTGCTAACCTCAATGGGGGCAATGCTGGGACAACATGATGAATCTGGCAGGAAGGAGCAGGCAATTTACTACCTGAGTAAGAAGTTTAATGCCTGTGAGGCTCGTTATATGGCAATCGAGAAGACTTGTTGTGCGCTAGTGTGGACCTCCAGAAGACTCAGACAGTACATGTTATATCACACCACTTGGCTAATTTCTCGAATGGATCCTTTGAAGTATATCTTCGAAAGTCCTCACATCTCCTTAAGAGTTTCGAAGTGACAAGTGATATTGTCAGAATTTGACATCAAATATGTGACTCAAAAGTCCATCAAAGGAAGTGCGATTGCTGACCATTTAGTAGAGAATCCTCTTGAGGATGGATGGCCTATCAATTCCGAGTTCCCAGATGGAGAGATAATGTCCCTCAAGGAAGATGAAGAACAGGAAGATGTGTGGGAAATGTATTTTGATGGAGCAGTCAATATGCATGGTAGGGGTATATGAGCAGTGGTTATCTCACCAAACGGTAAGCAGTGCCCAGTGTTCGTAAAACTGAAATTTGAATGTACGAATAATATTGCAGAATACGAGGCATGTGCTGGCGGATTACAAATGGCACTTGAACTTGGTATAAAGCAGTTGAAGGTCTTCGGGGATTCAGCTCTAATCATTTACCAAGTCAATGGTGAATGGCAAACCAAAGACTCCAAGTTGATTCCGTATCAGAAATACTTGACTCAGTTGATTGCAAAGTTTGATGAGATTACTTTCTCGCATTTAACTCGAGACAAGAATCAGTTTGCTGATGCTTTAGCCACACTAACTGCCATGACCAAGCTGGATATCCATACCAATGTCCAACCATCCAAGTTAGAGTGCAAGATGAACCGACATACTGTGCCCATGTGGAAGGAGAACCTGATGGTAAGCCTTGGTATCACGATATCAAGCAATATATTCAGAACAAGGAATACCCAGCAGAAGCGAGCTAAGCAAAAAGAAAGACCATCCGAAGACTGGCTATGGCCTTTTTCTTAAGCAAGGAAGTCCTGTATAAAAGAGGATATGATGGTACCCTACTCAGATGTGTGGATGCTCGCGAAGCAAAATTGATCATGATCGAAGTTTATGAAGGAATCTGTGGGACTCATGCCAATGGTCACATGATGGCTAGGAAAATCTTGAGAAGTAGTTATTATTGGTCTACTACGGAGTCAGATTGTATAGAGCATGTTCGTAAATGCCAAAAATGTCAAATGTATGCAGACCGATTTAATGCACCTCCATTTCCACTGCATAATTTAGCATCCCCATGTCCCTTTTCGATGTGGAGAATAGATTTCATCGGTCCCATTAATCACAAGGCTTCCAATGGTCATCGTTTCATTTTGGTGGCGATAGACTATTTCACTAAATGGGTAGAAGCTGCTTCATATGCCTGCATAACTCAAAAGGTGTTTCTCAAGTTCCTCAAGAAGGACATCGTCTGTAGATACGGGATCCCAGAGAGGATAATCACAGATAATGCTGCTAATCTTAATGGTGCCGAGATTCAAAAGTTTTACGATGGTTTGAAAATCAAACACCACAATTCAGCTCCTTATAGACCTCAAATGAATGGTGCAGTTGAGGCAGCAAACAAAAATATCAAGAAGATCGTTGCCAAAATGGTTGTAAATTATAAAGACTGGCACGAAATGCTGCCATATGCTCTACATGCTTATCGGACTAATATACGATCAAGCACTGGGGCAACCCCTTTCTCTTTGGTGTACGGGATGGAAGCTGTCTCACCTATCGAAGTAGAACTCCCTTCGATATGGCCTTTTTCTTAAGCAAGGAAGTCCTGTATAAAAGAGGATATGATGGTACCCTACTCAGATGTGTGGATGCTCGCGAAGCTAAATTGATCATGATCGAAGTTCATGAATGAATCTGTGGGACTCATGCCAATGGTCGCATGATGGCTAGGAAAATCTTGAGAAGTGGTTATTATTGGTCTACTACGGAGTCAGATTGTATAGAGCATGTTCGTAAATGCCAAAAATGTCAGATGTATGCAGACCGGGTTAATGCACCTCCATTTCCACTGCACAATTTAGCATCCCCATGGCCTTTTTCGATGTGGGGAATAGATGTCATCGGTCCCATTAATCCCAAGGCTTCCAATGTTCATCGTTTCATTTTGGTGGCGATAGACTATTTCACTAAATGGGTAGAAGCTGCTTCATATGCCAGCATAACTGAAAATGTGTTTCTCAAGTTCCTCAAGAAGGACATCGTCTGTAGATACGGGATCCCAGAGAGGATAATCACAGATAATGCTGCCAATCTTAATGGTGCCGAGATTCAAAAGTTTTGTGATGGTTTCAAAATCAAACACCACAATTCAGCTCCTTATAGACCTCAAATGAATGGTGCAGTTGAGGCATCAAACAAAAATATCAAGAAGATCGTTGCCAAAATGGTTGTAAATTATAAAGCCTGGAACGAAATGCTGCCATATGCTTTACATGCTTATCGGACTAATATACTATCAAGCATTGGGGCAACCCCTTTCTCTTTGGTGTACGGGATGGATGTTGTCTCACCTATCGAAGTAGAACTCCCTTCGATATGGCCTTTTTCTTAAGCAAGGAAGTCCTGTATAAAAGAGGATATGATGGTACCCTACTCAGATGTGTGGATGCTCGCGAAGCTAAATTGATCATGATCGAAGTTCATGAAGGAATCTATGGGACTCATGCAAATGGTCACATGATGGCTAGGAAAATCTTGAGAAGTGGTTATTATTGGTCTACTACGGAGTCAAATTGTATAGAGCATGTTTGTAAATACCAAAAATGTCAGATGTATGCAGACCGGGTTAATGCACCTCCATTTCCACTGCATAATTTAGCATCCCCGTGGCCTTTTTCGATGTGGGGAATAGATGTTATCGGTCCCATTAATCCCAAGGCTTCCAATGGTCATCGTTTCATTTTGGTGGCGATAGACTATTTCACTAAATGGGTAGAAGCTGCTTCATATGCCAGCATAACTCAAAAGGTGTTTCTCAAGTTCCTCAAGAAGGACATCGTCTGTAGATACGGGATCCCAGAGAGGATAATCACAGATAATGCTGCCAATCTTAATGGTACCGAGATTCAAAAGTTTTGCGATGGTTTCAAAATCAAACACCACAGTTCAGCTCCTTATAGACCTCAAATGAATGGTGCAGTTGAGGCAGCAAACAAAAATATCAAGAAGATCGTTGCCAAAATGGTTGTAAATTATAAAGACTGGCACGAAATGCTGCCATATGCTCTACATGCTTATCGGACTAATATACTATCAAGCACTGGGGCAACTCCTTTCTCTTTGATGTACGGGATGGAGGCTGTCTAACCTATCGAAGTAGAACTCTCTTCACTAAGAGTCTTGATGGAAGCAGATTTAGAAGAATCTGAGTGGGAGAAAACTCGATATGAGCAGTTGAACATGATAGAAGAGAAAAGACTGGCAGTTATCTGTCACGGGCAATTGTATCAAAGCAAGATGGCAAAAGCTTTTAATAAGAATGTTCGCTCTAGAGAATTTTGCGCAGGAGACTTGGTTTTAAAGAAAATCCTCCCTAATCAGGAAGATTGCCGAGGAAAATGGGCACCGAATTATGAAGGTCCTTATATTGTCAAACAAGCATTCTCAGGAGGAGCTTTGATTCTGCAAAACGTGGATGGGGAAGAGTTACCAAGGCCGGTAAACACTGATGCTGTGAAAAAGTTCTACGCTTGAGGGCCTGCTTGGTTGAAAACCCGAAAGGGCAACCTGGGAAAAAGTTAGGGCAAAGAACAATGAAAATAAAAGAGAAAAGAGCCTGCTAGGTTGAAAACCCGAAAGGGCGACCTAGGCAAAAGTTAGGGCAAAGAACAATGAAAATAAAAGAGAAAAAGAGCCCGCTAGGTTGAAAACCCGAAAGGGTGATCTAGGAAAAAGTTAGGGCAAAGAACAATAAAAACAAAAGAAAATCAAAGGCCCGCTAGGTTGAAAACCCGAAAGGGCAACCTAGGCAAAAGTTAGGGTAAAGAAACCTTAGACTGAAAACCTGCAAAGGCAGCCTAGGAGGAGGATATGGTCCAACATTTCTGCAAGCACTCACCACACTGGGGCAATTTTATCCGACTGAGTATACTGGGGAAAAATTGTTAAGGAATGATTGAAGAAAGTGTGTTTGAGGAATCAAAAACAGAAGCCAAGATCTGTGTCATCAAAAGGCTGTGGGGAATCAATTAAATGAAAATCAAATGACCAACATTGGGGCAAATTTTATGTGATTCTCGTAATTTTCTTTGCTTATCTTTGCTTTTAATCTTCATGATCCCTTTGTAATTTTGTTCTCATATTGTTATTTTCTCTTAACAAACTAAATTCTCGTATTAAGGCAAGAGGCTTTTCCTTCACACTCCCCTGTCGTGTTCACTCTCATCATGGTCATGTCTCAATAAAAGTAAATATAAGTTTAATGGTATGATTTGATAATTCTAATGGTATCACCAATGAATGGTTTGAGCCAAAAGGACTCAATATTTTAAATACAATGGAAGAGATAGCATGCACTGGACGACAAAAGAATGATGCAAATAGGCTTGGGAGAATAAACATAACATCCACCTCATATGTTATCAGATTCTTGGGTGACCCATGTTGTTAAAAGAATGAATGATGCCTCGTCCCAGAGTGGTCGGTGAACAAGGGTTTGATTGGTGGAAGTTTTCATGGAGCATTTGGTTCCGCTGTCCTCAAAAGGAAGGGATTCTCATTAGTTTTAGATTACTGATTGAATATTTTCGAGCTCTGAGGCTCACTGTAATTTTATTTTCGAGCTCTGAGGCTCACATCAAGTTTATTTTTGAGCTCTAAGGCTCACTGCAATGTTATTTTCGAGCTCTGAGGCTCGCTGCATATTTACTTTCGTGTTGGACGAGGAGGTTCCGTCCACTGCAATTTTATTTTCGAGCTCTGAGGCTCACTGCAAGTTTATTTTCGAGCTCTGAGGCTCGCTGCATATTTACTTTCCTGTTGGACGAGGAGGTTCCGTCCACTACAATTTTATTTTTGAGCTCTGAGGCTCACTGCAATTTTATTTTTTGAGCTCTGAGGCTCACTGCAATTTATTTACAAGCTCTGAGGCTCACTGCAATTTTATCTTCGAGCTCTGAGGCTCACTGTAATTTTATTTTCGAGCTTTGAGGCTCATTGCAAGTTTATTTTCGAGCTCCGAGGCTCGCTGTATATTTACTTTCCTGTTGGACGAGGAGGTTCCGTCCACTGCAATTTTATTTTCAAACTGTAAGGTTTTCTTCTGAGCTCCTCACGTTTTTTCGGAAAAAATATGTGTTCATTTTCTTTACTTGTTCATTACTACAATACATTAAAAGTCACGACTAATCATGTCTTCTAGTATGCAACAAGTAAAGAGGGGCAACTGTGAACACCCATTTTTGTCCGTCTTCATTTTATTCTAATTTTATGTTATTATGTTTCAAGGAGACTAAAAATAATAGTGAAGAAAGAAAGAAGAAAAAGAAAATAACCAAGAAACGAGGAGAAAGTTCATATTTAATTTTCTGTTGGACGAGGAGGTTCCATCCATTGTATGTTTAACTTTCTGTGGGACGAGTAGGTCTTCCATTGCATGTTTAACTTTCTGTTGGACGAGGAGTTTCCGTCCATTGCATGTTTAACTTTTACATTTAACTTTCTGTTGGACGAGTAGGTCTTCCATTGTATGTTTAATTTTCTGTTGCACGATTAGGTCTTCCGTTGCATTTTTAACTTTCTGTTGGAGGAGTAGGTCTTCCATTGTATGTTTAACTTTCTGTCGGACGAGTAGGTCTTCCATTGCATGTTTAACATTCTGTTGGACGAGTAGGTCTTCCATTGCAGTTTTAACTTTCTGTTGGATGAGTAGGTATTCCATTGCACGTTTAACTTTCTATTGGACGAGTAGGTTTTCCATTGTACGTTTAAATTTATGTTGGACGAGGAGGTTTCGTCCATTGCATGGTTAACTTTCTGTTTGACGAGTAGGTTTTCCATTGCATGTTTAACTTTCTGTTGGACGAGTAGGTCTTCCATTGCATGTTTAACTTTCTGTTGGACGAGGAGGTTCCGTCCATTACATGTTTAACTTTCTGTTGGACGAGTAGATCTTCCATTGCACGTTTAACTTTCTGTTGGACGAGTAGGTCTTCCATTGCATGTTTAACTTTCTGTAGGACGAGGAGGTTCCGTCCATTGCATGTTTAACTTTCTGTTGGACTAGTAGGTCTTCCATTGCATGTTTAACTTTCTGTTGGACGAGTAGGTCTTCCATTGCACGTTTAAATTTCTGTTGGACGAGTAGGTCTTCCATTGAATTTTTAACTTTCTGTTGGACGAGGAGGTTCCGTCCATTGCATGTTTAACTTTCAGACTGGAGACTAAAGAATAAAGAGAGAAGAAGTAGAAGATAATGAAGAAAGGAAGAAGAAAAGAAGGAGGAAAGAACAATCAGCGAAAAAAAGAAAGGAAATTGAGTTACTTCTCCTAACCCTAAAAAAACCCATTTTACATATCACACAAGACCTCTCTTCCTCCTCCCACTCTCCAACCGCCCATACGCCTCCTCTACCCATTGTTCCTGCTCCTTCCTCATCTCCTCCCCCATTTTAACCTAGCAGCCCCACTCCTAACCCTAAAAAACCCATTTTTACATATCAGACAAAACCTCATCTCATCCACTCTCTTAACCGAACCACACTTCCTTCTCATCTCCTTTCCTCTGCTCGCCCCACCTCCACCTGGGAACATGCGATCTCTGCACTGCCCAAGCTCCGGATTTCGTGAGACCAGCCTTGAACCCGCTGGGTAAGGAGAAGCATGGGGGGGTGTTTTGGTTTTGAGAGAAAAGAGAGTTTTTTTCCGTTTTGATAGAAAAAAGGGGAGTTTTTTGGGTCTTGATAGAAAAAGGGGCCAAGAAATTCTTGGATCTGTGTGTGTCAACTTTGAAAAATTTCTCAGATTTCTTGTTCTTTTTTTTTTTCTGTGGAGAGTGTTCCGTTTCCTCTCGTTGTTTTTTTGGTTTTGTTGATAAACTTGGAAAAAGTAGATTGAGAAGTCAGGGAGAGTCACAAATATTGTACTCAGTCACTGTTATTTGGAATTCATTCTCTGTGATTTGGGGAACATCAAGAGAAATATCAAAGGAAGATCTTGTTTGGTAACCAAAATTTCTTCCCCTTGATCACTGAATTAGGAACACTGTTCTTATTGGCTTTTATTTATTTTTGTTCTTGCTAAAAATGGTTCGTGTTCTGCTTGGATTGTATGCTGAGTTACTATAGGATTGGATATGAGTTTTTGGTTTCATTCCCTTTGTGCTAGACCATGCGCCTGTTATGGTGATTAAGGGGTGCTTTGTTTTAGTTTGCAATCCATATGTTTGTTAGAAGTCGTGTCTGTTAGAAGAATTGAGTGAGTTCAATGCTTTATAAACTTGATTTGATAAAATTTGAAAATATGCCTTAGTTGATGAATTCCTGGGATGAGTTTTAGTCAAATGCTTAAATTGTGTGCTTAGGAAGAATCAAAATTCTGTAAATGATTTGTTGATTTTCAAGAATATTTTTTAAATGACATTTATGTTTATCGAGGCTATCATTTAAAATTTCCATCTTATCATTAACTCATTATGGTGATTGCAATGTTATTAATGTAATTGATCTTTTTTTGGGTTCTTTTTTATTTTATTAATTAATAATAAATGCTAATGTTAGTAGTTTCTCTTCAAAATGGAAATCTTTTGAAAATAATGAATCCCTTTGATTGCATAATTGATTGATTCTAAAAAATTTCAAGTAAAAAGGGTAAAGTAAATATTTTCAAAGTTACTAAAAATTTGTACAATTAATTTGGGTAACCATTTTCATGAATGTTCTAGAGTGCCGTGGGGTTCAATCTTCATGCTTCCGTTTTTAAGGATTTTCCAATTTTTCCTAAGTTAAATAAAATTGGTAACGACTTCATGTTTATTCTCTAAAAGTAAAAGAAAAAGGAGTTTTCTTTTTGGTCGCGACAGTGGTTGCCAATGTTCGACGTCTCTTAATCCCACATTCCCACCACTTTCTTCAATATATCCCTTTGTATGGACTTGCATCAAACACTTTGACTCCGTGAATCAGAAAGACAGAAACTTTCATCTCTTCTTCTACCACCAAACAGAACTACCTGCACACACATAAATAAACAACCACCCAACCATCTAAGCCGCGCACAATTTTTGCGTCTTCCCCATCGGGAGCACTCCGAAAGGGGGGGGTGTTTCGCTTTTGAGAGAAAAGAGAGTTTTTCTTTCCATTTTGACAGAAAAAAGGGGAGTTTTTTGGGGGCCAAGAAATTCTTGGATCGGTGTGTCAACTTTGAAAAATTTCTCAGATTTCTTGTTTTTTTTTTCTTCTGTGGAGGGTGTTCCGTTTCCTCTCGTTGTTTTTTTTGATTTGTTGAGAAACTTCGAAAAAGTAGATTGAGAAGTCAGGGAGAGTCACAACTATTGTACTCAGTCACTATTATTTGGAATTCATTCTCTGTGATTTGGGGAACATCAAGAGAAATATCAAAGGAAGATCTTGTTTGGTAACCAAAATTTCTTCCCCTTGATCACTGAATTAGGAACACTGTTCTTATTGGTTTTTATTTATTTTTGTTCTTGCTAAAAATGGTTCGTGTTCTGCTTGGATTGTATGCTAAGTTACTATAGGATTGGATATGAGTTTTTGGTTTCATTCCCTTTGTGCTAGACCATGCGCCTGTTATGGTGATTAAAGGGTGCTTTGTTTTAGTTTGCAAGCCATATGTTTGTTAGAAGCCGTGTCTGTTAGAAGACTTGAGTGAGTTCAATGCTTTATAAACTTGATTTGATAAAATTTGAAAATATGCCTTAGTTGATGAATTCCTGGGATGAGTTTTAGTCAAATGCTTAAATTGTGTGTTTAGGAAGAATCAAAATTCTGTAAATGATTTGTTGATTTTCAAGAATATTTTTTAAATGACATTTACGTTTATCAAGGCTATCATCTAAAATTTCCATCTTGTCATTAACTCATTATGGTGATTGCAATGTTATTAATGTAATTGATCTTTTTTTGGGTTCTTTTTTATTTTCTTAATTAATAATAAATGCTAACGTTAGTAGTTTCTCTTCAAAATGGAAATCTTTTGAAAATAATGAATCCATTTGATTGCATAATTGATTGATTCTAAAAAATTTCAAGTAAAAATGGTAAAGTAAATATTTTCAAAGTTACTAAAAATTTGTACAATTAATTTGGGTAACCATTTTCATGAATGTTTTAGAGTGCCGTGGGGTTCAATCTTCATGCATTTTTTAATTTTTTCTAAATTAAATAAAATTGATAACGACTTCATGTTTATTCTCTAAAAGTAAAAAAGAAAAAGGAGTTTTCTTTTTTGTGGGGACAGTGGTTGCCAATGTTCCACGTCTCTTAATCCCACATTCCCACCACTTTCTTCAATATATCCCTTTGTATGGACTTGCATCAAACACCTTGACTCCGTGAATCAGAAAGTCAGAAACTTTCATCTCTTCTTCTACCACCAAACAGAACTACCTGCACACACATAAATAAACAACCACCCAACCATCTAAGCTGCGCACAATTTTTGCGTCTTCCCCACTGTGCAGAGCACTCTGAAGATGGCTTTGGAGTTGGGATCGAAGGTAGAAGAGGATCGAGGATTGAGAAATGTTTTGTAAAATTTAAAATATTATTATTTTATAATTTAATTAAAATTAATATTTTAATCATATTTTAAAATTAACCGAGGGACAAATTTTGCATAGTCAGAAAATTTTGAGGACTATAATTGGTTAAAAAAAAAATAGAGGGACGAAATTCTTCAAAATGAAAAACTAAAGGGACGAAAACTGTATTTTAACCTAGGAAGAATTAATGAATGAACAAAAAGAAAGAGGAACAAAGAGGCTTAAAATACACTCACAAAAACTGTATGGTACTTTTAATGAGAGGGAGAAATTCACAGTAAGGAGAACCAACATGACTATACAGTCTCTTCATTCTTCTTTTATATACATATCGACTATCGTTGATTGAAGCATTATGATTGAGAAACCATGGTTTATAGAATTAATAAAGAGTGACCACTAAACAAGTAAAGGTAGCAGTGATAAGTGATAACATACATGGTTTGACTTTTTTACTTTTTGGACAATGGAATGGGATTACAAGTCCAATATTCTGGACCAGTTCAAGCCTTGTAAATGAGAAAATAAGGATTTTGAGATGGGTGCTAGGCATGTTGGCACAGCAATCCTCCTGCACATTCATATAGGCTTCCTTCATGTGGTGGTGTAAATGTGTAATCCGCACACAGAATGATTTTGAGATGGGTGCTAGGCATGTTGGCGCTGCAACATCTACAGGTCACAAAGGAGTCATGCACCAAGCAACTCTAGGACATCGAAATCTTCCTCCTATGGGCTTCATCCAACTTGATGTAATCTTTCCTTTTCCTCTTAATAACTACTTTTGATATTTTACTTTATATAGGTCCAGAGTCATTCTTATTTTCATTTTCATTAATTAATTGTCTCAACAATTAAAGCTTATTTGTGTAGGATGTTGCTTTACTGGCTGACCATCACACAGATTTGCGCTTGGACATTGAGGACATGTCTTATGAGACAAGTAGACAAAGTTGGATATTGCATTTTCCTATCAATCTGTGTAGATGTTAAGTCTAGGATACCAAAAAGTTTAGTGCTATGGAAAATTTTAAATTATTTACTCTTTGTTATTTGATCACAGGAGCTTCTGGCGTTGGGTGAGCGGATTGGCAACATAAGCACGTGTTTATTAGACGAAATGGTTACAACTCAAATGAAGACAAAAACTTATTAGATACCTGCTACTGCTTTTGAGGAGTAGGAAACTGATATTTGCATAATATGCTAGGTATGGACTTTAGCATGTTTCATTGAACATTTAAGTTATTTATTTTATTCATTGATGTTTCATGTGCCAAACTTTCTAAGATAGTTTTGCCTTTGATGTACTGTTGATCTTTTTTCCCTATTAACTAGAATATTTATATAATTTCATAGGATGAATATAAGAACCACGAGAAGATTGGAATTCTTCAATGCGGCCACGAATATCATGCAGATTTTTAAAGAAATGGTTGCTTGTGAAAAATGTGTGCCCCATATGCAAATCAGAACCATTGATTCCTGGAGGAAGATGACATTTTTTAGTTAGGGATTAGTTCATGGCTGTAAAAGTCAGTTTCTACCTTGAGCTCTCTATCTTGTATTATATATAAACCATCGTGTATCCCTGATTACAATCAATGAATTCATTCGGTTTATTTTCTATTATGTGTTCCTAATATGGTATCAGACTTGTTCTGTGTGATATATTAGCTTCATAGAATTATGTCATTATTCTTTTATTTTAAAGAACTGGAATGCAATCAATGAATTCATTTGTCTTTTATACATTGAAGCATCTTCTCTTTGATGTGGCATGCAATCCACTTTGATGTAGAACTGGAATCATGAATTCAACAAATTCGTGATGTCAAACAAATAGCACTTTGTTTGTCAATGTTAAGTTGTTAACTGGTCTGGCCAGATGATTATAACTGCCTGCTTAAAAGGTCATGGACAAACTCCTTGGCTTCAGATTCGTGAAGACATAATGTTAGATTTTCCAGGATCTATACTAAAAATAATAGGATTTCATAATTCCCTTAGTATAAGAAAAACCCATAGGTTTCATGCCAATCAGATTATGTTAGTTTGATTAACTTTAGGAGAATAATCGCTTTCTTTCTCTAAATCTTCATAATTAAGCTTCTGATTATAAGCTAATTTGGATAGAAAACTAGCAAATAGCAAACATCCTATGCAAAGGATAACCACCGTATCATGCTAGAAAAGGTAGAGATAAGAAAGATGAAACAGAGTGTTGAGAATAAATGAAATTTTTTTTTGATGAGATAAAGATACTGGGCACTTGGGCAGATTCATAATAAAGATCATGGCTGTTAAAGTCAGTTTCTAGCTTGAGCTCTCTATCTTGTATTCTATATAAACCTTCATGTATCCCTGATTACAATCAATGAATTCATTCAATTTATTTTCTCTTATGTGTTCCTAATATGGTATCAGATAAATAGTTTTTTTTTTTCCCAAGCTTCCGCATTCATCTTTTCAATCATCAATAGCCTATCATTGGTAACAAAACAGATTTATCAATAGCAGAAAAACAGAACTGTCATCTGCTAATGTGTTTCTTGGACTTGCTCTCTCAGCTCTTTAATCAAAACCTTCAAAGAAAAGGAATATGTCATCTGCTTTCTTCAGGGTCTTAACGACTCCTATTTTTCTGTGCGCACTCAAATTCTCATGATGAACCCCTGCCATCTATCAGCCAAGCTTATGCTTTGGTCTTCAACAAGAAAGGAAACCATCAAATAGTTCAGCCTTTCACTCCACTTCTTTCATTGTCAATTCTTCCAATAACTTCGCTCCAAGCAGGGGCGATTATTCTCAGGGAAGGGGTCGAGGCAGATCCAATTCCAAACAAGAAATGCTTTGCACACATTGCAACCGCACTAATCACAGACAGTAGACACATGTTATTTCAAACATGGTTTTCCCCGGGATACCGCACCAAGAATCAAAATCAGAATACTACTCTGCAGATTGCAACTACACCAACTCCTTCCACAATCAAGACTGACTTTCCACCACAGGCTGCTACCGATCAATCTTTTTCCCTATCTCGAGAAGATTATCAGTATCTTGTCTCTCTTCTCCATGCTACTAAGAATGATTCTGCACCTACTGCTAGCACAATAAGTAAGCCATCATCTTCTGATCCCAACTCTCATATGGTTTCCAGTGTAACAAAGTCAGGTAACTCTTGTACTCTTCCCTCTGTTTGGATTTTAGACTCGGGTGTTAGTGACCAGGTTTGTCCCATTATTCATTGCTTTTCCAATATCAAGAAGATTTCTCCAATTTTGGTTAAATCACCTAATGGCACTTTCACATCTGCATCTTATTCTGGCACATTGCATTTCACATCTACACTTTATTTACATGATGTCTTGCACATACCTGATTTCCATTTTAATCTAATTTCTGTTCACAAGTTATCAACTTCTCTTAATTGCAGACTCCTTTTCTCACCTAAATTTTATGAAATACAGGATCTTTCTACCATTAGGATGATTGGACATGCTAAGGATCACAACAACCTTTACCAACCATAGACACAAACTGGATCCTCGGGCCAGAAAATGCCTCTTCCTTGGTTTTAAACCCGGTACAAAAGGCTATCTTCTTTATGACTTTCACACCCGAGACACTTTTGTATCTAGGCATGTTGTCTTTTATGAGTCAATTTTCCCATATGATCAACATGCCTCTGCTGATATGGTTGCTTCTGAACTTTCATCATCTCAATTAGATTCTATATTTTTATTTGATTTACCTACTGTTATGCCACAACATAACACAGATCACACACTTAATACTTCTAATAACACAGCACCTCATGCCCTACCACAGCATCACACCCCATCTCACACAGATCACACACTTAATACTTTTAATGACACACTGTATTTTCTCATTCAGAACCTATTGCTGTCAGGAAATCTGATAGACTTAAGAAACAACCATCTGTTAAAAGAAAGAAATTTGGAATATGATATGATTCTACAGGCATGAGTTAGCTGAGAAAAAGACCCTACAAATAGTTGACCTTATGAACAAGGAAACTGTTGAACTTGCTCTGTATTGTTACCCGGTAAAATGGTTCCAAATTCAGACCAGAAAAAGCAATAAAGAGAATACTTTCATTCCAGCTTCAACTCCATGCGTGCAAACTCAGCACTTTTTTTTCTTCTTCAGAATAACCCCATTAAACTATTTTTGTTTATGTTCTCAATTTAGTTAGCATCTGATTCTAGAAGATTATCTAAAGCATGTTATAACTGGGTTGATCTTGGAATTTGATTTCTTCTATGGGTTAGTGGTTATAGTTTTTTGTTGTGAAGCAGGGGACTTTGGTTCTTCATGCTCAGATATAAAGTCTGGTTTTATCAGATGGTTTGCCAAGGTTTTCAAAATTGGGTCGAGTAGAGGAAGGGGTGGTGGTCGTCATCTACCTGTGGTGAAAAACATGGTTTGGCAAACAAAACAGCTGCACTGACTTTCTAATTTATTCAATGATATCAATGTTGTTGTCCTTGTCATAAATATGATTATTGGTTTCCTGATTTTATTTGTCATCAATCTTAAGTTCTTGACTCAATCATGAGTACCATTAGGTTGTCTACTTTGGGCTGCAACTTAAAGAATATAATGAATTTCTCATTTTTCCTTCCAAAGATTTGGTTCTGCAATGGCAACTTGTATCTTAGTTGTGCACCTCTAAATTGGACCATATGAGTTGTGTTGGAATATAATAGTTCAATCTGATAGCAACAACTACCCAAGACCTCAATGTTACAAGTTAGGGAGTTTAGCTAAAATCACATATAATCCTAATATATTAAGCATGATCTTTATTTATTACATAGAATGGTCCACATAATTTAATTGACTTTCTTTTAGTCAGTTTAATGGCTTGTTCTAAAATTAGTTGGCTGATGCACATCTTTCTTTTTTTAGCTTATAAGAGGAATTTGATTGCAGGGAATAATAGGTGCAATTTGCAGGTGTAGTCAGTTTCAACTTGTGGGCAATAGACAGATGCAAAACTCATTTTTTTGAACTCATATATGGCAGTAGAATGATGAGTGAAGTGCCATAACTGCCACTGGATTTTCCTGATGTTTAAAAGAGAGGGACAGATAGCTGCTTCATCAATGGGGACTGACACTGGGAATTGGGCAAGCTGAGGACATAGAGATATAATGTCGTGTTTTAGATGGGTCACTGTCTGTAGAAGCTGATGCTGTGTGTAACATTGGTTATATTTGCTTCATGTATTGTGTCTGTCTGGAAGTGTAGTTGTCTTCCATGAGCATGTAAAGACCAACTTAGGACAATTGAGCTGGAAGCAAGTCAAATTGGGTCAGAGTAAGCCATATTGGACAACTTAAGCTTTGTTTGGTAAAAATTAGTAGATAGTGGATAATGGATAACTATTTACTTTAAAATAGTTATCATTTTTAACATTTTAATTTATTTAAATTATTTATCATTTAAAAAATTAAATTTTAATTTTTTAATTCTAATATTAATTTAGTTTTAATTATTTTTAATAAATAAAACGGAATAATAAAAATAAAATGGAATATTGATATGGTTTTAATTAGTAGGGATAATTTTAGAAACGGTTACCAAACAATAATACTTTTCCATCTGATATGTTGACGGTTACCAAACAAGGCTACTTTTCAATCTGCTATAACATATCAGCTATACGCCAGCGGATTTGGCAAATCAATCAGACTCTTAGACAAAATTGGGCAATAGTAAGTCAAATTATGGCATAAGTAAGCAAATTTGGGCTAGATTAAGTCAAATTGGGCTGCAACTATGCCAAACTTGGTCAGAGTAAGCCAAATTGGACAACTTAGTGAAAATGTGGCTAGAGTAAGCCATACTAGACCAACTTAGCCAGGCTGGCCCAATTTAGTCAAATTGGGCAAACTTAGCTAAATTGGGTCGAGTTTGCTATATCGGGTCAATTTACGCAAATTGGGCCAAAGTTAGCCAAATTGGGTCGGTTTAGTGAAGTTGGGCATACTTAGCCAAATTTGGCAAATTTAATCAAACAAGGCAAACTTAGTCAACTCAGGCTAATTTAGTCAAGCTGGGCATACTTAGCCAAATTGGGCCAATTTTATCGAATTAGGCATACTTAAGGCCGAGTTTGCTACATTAGGCAACCTAAGCCAAATTGGGCCTAGTTAGCCAGACTGGCCCATTTTAGTCAAGTTGGGTTAACTTAGCCAAATTGGGCCAATTTAGTCAAGTAGGGCATACTTAGACAAACTGGGTCAGTTTTATCAAATTGACCATACTTATCCAAATTGGACCGAGTTTGCTATATTGGGCAACCTAAGCCAAATTGGGCCTAGTTAGTCAATTTGGGAAAAATTAGCCAGACTAGTCCATTTCAGTCAAGTTGGGCTAACTTAGCCAAATTGGGCCAATTTAGTCAAGTTGGAAAAACTTAGCCAAATTGGGTCAGTTTTATCAAATGGGACATACTTAGCCAAATTGGGCCGAGTTTGCTATATTGGGCAACCTAAGCCAATTTGGGCCTAGTTAGCGGCGGAGAAGGCTAAAGCACGTTGTGGTGGTCGTTCTAGTCTGTGTGGAGAATTCCGTGACTGAGGTCCAGAAGGTGCGAGACGGGAAGCGGCTTGGATATGCAGCTGAGCGGCGGTTGTGCGAGGAGCGGATCTGCGGTGCGAGGAACGGATCTGAGGCGGTGTGAGGACTGACAGGGCGGCGTGCGGAGGGGGCAGGGCGGCGATGATGAGTTGTTGTTTGATTTGATGAGAACCAGAAGTCCGCGAAACCATTTTGATGCCTTACCCATTTCCTTGATTCTATCTTCTTCTTCTGAGAAACTAATGGTTATTATGGGTTATGAAGAAGAAGATGCATAGTGGCTGAGACTAGGAAGTGGGAATGAGAGTGATTGGTGGAGCTTGGTGTAGTGAAGTGGACTCTGCTGATGGATGAAAGTTGAAAGGAGTGGTAATGTGGGAGGGACAAATTTCCCACTTTTGCATGTAAGGGCCTTGGGGGGACCTATTGTGCAAATATTTTAGACTACATAAACATGTAAATTAAAAGAATACCCATTACAGCAGGTCACTCTAACATATCTTGCCATGAGAGATATGGGGAGCTCGCCCACCCTAGAAATTGCCTGTATTTTTAATGATGATTTAAGACAGTCAATAGTTGATATATTATACTTTACTGAGTTGCAGTCTATAGTCAATAAGACTTATTCTTTTATAGCGGAAGTCAAGAATGTTGTAAGCTGTAGGTTTGAGACATATTATACATGAAAAAAAATGAAAAGTAAATCAAATAGATTTTCAATAGATGAAAATAATAATAGTAATAATAATAATATGATATATAAAAATATTTTCAAAAAAAATTAAGTTGCAAAAGAGAACGGGGAGAAATAAATGAAAAAAAATTTCATGCAATAAGAAAAATAATAAAATGACAGATAATATATTTTCTAAATGGTTAACTTGCACGGGATAAGAGAAGAAACAAATCAAACATGTTATCAATAGAGTAAAAAAAATGATAAGTAAATATATTTTCTACAATGGTTAACTTACTTGGGGAAAAAAGGTGAAATAAGTTAGATTTCCAATAGAGACGAAAATTAATAAAATGATAGATAAATATATTTTCTTAATATGGTTAACACCTCCGGGATGTGACATAAATCAAATAGATTTTCAAGAGACAAGAAAAATTATGATAGATAATTATATTTTCTAAAAATGGTTACCGATATGCTTCAAAAATTCTTCTATTGATATAGAATTATGTAATGATTAATTACATTATATTCATATTATATTATATGGGGTTAAAAATCTTATATGAATATACTTAAACTTTTAACAAGTATCCACTACAAAAAAAAAACCCCAATTACCGACGACCAAAAACCGTCGGAAACACTAAAAATCCGTTGGAAAACTACATTACCGACGGACTTTCCGACGAACACGGTTCCGTCGGTAATAGGCGCGTAGGAAAGCCTTTATGACGGATCTAGTGCGTCCGTCGGAAATTTCCGACAGCCTTAACCGTGGGAAAACTTGCCACACAGAACCCCTAATTACTGACGGAAATTCCGTCGGTAACTCTCTGTGGAAGTTACCGATGGAATTTTCCGTCGAAAAATGTAACTAACAGTTACCGATGGAAATATCCGTCGGAAACAAGGTTTTTTAATTTTTTTATTTATTTTGTTTTATATTAATAATTAATTAATAATTTTTTATTGAAATTTATATATTAAATATTAAATCTTATATTTTATTTATTAATTATTATTATATTTTATTTTAATTAATTATATTTTATTTATTAATTATTATTATAATTTATTTATTAATTTATATTTTATTATAATTAATTATAATTTAATTATTAATTTATATTTTATATTATCAATTACAAAACAAAATTGAAATTAAAAATAAAATTTAAAAAGAAATTAAATTAAAATTAATTAAAAATAAAAACAAACTCAACATATAATCTATAATTAAAATATCTGTCTATCTATAAATCTCTACTACACCTATAACTATCCTAATACCCATCACCATAATATCCATCATTGTTGTCCTGTCGGGGGGAGTCTGCCGGCGTCACATGACCATCAAGCTGCGGCTCAGTAGACAGACCGTCATCATGCGATTGCGGTGGTGGATCAGTAGTAGTAGTGGAGGGCTGGGGCTGGGGTCGGGTGGCATGGAGGACCCCCTGCAGAGCGCTGCACCTGTCTGGTGGGAGGAAATCGAGCACAGCGATCATGACCGTAGAGAATGTCTCCATCTGCTGCATGATGCGCTCGTTCGTCCCCCTTTGCTGCTGCACCTCCTGCCTCAGCCGATGCACCTCCTCCGTGTCCTGTGAGCCGGAGGATGTAGGCTCCCTAATGGTCATGCTCGGCGTCGACCCCTGACGAATCGACCTGGCTAGGGTCGCAGTACCGTAAATCCGTCCCTTGTTCTTCCCGCCCGCCACATCCATCCAGGCCTGGGTCTGTAGTCGCTCAACCTCGGCGGGGTCCAGCTGAGAAGGATCTGAGGCACCAGAGCAGGAGGCAGCCTCAGATGCTACCTGACTGAACCTGGCGTTGTACTCCGCCTGCGATCAATACATTACAATCAATATGTATTAAACTATATATATATATATATATATATATATATATATATATATAATTACCAGTAATTTAAATATAAAAAAAAACACTTTAGCTCACCACTGTCTGCGTCGACTTCTCATCAACAAACTCGCTGGTGTCTGAGCGAATATGTGTCTGCTCAAAGACCGTAGGGACATCAACGGACTGAGCTAGCTCTCCTGCCTGCAACCGACACACCAATAAAATCAATTAGTTATAAAACAAATTTTTAATAAAAATGTATAGTTTATAAATAATGTTATTTATATATGCATACCATGTAAATGGCATGCTGCATGTGGCTAATAGAACCACCAGTGTGCATGTTCCCACCCTTCTCGGAAGCCCGATTGCTCTTCGCCTGTTCACACTTCGGCTTGTAAGCTGGAGTGTCCCAGTACGCACACAGTTGGGCACCGATGTTGGGCCCGATGTAATCCGGAAGACCCGGCTCTCCCTATGCTCCTGGAGCATGTCCCTCAGTCGAGCAGCTGCTCGGTCGTCAAAGATAGCACGTATCTCTGAGGTATGCTCCAGTAACCAGCGCACAAGCTCCTGTTAACAAAGAAAAAATTAATAATAACATTATACAAAAGAATTTATAAAATAAATGGAAAATTACATGAACTAATAAACAAGAACTTACCCCGAACCGTCTGAAGATACGACCATGATCCTCCCCGGGGATCACCCCCCATGATGGCCAGAAGCGACGATACTGCGCCTTGATGGCGATGGTAACGTGCTTCGATCCCACTTTCGATGGGATGAAGCTGAAAAATTCATAATTTTATTAAATCAACAATATGACAACCAACAAATATATGCTTATTAAATAGTAATTATTTTTAAACAACATTAAATTAAATTAAACTTATGATCCCGAAACAGGACGGATCCATGGTCGATCCTCAGGTGCGGGAACCCTGGCCCACTCAGGCAAGTCCTCAGTTGCGACCGACTGCTGCACAAACGATGATGATGGTATGGCTGTGTCGTGACCATATACAGCCCCGGATGATGAGGATGGAATGGTCGTGTCCGGCTGTGGCATCATCCCAAGAGTCGGCATAAATGATAATCCTACTGGGTGTGTGGACGGTGCGGTCGATGATGATGGTGGTGCTGGGTGTGGGTGAGGTGTGGGCCAAGTAGGGGGCGGCGAGTAGCCAGCTAGTGCGTGTCGTGGCGCAAAGCGAGTGGAGGTCTAGACATGGGTAGAGGGTGGGGTAGTGTAGGTCAGGGATAGTGTAGTATGGGTAGGGGATGATGTAGTATTGATCGGTGAGGGTATAGAATGGGTGGGGGATGGTGTAGAATGGGTGGGGGAGGCTCCTGTAGGTGGCGATAGGGTAGGTGCGGTAGGGATGGGGGTGGGTGCGGTGGGTACGGAGGGACCTCTAGGAATGCGAGCAAGCACCTGGGACTTCACGGTGTATCGTCCCCGCTTAGCCTTCCCCTTCCCCTTATCACCGCTAGGCGGTGGGGGGCGGGACGGCTGTCCTCCTGATGCTGATATATCTATTTTCTAGTACAATTACAAATCAGTGCAAAAACAATAAGTAATCGACATTTAACAGCCTAATCTAAGCAAGTATTTTTATAGAACAATAGTTGTCAAGTCTTACATTATATTTCATAAGCAAATATTTAAAATACAATAAAAATAACATAATAGTAAACTTCCTATTCAGACTCGGTATCGTCATCTGATTGTAAGTCTGACTCTTCTTCTTCTTGCATTGAGTCATCACTCTGGATTTCTTCCTCTGATGATGCATGCATGGATGCCTGATTACCAATGACCACTTCTTCCCCTTTATCTGCAGATCCCAACATGCCAGTAATACGCTCGACCTCGATCACTTCATTGACATGTGATGATTCATCCGTCTGGAATGGCGTCTCATCCTCTGCATCATCAATTTCTATGCGACCCCTAGGCTTGGTAGTGACTGCAACACACCAACCTCGTTTGTCTGTTCTCATTGCTGGATAAGGGACATAATAAACTTGTTTTGCATTCTGAGCAATTATAAACGGATCAAACTATTGATATCTTCTATCCATGCGAATGTCCACAGTTCCATACTTGGGGTCCACTTTTGTGCCTGTCCTCGATGGATCAAACCAGTTACAATAAAATAAGACTACTTTGTTAGGATAAGTAGTAGTATTGTATTGTAACTCGTATATGTGTTTTATGACCCCATAAAAATCACCGGTACCTTCACCCTGTACGACAACCCTGCTATTAATTGTCTTTTTGCCCACGTTCCATTCATCTGTGTGGAATTTGTACCCATTAACAAAGTATGTATGCCATGATGTAACACAGGTATAGGGCTCATACGCTAAATCTCTCAAGTGTTGATTAGTCACGCTTAACGGTTGTTGATACACCTACGAAAAGGTAAGTCATATTAAATAATTACTTTTTTCAAGAGGCGAAATTAAGCTTAACGTAGTGTATGCATTGCCATATTACACTTACTTGTTGCTTGAACCATTCAGGAAAATCTGCATGTGTACGAGCAGAACCATCTTGTTCACTAAATTGATTAATTTGAAGGAACACACTGACAAATAAAATGTGTACTATGTGTTAAAGGAGAAATTATAATAACATGTGATACATTATTTCAAAAATAGGTCGTTAAGACTTACTCATGGTATGGTTTCACCTCTGTGCAATTTATCAAGACATGTACATGGGCCGATGCATACTCCTCATCAATTAACCAGTAAGTAAGCTCCTTGCCAGCATGACGGCCAGGAAGGTTAAATATGGACAGCATATAAGGATACCATGCATTATCAACATCTAACTCATTCCTAACATGTCTTGGTGCCAACATAAAGTTGTTGAATTAGTGGGAACAGAAATAGGTTGTCTCACAGTGTAAGTAAGACGCACAGATCGATCCTTCCACCCTAGCCTTGTTTTTAACTGATCGTTTAGAGTCACCCATGAATCCAAGTAATAAAAAACATCGTTGACAAGGCATTATTCAATGGTCGCTAATTATTTAAATGTCAAAATATAATAAAATTACCTTTCAAAGGGATACATCCACCTATATTGTACTGGTCCACCAAGCCTCGCTTCATATGCAAGATGGACAGGGAGATGTTCCATTGAGTCAAAAAATCTTGGGGGAAAACCCCTCTCCATCTTGCACAGAATTATTGGAATGTTTTCTTCCATCTTCGTCAGACCATCCGCTCTTAAAGTTGCAGAGCATATATCTTTAAAGAAATGACTGATTTCTGTAAGTGGGTTCGAAACATGCTGGGGCAGCGAGCCGAAAGCAATAGGAAGCAAACACTCCATGAATACATGACAATCATGACTTTTCATCCCATGAAGCCTCCCTATTCTTACAGCAGCACGTCGTGCCAAATTAGAGGAATAACCATCAGGGGTCCTAAGGTCTTTTAACCACCGATAAATTGACTTCGCTTCATCGGCGGTTAGAGTGTAACAAGCTTTTGGTTTGACCATTTTTCCATTAGGTTGCGGCTTCAGCTCCAAATCCTTTCGTCTACAGTACAGAGCTATGTCCATCATTGCCTTCTCATTGTCCTTCATCTTGCCAGACACATTCATAACCGTGTTAAAAATGTTGTCAAAGAAATTCTTCTCAATATGCATCACATCAAGGCTATGTCTTAACAGATTATCTTTCCAATACGGTAGTTCCCAAAAAATACTTTGTTTTGTCCAGTTATGCCATTCTCCATACCCTGGTAATTTTGACACACCGGCTTCAGTGACTTTAGGAAGATCCCTAACCCGACCCCATATTTGTTCAGGAGTCAACAAGGGCGGTGGACCTTCCTCTTCTGTCTGATTCTTTTTGAATGCTCGGACGTTTCTTCGGAAGGGATAGTCAGGATCTAAGAACCAATGATGAGAATCAAACCAAGAACTTTTGCCACCATATCTAAGGGTAAAAGCCTTTCCATGTTCCATGCAATACGGGCACACCAATTTACCGTGGGTCCCCTAACCAGAGAGCATGCCATATGCAGGAAAATCATTGATAGTCCACATCAGTGATCCCATCATCATAAAGTTTCGCTTCTTTGAAACGTCATAAGTCAACACACCATCCCAAAACTTTTTTAGATCATCGAGCAGAGGCTGCAAATATACATCTATCTCAGCCTTCGGATTAGATGGTCCCGGTATGAGACAAGTCAGAAACATATATGGTTTTGACATGCACATCTCGAGAGGAAGATTGTACGGTGTAACAATCACTGGCCAACATGAATATGGCGAGGCTGACACCTGAATGTATGGGGTAAAACCATCTGAACACAGCCCAAGTCTCATATTCCGAGGATCTGCTGCAAAATCAGGATGAACCCGATCGAAGTGCTTCCAAGCTTCACCATCAGAAGGGTGGCGTATGATGCCCGGAATTCTTCTATTTTCATTATGCCACCTCATTTGTCCCGCAGTTTGCGTTGATGCAAACAGTCTCTGCAACCATGGAATTATTGGCAGATAGAACATTGCCTTCGCAGGAACTGGTTTCCTCTTACTATGGTCACTACTTTGAACGCGGTACCTGGGTGTCTGACAAAATTTACATTCTTCCAACGCACTGTCATTTGTGCCAGACTGACTACCATAATATAGCATGCACCCATTTGGACAACAATCAATCCTCTTAGCCCCCAAGCCTAGTTTCGACACCAACCGCTTCGCATCATAAAAACTTTTTGGCAACAACTCTTTGAAGGGTGTCACATCTTGAAGAATTTTAAAAAAGAACTCCAAACACTGCTCTGGGACATTCCAATTAGACTTGCAGGCTAGAAGCCTAGCACAAATTGATAATTTTGAATCTGACGCCCCTTCAAACAATGGCTTATTTGTCTCTAACAATAGATTGTAGAATCTTTGCGCCGATTCATTAGGAAGCTCTTCCATGTCATCAGACTCATCCACCTCAAAATTCCCATGTTGCCCAAGACAATCATCGACCATCATATGCATTGACTGGAGTTGTTCGACATATTCATCGTGGTAGCCACTGCTTGATACACCCATTTCAAGATCGTCACCACCGACTTCATTCAAATCAATATCCGGTAACTCCTCACCATGATCAGTCCATATCCAATAATTAGGCTTGAACCCACGTCGGTATAGGTGTAACTTCGCGTCATCATCACTCAAAACCGCCATACAATTGCACTTTGTGCACGGACATCTAATCCCCCCTCTTCGGCATAATCACAATGTTGCTTTGCTTTGGATATAAACTCCTCAACTCCAGCTACAAATGATTGTTTCAGAAGTCGTCTCCCAGACTCGTTCCTATCATACACCCAACTACGGTTCGAGGGATAATATTCCATCCTTCTGCATTTTCAGATAAATTGAAGTATTTTTAAACATGATACTATAACCCGAAATCGTTCCCTTTCCTTAAAAGGTGTAGCCCTATCCCATTCGAGGAAAAACTTTTTCACCACTGTATTATACTAGCTACTTATCACTTCTCATGTCTTATAGCTGACGAAATTTCGGCAGCATCTCCCATCGGTCTCCAAGTACACGACTTGACCCCGGTGAGATACCACAACCAAGTATGGACCCAGAGAACAAAAGAAATGCTTCCACCCGAAATTTCATCGACTATTTAACAGATGAGAATCAACGAGTAATCGGTATATCAGTGGAGAAAAAGTTTCTTCCCAAACTGTCCCAATTGGACAATTCAAGATTCAATAAAATGAGTGATACCATGACCACGAGTACACATGCTAAATAATATTGAACCTTGAACGAGAATCTACGGTTTTTCTCAATTACGTATTAATTATATTATTCCTAAGTTATTCAATTAATTCATTATTTCACTTAATTACTTTTATTAATTAAAATTTATTTGTATCAATTTATGTGTTAGCTAAATATTATTAGCTACAATAAGAATTAAAGTCCTACATTAATTATTATAAATCAAAATCAGAAAAACCCACAAAATCCGACATTTCCAGCTCAACACTTATAATCGTACAATCAATCCCAAAAACACATAACTACTATTTTTAAATTACAATATTTGTAACATATATGTATCATATCAATTTTTTTTAAACAAGATGCTTATATATAACATTAACTAAACCCTAAGGTCAGGATTACAATCAGGAAAAACATGAAACATATAAAACACCTAGGATACAAAACAGATTTCCTAGCTAGGTGATGTGCATGCACATTGACAAATATTATGTATCATATCATTAAACACTACACAATTTCAAATAAATTAAAAAAAATAGAAACCTGGCAGTGCAGACAGTAGTGGCTCCTAGGTAGTGGTGGTGATAATGGTAAGAGCAACTACTTAACAAACAAACATTAAACACTTAATTAACAACCATTAAACACTTAATTAACAAACATTTAACATTAATTAAAAATTAACCAAATTGCATAAAAAAAAACTAAATACCTAGCTCTAGGGTTGCTGCTGGCAGTGGGGGAGGAGGTTGTGGTGGTGGCGGCTGGCGGTTCTGGCAGTGGGGGAGGTAGGACACGGTGGTGGCAGTGGTGGTGGCACGCGCGGTGGTTGAGGGGTGGCACGCGGATGACGAAATAGGGTGTGGGGCTGGCGTGAACGGAGAAGAAGGAGAGAACAGATAAGGAAGAGAGGTGGAGGTGTGGTGGTGGCGCGCGCGGTGGCAGAGAGCGGTGGGAGGTGACCGGTCGAGGTGAGAGAAGAAGAAGAAGAAATAGAAACAGTGAGAAGAGAGGAAGAAAGGAAAAGTGAGGGAGGGAGAAGGGTTTCTGCCACTAAAAGACCCGGTTTCCGATGGCCAAGTCCGTCGGTAATTCAAATTTTTGAATTCCGATGGCCTGGTCCGTCGTTAATATAAAAAACAATTCTGACAGACAGGACGTCGGTAATTACCGACGGGCTAGTCCGTCGGTAATGCCACGCGCCAAATTTTCCCCCTTCGCGCCACTTTTTTCGATTTAAATTACCGAGCGGATATTCCGTAGGTACTGCTATCGACGGTCGTTCCATCGGAAATACCTGTGACTTTTCATGTTCTAACTTAGCGACAGCAAAAGCCGTCAGAAATTTCCTAGTTACCGATGGACCTGCAGTCCGTCGGAAATTTTCCGTCGGTAATATCCCATTTTCTTGTAGTGATCATCCCAAGGATCTATGTGCTATTTTCTTTTCAAAGTTCGTATTTGGTTTAACTATTATATAAATTGTCATGTTCTATGAAAGATGATTATAATAATTTAGATGTATTCAAATTTGACTTATTTTATATGAATTTTATAGAAAATTATGTTTATATTTAAAATTATATTATTAGACATTTTTTTCAATTCTCAAATCCCAAGTAATTTTAAAATTAATTTACTTTTTACGTTCACTACTAAAAAAATGAAATCAACGACGGACAAAATTCATCGCTAAAGAGAAAAAAATTCGTCTCTAAAATTGTTAACGACAAAATTAGCGACAAAACAAAATCTGTTGAAAAGTGACGTCGCTAAAATTTAACGATGAAATTTATGTTTCGTCGTAGACAGCGACAGACAAAATATGTTGCTAAAAATAGAAAAGTCCATCGTTAAAATAATTTAAAGACATAAGTAGAAAATTTAATAATTTTGTCGTTGTTTACGATGAATTAGTATCCGTCACTGTTTACGACGAATCCAAATATGTCGCTGTTTGCAACAAATTCAGATACGTCGCTAACGGATTTAGATTCGTCGCTGTTTTCTAGCGACAAATTTAGCAACGAATGTTATATTGTAGCGACGAACTTAATGGAAGGAAGTTTTTGCTATTTTTTGTAGTTTTTTTTACTTATTTTATTTAAATACCAACTAAACCTTGATAACAAAAGTTTTAACGTCAATAACATTTACTCCTAAAAAACTTAAATTATATTATACAAACATTTCAAATAAATCATACTAAAATTCATTCTATTAAAACCAAATATTTTTCATTAAATCCACAAAAAAAAAAAAAGAAACTAGCAAATGCTAATTAACTTGTCATCTACCCAAAAAAAAAAAAAGTACACCATTTGAATCTAATACGTATTGTCATTCTAAGTCTAATAATAGACATTTCATATACATTTCTTCAACTCTTAATCATCATGAAATTTTCCGAAGTCAAATTTTTTAAAATCAATATGACTTGGAATGATAAAATAAGAAAAAAAAAGTCATTTAAATATAGTTTATCAATATAAATTAGAAAATAATAACAAATATTCATGATGTAACGACTAAAGAACAAAAGAACAAGCACCATGTAATAATAGTAAGGCTCTAACCCATATAACAAATATTGTCCTTTATTGGCTTTTATCAAGCTACTTGTCACATGATCGTTACTAAGGGTGGCAAATGGATGGATCGGATAAATTTTTATTCGGATTATAACGGTTGGATTAAAAACAATCCATTATAATTCATTAAAAATTCATTAAAAAAATCCAATACATCCATGATCCATTAAATAAAATCTATCCGATCCATCCGTTAACAACTTTTCATGGATGGATATCCAATCCATCCACTAAAATTTATATTAAGAAATTAAATAATTTTATATCTCTTTTATCCATCCATAAAATATTTTTAAAAATAAAATAATTTGTAAAAAAATTAAAATATTATCTCTATCTCACCCTCTCTCTCCTCTTTCTTCATCTCTCTACCCTTTCTCTCTACCTTTTTTTCCTACTTCCTCTCTATCTTTACTCTCTCTCCACTCTATCTTACGACCATTTTGTATCACGGTCATTTTTCTATTATTATATTGGAGTTATTGATTATGTGCATCTACAGAGGTTGTTTTGCCACGACGTTCTATGACATTGTTTTACGAAACTTGTTACGACTTTCTGTGCTTTCAATTAGTTAATACTTTTTTTTAAGTTTCTCGGCAAAAAAAAAAGGCATGGACTACTAGTGGTGTTTGAGAACAATTAATTAGTTGATACTTAATATAACAAAAGAAAAGAAAAAAAACAGATAAATAAAATAAAAAATAATGAAGAAAAAATAATAGGGAACAAAAGAGAAAACTAAATGCAATGTTTTTTTGTTACAAATGGAGGTATTTTTTTATTTGGTGAAAAATAATATGAAAAAATAAATTGGTTTTGGAATGGATAAAATTTGATCCATTATATTTTTGATTGTTGGTCCAATGGATTTTAAAAATATTGGATGGATCATAAATCATCCACTAAAAAAATAATCCAATCCATCCAATCCATTTATATTATTTTTTTATAAATGGATGGATTGGATGGATTTTCTCATTGATGGACTGGGATGGATGATGGACAAATGGATCATTTTGCCACCCCTAATCGTTACCATAATCTAGAAGATGCATAGAGTAATTAACCAATGAGAAACCACTCACACAAAAATGAATCCTAAACAAAAAAATATAGAACTGGAAGTTCACCTCTATGCTAATCCAAGATGCCAGAGTCTTTAGCCAAGGACAAAACATCAAAGCTGCTTGATAAGAATAATCGAGGAAATATGATAAGTTCATAACTCAAAGGTAGGTACTACATAAATAAGATTCACAAGTTTAATGACTCTTCAGCATTTGATTCGTTCATCCAGCAAATACCTATAGCTAAGATGAGCATTTTCCACTCTTTCGCTTCTTGGCATTTTAGTGGTTTGTCCATTATGAAAAGATGTCGCACCCCACTCCTTTTCCTGTTGTCTATCTTTTGCTGCACAAACAAGAATATGCAATATTCAACTTTCCTCTTAATTAAAACTAGTCAGACCAAAAAAACTCTATGGAGCATACCTTGAATTGTATGTGAGTTAGATTTCTTGTTATTGACATCAAATTGAGCAGGCTTGGCAAATTCAGAAAGGATACATCTAATACCAATTATGAGCACAAAGTTCACAAGTTCATCATCACTCCAACCACTAGAATAGTTACTTCCTCAATTCTACCAATCACTAAGAATGGTAGAAAAATTCAATGCCAAAGCACAAAGAGTGGGAAATGCTTTATTCTGTTTTCTAGAAAGATGCTTACAGGGATCCAGTTTCTCCAATTTCTACCTTAAAATTAAAAGATATTTAAAAGAGTTGAGTCATGTTGATGTCACCAACATTAGGCTTTGTAAAATGAAGTATTAAAGTATGAAATCTCAATTGGAGAATGTTGACACATAAAGCATCGTAAGAACAAATAGAAGTTTTAGCTTATTAATTATCTTTACACATTATAGAAGTGGTTGCCATGAGTCTTAAGCTCCTGCATCTCATAAAAAGAATTAATAGCAACTTTGGAAAAATTGAGTAGAAGTATATTTTGGAATTTAAACACTACAATAGAGCAAAAGAGCTGACATTATCCTATTTCTGTCAGTGGGATCAAGAGTATACCATATTGATAGGATTGCTGATATTGGGCAAGGACCAAATGAATTGCTAGTCCAACAGTGGCCCAAGCCCAAAGTGTGGAGAGTTTATGTGAGGAAAAATAGAAAGAGGCGTGATGGTAATACCCACGTGGTTGCATGTGATGTAAGGAATGGGGAATGAAATTGTAAAGGGATTCTGTTATAAGGGGTGTGAGGTGGAGAGAGAAAAGATCATCCTTGATAATCATTTGTTAGTTAGTGGCAGAGAATTTTCATTCTCTGAAGGAGCCAGGCTCTTGGATAGTAGGAATAGCCATTCCTTCTGTATTTTCCCTTTTTTCTGCAAATAATACAAATAACACCCCTTATCCTTTAGCATTTTCTTCTTAATTCCGTGATTTGCTTTTCTGTTCTCTATCAAACTGGTCCGACTTGCCGGATTCGTGACGGGACCGGCGAGATAAGGATACTGAGAAGTGGATGCCACCGAAGAAGAAAACGGACAAAGGAGGAGCAATGGAGGCAAAGGTAGTGGCTCTGGAGAATGATATGGCGATCCTCAAGATTACTCTCGCCAAAATGAAATCTCAGGCAATAGAGAACCAAGAGACGTTGATTGCGCTACTCACTAAGAACAAAGGGACTGATACCCCTGAGAAATCAGCCGAGAAAAACGCAAAGATTGTTACGAAACTCCAAGACGACTCTCTTGATAAGTTTCGGCAATCAGTAAAGAAAATCGAATTACCCATGTTCACCAGAGAGGACCCAGCTGGATGGGTAGCTCAAGCATAAGTTTATTTCCAAGTGCAAGAGACGAGCCTATAAGTGAGGGTGAGTTTGGCTCAGTTGTGTATGGAGGGACCTACCATTCATTTATTCAACTCCCTTCTTGATGGAGAAGAAGAATTGACATGGGACCAATTCAAGGGTGAGCTGCTGGAACGATACGACGGCATCGGCGACAAAAACATCTTCGAGCAGCTCTCTTTAATTCGACAAGAGGGTGGCGTCGAGGAGTATATCCAGGAATTTGAGAGGTTAACTGCACAAATTCCACGACTCTCGGATGAACAGTGTAGAAAAATATATTGAGTATTATTGATATCGTAATGAGTACAAACACTAATAAGATTATATAGGCAACGCTAAACCTAATGGGCCAGACTAATGGGCCTAATACAAAAAATACAAGATTCACAATATTTGCAACACTCCACCTCAAGCTGATGAATGGATATCTATCATTCCCAGCTTGCAAGTAAGTTGACTGAATCATCCTGTTGGTAAGCCTTTTGTTAACTGATGAGTGTGATTACACCTCATATTTGTTTATCATTATGCATGCATTTTCATGTAGTTTATGTATTTTTAATTTGATTTTTGTTAGTTTTTACCTTGGAACGGGTAAGGCGGTTTTGTGGTGTTGTTTTGCAGAAATTAAGGATTAAATGCTCAGGATCAACCACGATGGAGCTGGCATGAAGATTGAGCTTGAAAAGTGAAGAAAATGAGTCAAACAGAGCCCATCACGGCCATGATCAAGCATAACTGAAAAAGAAAGAAGGCAAAAGTCAGAACTGGTCACGGCCTAACCGTGATGCCCATCACAGCCGTGACATGTCAACTGAACCAGACCCTCACAGGCAGAACTGATCACGGCCTAGCCGTGATGGTGGTCACGGTCGTGGCATACCAAAAAGTGAAGAAACGCCCAAGGCAGAAACCGTCACGGCCTGGCCGTGATGGCCATCACGGCCGTGACGCGCATTACTTTGATCTAAAGCAACTGATTTGGATCTGATTTGTGTTTGATTAGGATTCAAACTTCCCTAATCTATAAATATGGCATCAGGCTGAGAAGTTTTAAAAGACTTTTGGCTGCTACTCTTAGGCTATAATTTAGGATCTCTCTTCTTCTCCCTCTTCTCTTCTCTTATTTTTTATTTTATGTTGTTGTTAATCAAGCTTGTCATCACCATGGCAATGCTTGAGTAGTAGTTTAATTTCTGGGGATTGGGGCTATGCCCAAGATCTGTTTTCATGTAATGAATTGATTTCGATTTCTTGTTAATTACGATTTTGCTTTAGATCTGATTTCTAGTGTTTTAATTACTCGTGAATTCGGTGGCCACTTGTTTGCGTGTCGTAGATATTCTAAGGAGGAACCTAGCGGTGAACTTAGGTATCGGATCTAAAGAATCAGACTTAGGACTTAAATCGCGAGAGTTAGAAGCGGTCCTTCGAGGATTAACGAATTGTCACGAAACGTAAAGGGTCCAATCTAAATTCGACTACCACCAGAGTAGGGGTTGGTTTAATTGGGCACGGTTTTTGTAACCCGAGAGGGAGCATTAACTATTCAAGGATAAATTCGCCTTCAAGGCAATTTCGATAATTAACAAGGGATAATCAGTTTAGTGACATAAACAATCTTGTTGGTAACCCAATTCCTAGGAATCTATTTAGATCTGAAAAACCATAAACTGATTTACTTTCTGTTTTACTTGATTGCATTACTTATCTGATTTTCTAAGTTATCTCTTATTTCAAAAATCAAAACCTCTTAAAAAATTCTTATTTTTATACAGTCCGGTTTTATCATTTAACAATTAGTTGCGATTTGAGATCACGGTCTCTGTGGGATCGATATCTTTTTATTACTTGGCGACAATCCGGTACACTTGCCGGATCGCACGACGTGCACGTAAGCACGACATCATTAACAAATCTACCAGTTGATTCCCAGAAGGAATGTAAGTCGTAGTTATTAGCCCACTATCCAGCTTCTCCTTGATAAAGTGTCGGTCTATCTCAATGTGTTTTGTTCTGTCATGCTGAACAGGATTATGAACAATACTAATAGCCGATTTGTTGTCATAAAGCAACCTCATAGGGCCTTCACACTTTATTTTCAAGTCATCAAGCACAATCTTCATCCACAATAGCTCGCAGATTCCCTGTTCCATAGCTCTAAATTCCGCCTCAGCACTTGATCGAGCCACTACACTTTGTTTCTTACTTCTCCAAGTGACAAGGTTTCCACACAAAAATGCATAATAGCCTGAAGTGGACCTTCTATCACTCACTGAACCTGCATAATCAGCATCTGTATAGGCTTCCATAGTTAGGCTTCCACCTCTTTTGAACAAGAGCCCTCTCCCTGGAGTGGCTTTGAGATACTGCAGAACACGCTCTACAACCTGCAAGTGTCTCACCCTCGGATCATGCATGAATTGGCTCACAACACTAACCGCATATGCTAAATCCGGTCTAGTGTGTGCCAAGTAAATCAACTTCCCCACTAATCTCTGATATTGTACCTTGTCAACTTTAGCATTCTCCTCTTCGATGCTCAATTTGTGATTTTGGTCTATGGGAACAATTGCAGGTTTACATCCAAGTTTGCCTGTCTCCTTCAAAAGATCAAGGACATACTTTCTTTGAGAAATGAAAATGCCTTGTTTTGAGTAGGCCACCTAAATTCCCAAGAAATACTTAAGTTTCCCAAGGTCCTTCATCTCAAACTCTGCAGATACTTTCTCCTTGAGCAGTTGTCTTTCAACTAACTCATCTCCTATAATAATGATATCGTCAATCCCGTCGGAATCTCCATATACACCTCCTCCTCTAAGTCTCCATGCAAAAACGCATTTTTAACATCAAACTAGTGAAGGTCCCACCCTGAGTGAGCAGCAAGAGAGAGTAAAATACGAACAGTATTCATCTTTGCCACTGGAGCAAATGTCTCCTCATAATCAATGTCATAGGTCTGAGTATATCCCTTTGCTACTAGTCTTTCTTTGTATCGATCAAGAGTGCCATCTGATTTATGCTTGACTGTATAAATCCACCTGCAACCAACTGGTTTCTTGCCCCCTGGCCTCTCAACAATTTCCCAAGTTCCATTCCTTTCAAGTGCTCTCATCTCCTCATCCATAGCTTGGACCCAATTTGCATCCTTTAGTGCCTCTTGAACAGATGCTGCGATTCTCACAGAGTCAACCGCTGCAATAAAACTCTGATGCTGCAGGGAAAGATGTTTAGAGGAGACAAATTGAGAAATAGGGTATTCGGCACAATACCTTTTACATTTTCTCAAAGCAATTGGTAAGTCATCAGGATCAGGGTCAAGAGTATCAAAACACTGAGAATCAAAAGTGGGTGAATTATTTTCAGTACTTACCTCCAGTTCGGACGGTTGAGGTTGTTTCTGGACCAGGTTGGGTTTTACTCTCCTCTGATACACCAATATTGGCTCATTAGCTTTGTTCTTCGCAGGTGCTGGAGGTGCAGATTCCTGTAAACCAAAAGACAAAGGAAAAACAAGAGCAGAAACATGATGCTCATAAACAGGTGACTCGGGAGCAGGTGACTTAGGAACAGGTGACTGAGGAACAGCTGACTCAGGCAGATGAGGACCAAGGAGGAGAAACTCGGACTCAGATGCCAAATTATTGCTCTCCCCCTGAAGTTGAGGGCGAGTGAAGAATGACACATGTTCATGGAAGGTAACATCCATAGAGACAAAGTACTTACGACTGGAAGGATGATAGCATTTGTACCCCCTTTTGATAGGTGCATAACCCAGAAAGACACACTTGACTGCACGAGAATCCAACTTAGTTCGATGTTGCTTATGAACATGAACAAAGGCAACACATCCAAATACCCGAGACTCAAGACTCTGCATGATAGGGACAGAAAGAAAGTGTGAGATCATAAACTGAACTGGACTAACATTACCTAGAACACGATATGGTATCCTATTAATCAGATAGGCAGCAGTCAGAACTGCTTCTCCCCAGTATGAGTTTGGGACTGACATTTGGAAGAGAAGGGCTCGAGCAACTTCAAGTAAGTGGCAATTTTTCCTTTCTGCAACCCCATTTTGTTGTGGGGTGGCAACACATGTAAATTCATGGATGATGCCCTGTTTACTATTAAAACCGGAAAGGTTATATGATGAATCTTTGGAGCTTATCTATGGAGAAGGAACAACAGCCCCAAACACTGAAATTGAAGGGGAGAGTCCGAGGGGTACCTGTTCTGTTGTTAGTCGATAGTGGCGCAACTCACAATTTTGTTTCCAAGAAACTAGTAGCAACCAAGGGTTGGGCAGTGGAAGAGACCAAACCCATGCGCATTAAACTAGGAGATGGATACAAGGCAATAGCACAAGGGAAATGTTCTGGGATTGAGGCAAAGTTGGGAAGCACTAAAGTGGTGGTTGATGCTTTACTCTTTGAATTGGAGGGCATCGACATGGTTCTGGGAATTTCTTGGTTGGCATCCCTAGGAGGTATGTGGGTTGATTGGGGGAAAAAAGGTCATGCAATTCCAAGTGAATGGGCAGTGGATGGAGTTGAAAGGAAAGGGTCATTGTGATAAGCATCAAGTAGCCTTACAGAGTTATTTCGGGAAGCCTCTACAGTGGATAGAAGGGATGTTTTTCTAAACTGAAATGCATGTGTTCATCCAGTCTCAACAATATGAGGCAAAAGAGAAAATATCAAAAGCACAAGAGCGAGAGTTGCAGAATTTACTTGCTCAGTATAGAGGGGTTTTCAAGGAGCCAAATGGGTTGCCACCGAAACGAGAGAAGGAACCTGCTATCATCTTGTTGGAAGGACAAGGCCCAGTCAATGTGAGACCGTATCGATACCCATACCATCATAAAAATGAAATTAAAAAACAAGTGCAAGAGATGCTGAATTCTGGGATGATTAGACACAGTCAAAGTGCTTTCTTGAGTCCCGTAATTCTGGTAAAGAAGAAGGATGATTCATGGCGGATGTGCGTTGACTACCGCGCTTTAAATAAGGTAATCGTCCCCAACAAATTCCCTATACCCATGATAGATGAGTTGCTGGATGAGCTTCACGGGGCTCAATTTTTCTCCAAATTAGATCTCAAGTCAGGTTATCATCAAGTGAGAGTTAGGGAGAAGGATGTCCACAAAACATCATTCAAAACCAACGAGGGTCACTACGAGTATATGGTGATGCCTTTCGGGCTATGTTAAGGAGATTTGTGCTCGTATTTTTTGATTACATCCTAGTGTACAGTACGGATTGGGAATCTCATTTGAAGCTTTTGGATGCAGTGTTGGCTGTGTTACAAGAGCAGAAACTGGTTGCTAATGAAAAGAAGTGTGCCTTTTCCCGAAAATCGATTGAGTACCTCGGTCATATTATTTCCAAGGAGGGGGTAGCTATGGATCCCAACAAAATTCATAGTGTGTTGCATTGGCCAGATCCAAAAAATGTCAAAGGGGTACGAGGTTTCCTTGGGCTCACCGGTTACTACCGAAAATTTAAAAGGGATTATGGGAAGATTGCTAAACCCCTCACAGATCTCACCAAGAAGGACACTTTCCAGTGGACCCCTAAAACACAGGAAGCTTTTGATTTGCCCAAAAGGAAAATGACTACATGGCCTGTTTTAGCTCTCCCTGATTTCACCCAAGAGTTCTTCATTGAGAGTGATGCCTCGGGTCATTGGCTGGGTGCAATTCTCATACAAAAGGTCAGACCAATTGCTTACTTTAGTAAAGCTCTTGGAGATCGTAATTTGGCCAAATCTGCGTATGAGAAAGAATTGATGGCTGTGGCACTCTATCTAGCATTGGCATCCTTACTTATTGGGTCGCAAGTTCACTGTGTGCACGGATCAAAAGAGTCTTCACCAACTGTTGTTGCAGCACATTACCAACACCGACTATGCAGTTAATGGCGGATAGCATAGCGTACCGGCCGACCCCTAAAACACAATAACGGTGTAGCGGGTAGCGGTATGGTCACTACACCGAAGTATAGGAAACTATACAAGAAATTTATACCATACACATATGAAAGCTAAAAAATAGAAGAATACACTAAATTAAAGACATATTCATAACTACTAATCAAAGTTTATTGTTACCAATATTCAAAGTTCAAACCCAATATAAAGCAAATAAGTTCTAGCCTCCAAGGCTCAAAAAATAAAAAACTTCTAGCCTCCAAGGCTCAATTTATAACACTTTAGAAATTTATAGATAAGAAAATAACAATATACATAAACATATTCTATTTATTATTATATTTTTTGGTGTTTATTATTTAGTTCATTTAGTTTATTATATTATATGTTATTATTTAGTTTTTTTACATTATTTTGAATTTTTATTTTATTTATGATATTATAAAATATAATGGTTAAGCTTTTGAGGCCCAACAAAACAAAAAACAAAGAAAAAAAGACATAAAAGTACATTTGGGCCACATGGCCCAATTTCCTAAAACCCTAACAGCATGTTACCCTTCACCCTATTTCCTGAAGTCCCACTGTCGCAGCCTTTGTTATACTGAAAAGTCACAGAACAGAGAGATATGAACAGATACGACGAGATAGAACAGAGATACAACAATCGTGGCAAGGGGCGGCGTCGACGGCGCGTCTGAGAGAGGAAGAAGAAGACAATGGTGAGCGATTTGCACTAGTGCAATAAGTGCTTTTTACGTCAGTTAAAATTGATTTTATACGTCAGAATATTGTCTGACGTAAATACAGCTAACGTTAATAGTTAATATTTTAACGTCAGTTGTTTAAACAACTGACGTTAAATATAAAACTATTAACGTCAGTTCTTTAACACAATTGACGTTAAAGATTTTAATTTTAACGTCAGTTGTTTATTGCAACTGACGTTAATAGAGTGTACTGTATATTTTATAAAATACTATTAACGTCAGTTGTTTGATACAACTGACGTTAATAGATTTTTTTTTTAAAATTCAGTTTTAAAATATCACTCCCCTCAGCTATCCCTACATTCAGTAAATATCCCAGTAACACAGAATATCACACACATTACAGAATTGCAAACACTACCCTTAAATTTCAATATTAACAAAAAGAAAAGAAATATACAAAGGAATAATGGGGGGACTTAAAACCAAAACCCATGTATAGGAAAAACATAACTATCTACAAGTATATATATATAAATTTTAGTCTCTAATGTCTACAAACAAAACTATCAATCTAAGTATATATATATATATATATATATATATATATATATATATATATATATATAAATGTTATTAATTAGTTTCTAAAGTCTAACAAAAAACTATTCATCTAAGTATTGCGGAGGTATCTTGTCAATTCCTTTTTCAGCCACATACTTGAAGAAGAATTCTGCCAAGCGCATCCTCAAGTCTCTAAACTCATCTTTTTGAAGAGGCGATTGGTCGTTAAATGCCTACACACGTTCAAACAATAACAAAACATTAATGCAAGTCATCACCAAAACTATAATATATAATTTAACAAGTTGTTTAAATATTACCATCCTCCATCCATCCGTAATAGATGTGGAGACTATGTTCAGCATATGAAGCATCACATAATAGCCGCACAACCACCCGTCCATGTGGGCCATCCGACTGATCCATATGTATGCCTGTTCAAAAACAATATATATTTATTAACATAGGTTATAACTAAAAATAAATACAGAAGTATAAATAAAAATAAATGTATACTAAGTTTAAACTACCTATATCAATATCCCTTCGTGATGATCATCACGAGTGGCATGTACATCGTCCACCTGTGTCTCCTCGATTATAGTAGGCATGTTTGTTGAAAAAGAAGGAGTCTCAGGAATATCAAGATTTGAATCTTGATTTTCATCACTACCATTATACATGCTTTTTCCTTGGAGAACCACGGACAACCTTTTGTTAGAAGGATCAGTGATGTAGAACACTTGTTTTGCTTGGGAAGCCATTATGAAAGGCTCATTTATATGACCTAACTTGTTGAGGTCTACCAATATGAACCCCAATTCGTCGGTTTGTACACCACCGTTACTATCAACCCACTTACATTTAAAAACCGGCACCATAAGCTTAGTGTAATCGAGCACCCAAATATCTTCAATATAACCAAAGTAAGGTGTCGGTGCTATAACGGGTTTTGTGTCCTTTGCACTAGAGAAGTGCATTGCTTCGACCACGATCATAACCCCACTATTTTGCATGGTACTCTTGTTATCTTGTTCCTTTGTATAAAAGGAAAATTTATTGATGTCGTATCCGCTCCAACATATGACGTTGAAGATAGGCCCACGTGCTAGCCATCTTACGTCATCAGAAGCAGTACTACAATCCTTAAGCATTTCTTCCTTGAACCATGGTAAGAAAGTCTTGTTATGCTTGTTCAACAGCCACCTTTCGCTCATTCGAGGGTTTTCTTGATTGACTTTTCTTTTATGTTCAAATAAGAAAGGTTGAACAGAATCGATGTTGTTCAATACATACAAATGTGCATTAAGAACTTCACCCCGACCCTTGCTATTAATTCTTAAGCCATGTGTACCCTTACCTTGACATCTTATCTCATCATGCCGAGGCTTAGGAACCCCTATAGGATCCGTGTTATGAAGGTACTCCGAACAAAACTCAATAGCTTCTTCTGCAACATACCTTTGAACAATAGATGCTTCCGGACGATGAGGATTCTTCACGTACCCTTTCAAGATCTTCATGTAGCGCTCAACTGGGTACATCCATCTCAGAAAAACCGGACCACATAATCTAATCTCCTTCACCAAATGAACAATTAAGTGAACCATTATGTCGAAAAAGGAAGGAGGAAAATACATCTCCAATTGGCACAAGATTGTAGCAGCCTCAACTTCCAAGTCATCCAACATATGGGGGTCAACGACTTTGCTACATATAGAATTGAAGAATGAGCACAACCGAGTAATGGCATGTCTCACATTTTTTGGAGCAATACCACGGATAGCAACGGGCAGAAGTTGTTGCATCAAGATGTGACAATCATGAGACTTTAAGCCAACTAATTTAAGATCACTAGAGACAAGCCTCTTCATATTTGAAGAGTAACCATGTGGAACTTTGATGCCCTGAAGACACCCGCAGAAACTTTGTCTCTCTTTTTTTGACAAAGTATGACATGCTAGCGGCAAATAAGTCCGCTTACCATCCTCAACAACTGGAGCTAACTGCTCTCGTATACCCATAGCAACGAGGTTGAGACGAGCATTCATACCATCCTTTGTCTTGCCCTGAATGTTGAGAAGCGTACCGATCACACTATCATACACATTTTTTCTCCACACGCATCACATCAATGCAGTGTCTGACATCAAGCTTGCGCCAGTATGGAAGATCAAAGAATATCGACCTCTTCTTCCATATGTTTTTCTTAGCAGCTTTACCTTTCTTTTTGGACTTGCCGAATATAACATCGATGCCCTTTACCCTCTGATAAACCTGCTCTCCATTTAAGGCCGCCGGAGCTTCTTCTGTCTCTTGGCATCCATTAAAAGCTTTTTTCATCTTACGATATGGGTGATCACGTCTAAGAAATCTTCGATGCCCAAGGTAAACCGTCTACTTTCCATGATGCAACTGAGTGTAGCATGTGCCTTCTTCACATATAGGGCATGCTTTATGCCCCTTGACACTATACCTGGACAAGTTACCGTATGCTGGAAAGTAGTTGATGGTGTAAAATAACATGGCACGAAACTTGAAAGTCTCATGAGAATACCCATAAACTACATCAACACCTTCCACCCACAGCGTTTTCAAGTCTTCAATCAAGGGACTTAGATAAACATCTAAGTCATTTCCCGGTTGCTTTGGGCCCGAAATCATCATAGACAACATCATGTATTTGCGCTTCATGCACAACCAAGGGCGCAGGTTGTAAATTATCAACAGAACAGGCCATGAACTATGAATACTACTCATGTTACCATAAGGATTCATTCCATCCGTAGCAAGTCCAAGCCTTAGGTTTCTTGGCTCATCAGCGAAATCCGGAAACATAGTATCAATATTCTTCCATTGCATAGAATCAGCAGGATGACGAACCTTTCCATCACGTTTCCTCTCATCATTATGCCATCTAAGATTCTTCACATCTTTCGCATTGGCAAACAATCGCTTGAACCTTGGAATTATTGGAAGATACCACAACACCTTCGCAGGAGGACCCTTTTTCTCACATCATCAAGATCATCATCATCATCACCACCCTTCACTTTGTATCGTGATAACCCACATTTGGGGCAATCATGATTGTCTTCATGAACACCGGTGTACAATATGCAATCATTGGGGCATGCGTGTATCTTCTTATACTCCATACCCATCGGACACAATACCTTCTTGGCCTCATAGTTACGGTCAGGCAATGTGTTGTCCTCCTGAAGCAAGTCTTTCAACACTTCAAGCAATTTCGTGAAGCTTTTATCGGTCCAACCATTTCTCGCCTTCACACAAACCAATTTTAGCATCGCTGACAACCGTGTATGAGTAGTACACCCTGGATATAAAGGCTTATCCACATCACCGCACAACCTATCATACACATGAGCTCGATGAAAAGATTCTTGTCCAATATCACGAATCATGTCCTCTACTCGATCATCCTCCATATCTACGTCAACGTCCTCACTTTGGGAGACACTTGCCGTACTACTCAACAACACATCACCATGCCAAATCCATCTTGTATAACTCAAGCAAATCCCTTCACAAATCAAATGAGTACGTATATCCTTCACTGTACATTTCCTCGTATTCAAACACTTGACACAAGGACAACAGAACATTCCATTACTATTAGAACCATTCCTTTGAGCAAATTCTATAAATTCTCCCACCCCCTTCAAATACTCAGCACTTGTGCACTTACAAACCATCCAACTACAATCCATAACTAGATAGGTTCTGTAGATATACAAAACATATATCCAAGGCGTTTAAAAATTATTTCAAATTTACACCATTTTCAGGTTTCTTAAGACAAAAGAAATAAGCAGATGAAGATAAATTAACAAAACAGAATTCCAATGAGCAATATATTGTTGATGTCACATGCTACAAGCAACTCTAAATTTCTTCCCATTTTGAAATAGGTCATGATAGCAGAAGAAAAACAAGAGAAAACACAAAATCCACGACCAGAAATAGAGACATTCCAAACAACTCAAACTCACAGTTTCAAGTTTCAACTACAGAGACTACAGTTTCAACATACACTCAAAACCAAAAATAAAAAAATGTGCCCTAAAGACTCACCAGAAATAAGTGCTCGTGTGGTGGCCAACGTTCGATGTGGTTACTGAGAGCAGAGGGACAAGGAGAGTTAGTGCGCGGGAAGGGGAAAGAGAGATGTCAAGTTATTGCAAAGAATGAGCGGGAAAGACAGAGTTAGGGTTAAGAGTGTACCTCACGGTGGTGGCGAAGAAGCCCTCGCGGTGGTTGCGGTGGAGATGAGCTCACGATTACGGCAGAGTGAGAGTGAGAGTGAGAGTGAGAGTTGAGAGTGAGAGTGAGCGTGATGAAAAGAGAAGAACAAAGACGTACAGAGCGAAGTGAAGAAGGCGCGCGGGTGTAAACGTTATAATCATAACCCAAAAATAAAACAATATTTTACGTCAGTTGTTTGTAACAACTAACGTTAAAGGTCATTTATTTAACGTCAGTTGTATTAAACAACTAACGTGAAAAATAAATATTTTTTATTTATAAACACTTTTAACGTCAGTTGTTGAAGACAACTGACGTTAAAAGTGTATCTGCAAAACATTCATTTCTTTGACTATTGTGCTACTTACCCATCCACATTGTAACTTAATCCTCTTAATGAGCATTAAGTTTATAGATCAGTTTTCAAGAAAATCAGCTAGTCTCTCATCTCTATATAAAGAACCATTCTTTTGTATCAGTCTGTATTACACCCCCCTCTTCTTTTCCTCTATATTTCGTGCGTTCTCTATTCCTTCACAATATGGCTCTATCATATTTGAGATTTTGTTTATTTCTTCCTATACCTAGACTTAAAGGTCTCTGTCTTAATGGTCAAAAAACTTTTGAGGTTGAGTAAATCACGTAACATGGATGGTAAGGTTGGGCGAATCATGTAATGTGATTCCCTCACTTTATTTCATCCCCGTCATCCCTTTCACTCTGCTTTGGCAGCAAGTGCCTGTGGATTCGAGATGATGCATCAAGGAATTCAAGTGAGGGAGGAGATGCATCCATTGGAGTTTCTGAGGACAAGACTGAGAAGAAAATGATGTTGAAGCAAAAACTTTTTTATATTTTAGGGCTATGTTGCAGAAATTTTTTATCTTTTAATCATGTAATTGTAACTTATGAATCGCTTCAATGAGATACGATTTGATTATACATATATAACTTGTTTTATGTTAAGTGTTTATTTATTTTAATTTGCACAAGAATTTGTTTACTAATTCAAGCTAATTAATTAAGATTAAAAATAAACTTGTTTTAAAAAAAAGTTTAGAAATAAACTGCACTATATGGAGTGACCCTGCGTTAAGAGTGACAAAAGGGCATTTCAGATAAGGATATAGGATTATTTACGTCAGCTATTTATTTAACTGAAATAAAAATCACACTTTTAACGTCAGTTTTATAAACAACTGACGTTAAAAATAAATATTTTTTATTTTAAAAACAATTTAAACGTCAGTTGTTGAAGACAATTGACGTTAAAAGTGTATAAGTTTCTGCAAAAACATTCATTCCTTTGACTACTGTGCTACTTACCCATGCACCTTGTAACTTAATCCTCTTAATGAGCATTAAGTTTATAGATCAGTTTTCAAGAAAATCAGCTAGTCTCTCTTCTCTATATAAAGTACCATTCTTCTGTATCAGTCAGTAATACAGCCTCTTCTTTTCCTCTATATTTCGTGCGTTTTCTATTCCTTCACAATATGGCTCTATCATATTTGAGTCATTTGTTATTTCTTCTTATACCTAGACTTAAAGGTCTTTGTCTTAATGGTCAAAAAACATGAGGTTGAGTAAATCACGTAACATGGATGGTAAGGTTGGGTGAATCACGTAATGTGATTCCCTCACCTTATTTCATCCCATTCGTCCCCTTCACTCTGCTTTGGCAGCAAGTGACTGTGGATTCAGATGGAGCATCAAGGAATTCAAGTGAGGGAGGAGATGCATCCATTGGAGTTTCTGAGGACACTGAGAAGAAAATGACGTTGAAGCAGAAACTTTTTTATATTTTAGGGCTATGTTGCAGAAATTTTTTATCTTTTAATCATGTAATTGTAACTTATGAATCGCTTCAATTAGATACGATTTGATTATACATATATAACTTGTTTTATGTTAAGTGTTTATTTATTTTAATTTGAACAAGAATTTGTTTACTAATTCAAGCTAATTCATTAAGATTAAAAATAAACTTGTTTTTAAAAAAAAAGTTTAGAAATAAACTGCACTATATGGAGTGATCTGCGTTAAGAGTTACAACAGGGAGATGACAACAAAATAAAGATAGGAATGAGTTTCAGAGAGGAATACAATTATTTACGTCAGTTATTTATTTAACTGACGTAAAAATCACACTTTTAACGTCAGTTGTATAAACAACTGACGTTAAAAGTGTTAATAATTCTTGCAAATCACTTTTAACGTCAATTCATTACACAACTGACGCAAATAGTGATTTAATATTTACAAAATTACCACCGCCTCATTTTTAACGTCAAACATATGGTCAACTGACGTAAAACATTCCCGTATATTACATTATTTCCACTAGTGTTGGCTAAGAGAGGGAATGAAATGACCAAAAAAACCCTAAAATGACTATTAATCGAGGGCTTTTTTGGATTTTCATCATTCCTTCACTGATGTGGCCGCAACGGGTGCGATTTCGCCACTACCTGAGGCGCAACGACCGCTACACAAAACCTCAATGCAACGGACTTTAGCGTAGCGCCGAGGTACCGCTACGAGTCATGCCGCCGTGATAGCGGCCGTAGCGGCGCGAATAACTACCTAGACTGCCTATCAGCAAAACTGGGCAGCCAAGCTCCTTGGTTATCAGTTTGATATTATATATGAACCGGGTCTCGAAAATAAAGGTGCTGATGCTTTGTCCAGAATGTATGGGGATGCAGAATTTGGGACTTTGGTTCACCTCCCAAGCTTGCCAGAGGGAAGAGAGTTAATAGAAGAAATGCACCAAGATGCTAAGTTACTGGAAATTATAGGTGCATTGTATGAGGGATGCTTGGTGGTATCAGCTTCATCTCCTTGGATTCCTAAGCTACTGGATGAATATCATGCCACTCCCCAAGGAGGACACTCGGGATTCTACCACGCTTACAGGCGTGTTGCAGCAAATTTATATTGGTTTGGCATGAAAAATTGCATTCAGCAATTTGTGCAAGAATGTGATGTCTATCAACGCCAGAAGTACTTAGAAGCCTCACCCGGAGGGTTATTACAGCCTCTACCAATTCTAGAACTGATTTGGGAGGAGCTTTCGATGGATTTTATTATTGGGCTGCCCAAATCGAAAGGATTTGAGGCCACTTTTGTGGTGGTCGACAGGCTGTCTAAGTACAGTCACTTCATTCCCCAAAAACACCCAGCAAGGAGAGTTGCTGATGTATTCATCAAAGAGGTGGTGAAACTCCATGGCATTCTAGCTTCTATTTTGAGTGACAGGGACCCGATTTTTGTCAGCAATTTCTGGCAGGAACTGTTCAAATCGCAGGGTACTCATCTCAAAATGAGCATTGCATACCATCCTCAAACGGATGGCCAAACTGAGGTTGTTAACAGGTGTTTGGAAACCTTTCTTCGCTGTTTCATTGCTGACCAACCAAAGTCTTGGGTGCAGTGGTTGCATTGGGCTGAATATTGGTACAACACCACTTTTCATGTTTCTACTGCCACTACTCCTTTTGAGGCAGATTATAGGAGACCTCCACTAATGATTACTCGCTTCTTACCTGGCGAAACCAAGGTGGAAGCAGTAGAAAGGGAATTATTGGATAGAGATGAAGTTTTCAGGCAGTTGAAATATCACTTGAACAAAGCTCAACACAGCATGAAGGTTCGGGCTGACAAGAAAAGAACTGCCCGTAGTTTCAAGATGGGTGAGTGGGTCTTCTTGAAGTTGAGACCTCATGGGCAACAATCCATGGGGCCCCGAATATGTCCTAAATTATCTCCCAGATAATATGGCCCTTTTCAAATTCTGGAAAAGATGGGGGTGGTAGTATATAAGCCGAAACTCCCCGAATCTACTCGCATCCACCCAGTTTTTCACGTTTCCTCGTTGAAGAAAGCTGTTGGGAACTATCGAGTGGAGGAGGCACTTCCTGTGGAGTTGGAGAGTGATGCCACGACCACTCAAGAACCTGCAGTTGTTCTAGCCACTCGCAGAGTCGCAAAGCGAGTCGAAACTGTTAGCCAATTCCTTGTACAGTGGAAAGGAAAATCGGTGGAAGATGCTACTTGGGAGGAGGAGTTTAATTTCCGAAGTCAATTTCCTCATTTCAGACTTGAGGACAAGTCTGTTTTTCAAGGAAGGGGCAGTGATAGGATTGCTGCTATTGGGCAAGGACCAAATGAATTGCTAGTCCAACAGTGGCCCAAGCCCAAAGTGTGGAGAGTTTATGTGAGGAATAATAGAAAGAGACATGATGGTAATACCCACGTGGTTGCGAGTGATGTGAGGAATGGGGAATGAAATTGTAAAGGGATTCTGTTATAAGGGGTGTGAGTTGGAGAGAGAAAATATCATCCTTGGTAATCATTTGTTAGTTAGTGGCTGAGAATTTTCATTCTCTGAAGAAGCCTGATAGTGTGATTTCACATCATATTTCATGTACATTTTTGCATGCATTTTCATATAGTTTAGGCATATTTAAATTGATTTTTGTTAGTTTTTATCTTGGAACGGGTAAGGCGGTGTTGTGGTGTTGTTTTGCATAAATTAAAGATAAAATACCCAAAATCAGCCTTGATGAGCTTGGATAAAGTTGGAGCTTGAAAATTGAAGATATTGGATGACTCCAATTTAATTTGGAATGGAAATATTTAATGACAATTGACAAAAGTCCAGCAGCAATGTAAGAGGCCTAATTGATGGATTTGATGATTTGGATATTAATGACTTACCATAAAAATAGAAGATGAAGATATTGATTGGACAGTTAATTTAGAAGATTTGAAGTCATATCAATCACCATATGCAAGGAGATAACGTCAGCATCAATTAGGGGATCAATTCATGATTTGGTTTTGATTGAAACATATCCTATAGATAATTGATTTGAGATTAAAAGAAGAATGCCACGGCTGCATTATAAAAGGAGCTTTAGGGGGCGTACAAAAAGAGACAGACACGGCTACACACAGAAAAATAGGGACTTTTAACCTAGGAGCACTTTTACCCTATGAGGACTCTTGGGAAGCAAAAAGGGGTGGTTTTTCTCTACTCTTGGATTGGAAGAAGATTGGAGGATTCGTCATGAGTTTTCTTCATATCTTCTCTCTTTCTCTTTTGTAATTTCTATTACTATGAGTATCTAAATCCCTTTTTGTTGGGATTAGATGTAGCTTAACTGAATATTATGTAATTGCCTTGATTTATCAATCTATGTTTATGCTTTCTCTATTAGTGTTTAATTCCTTTGCTTAATGTTTTTGTGGTTTAGCTACCCATGAAATGATTCTGAGATTTGATTTGCAATGGGGACGTTCTTATCGATTCTTGATCTGGAATTATTCACCTAGTGAACCTCGCATCTATGAATGCGGTTTGGTTTATTAGTAATCGTGTAATCCTTAATCTTAATGCAAATTAATTAATCTAGGCCACCTAAGGAATTAGGGTCTATTAGTGGATTTAGGCTCTTGTCATCTGAGGAATCAGGGCTTGAGTAATTTCGTGGGTTGATTTTAATAATTGAAGCATAAACTGGATTGGTAGTCTTGGTATTGCATGAGGCTAAGGTTTAGTGAAATCTAATCCCAACACCTCTTTCCGCATTCCAAGTGTTTGATAAAATTCCCCAAAAAGACCAAAAATATTTTATTGCTTTTGTTGCTTTATTTTATGTTTTGATCTTTCTTCATTTAGTCTAGATAGTTGCTTGATTTGTGAATTGGTAATTGGCAACCGATCCCTGTGGATACGATAACCGGTCTCACCACCGTATTACTTGTACGACTAGGTATACTTGCCTAGATTCGTCATCAACAGAGCCAGGCTCTTGGACATTAGGAAGAGCCATTCCTTCTGTATTTTCCCTTTTTTCTACAAACCCAAGGTTTTCACATTACAATTGTTCCTTCTCTGTGTGCTTGTGAATAGTAGTGAACCCCCGGTCCTCTCCCTTTCAACCTGTCTATAATTAGTTCATTAATTAATTATATGAAGCACTTTTAATGAAGAAATGAAAAAATAAAAATAAAAATAAAAAGGAACGTGGAATCCAAATATCTAAATTCCAGTTTCTGTCAAATAAGTAATGTACCTTGTGATATAGCATCCATTGCTCTTGATTTTGCTACTTGTGCAGCATCCCTCTGCTCTTCTGTTACTTCATCCAAAGGATTTCTCATCTGCTATTAAATCAAAGATTTCTTTAGATGCGGACAACATGGCAATTACTTGTTTCAACATAAGCATGTTAAATATCCACTAAACTAATTTATCTCCATTACATAACTAATTTATCTTCATTGCTAGGGTAGGCTAAGAGGGTCGCCGTCGAGTTCAAGCCACCGCTGGCACTGTGGTCGTCGTCCTCATTTCTGGTGACTGTGATGTTACGGGTTTGAAGAACATAGAGGGAGAAACATCACGAGGATGTTGTAAAATGTGAGATCGAGGGTCATCTTCTTTGATGCTCGGTTCAGAGAGATCCTCGGAAATGGCTGTGGAAGTAGACGCAGGTGAGGCAGAAGAGGGATGACGGAGCGGCGGTCACGTCTGGACGGAGCTGGTGACGCGCAACGCTGCTGCTTGTCGTGCCAACGGTTCGCTGTTTGCAGATCTGTGTTTCAGATCTAGGAGGAGGGAGGGAGGCACGGATGGGAGAGGCAAAATCCCAACCAACCACTCCGATGCCGCCGCCACCGCTTGGTCTTCGTTGGCAAGCGGTGGTTCTGCTTCTGCCCCCTTGACCTGGAAAGAGAACCAAAAAAAATGATGGGAGATGAAGCATGGTGTCGTTGCCGGCGGCGGCAGGATGGAGGCGGCGGCGGCGGCTCGCTGGTGGCTGTGCTGTTTGAATGAATGAAGTTCAGGGGGCGATGCTGGGTGGGGTGGGAGGCGCAAATGTTATTTTTTTTGTTTCTTTTTTTATTACTGGAATACCAATTATACCCTGGGAGGATTGATACTCAACCATGAGGTTGGAGTATTCTAGACAACGTCAAAGGAAGGAGGTGGATGATTCGTTGGTGCTGTCTAGAATACTCCATCTGTATGGTGGAGTTTGCATCCTCCATGTTTTTTCACCATAGATTCAATAATATAATATTTCAACGGTCAAGATTAAAAAGGATAAAATGGGTATTTTAAAATAATAATTTATTTAATTTAAAATTAATTTTTAAAAACCTTATGTTTCTCAACAAACAAAAAAACCTATGGCATAGGTGAGTCCATACTTGGTCTCCTCCTCCACCGTCTCCACCAGTGGTCTCCTCTCTCTCCCTCTCTTCTTCTTCCCTCTGCTTCTTCTTCTTCTTCTTCCTCTCATCAATTTCTCCCTCTCCGTCACTTCTTCCACTCTTAATCATTAATCACCGAGAATCAATATCAGTAAATGGGTGTATTAGATAACACAAAATGGGGCTTCACTGCTTCATACCAGCAGCCATGCACGACAGAAAGCGGATCGCCGTCGTAACTCGCCGAAGAGGGAGCGATTTTCGCCACATCGAGATCTTCGATCTCGAATCCCAAACGTTCCAACCAATCACCAATTCAAAAAACCCTAGTTTTCACCATTACAACCCTTTCGTGTCAAGTGATTCTCGCAAACTTGGTACCACCGATTCAGAGGCGAGTCAACTCAGGGCGAGTCCACATAACCACATAGGTGAGTCCATACTTGGTGCCGCCTCTAATGGTGTTTCGGATGAGGCGTCGCCATTGCTAAAAAGGAAGGAGCGGTGGCACCGCCAAGCACGTCTTGTATGTACCCAGCAAGGCGGTGGGTGAGCTATAGGCGGAGGGGGTATGAGCTTCTGTGTTCATTGTAGATCTGGAAATTTTCGATGCAGATCTGAGTATTTTTTCAGTAAATCTGGAGATCTGAGAGGGGACTTGAAGATCTGAAGATGATTTGAAGAGTGAAATCTGAACATGATAACCTCTACAACTCGATAATCGAAGAATCTAGGAGGAAGCGGTTGCGAAACGGAGCTACGAAGGTGGGTGGTGTCGAAACAGAGCTGTGAAGGTGGGTGGTGGTGGTGGTGGCCGAGGACAAAGGTGGGTGTTGGTGAAGGTGGTTGCAAAAGAGGAAGAATGTGGTCCTTTTTTTTTTTTAAAGTTTTGATGGAAAATACCCATAAAAATCTTCTTTTTTTTTGAAAAAATAGTTAGTGATCACCTCATTAGAAAAACTTTAAATCCACCCTAAAATCATAAAACATTAAACCAAAAATTATATACAATTGTCATTTCATAATGTTATAGTGAACTAAAATGACACAACGTTAGCTTGATGTCGAAATAAAAGCTCCCCCTCTTCAAGAATTTGACTTAACCCATTACTTACCTCCTGTATGAAGAAATAGTACAAAAAAGATAATCCATATCCTACTTGAAGCACCTCTTCTTTTAAATTTGAAAGAGATTCTAAAAGACCAAAACCCTTAACAAAATTATAGGTACTACTATTGCTAGAACCTAACAAATTAATTATAGATAAATATCAGAACACTGTTTCACAACCAACAACTTTAACCAAATATTGCACTTTACATTGATTTCCCAAAACAGAATCATATGTCCCTAAGCACATTGATTTGGCCTCTCAACAACCCATAAGTCATAACTCAATTTCTAAAATCTCCAGTCTCCATCTTATCTTGTCCTCCAAAAAATTTATCTCGAACAACATGCACTGATATTCCTTATCATATCAACAACACAATTGTTAATTTCAAAGTCATCAGTTGCACATGCATTTTGGATGATTAGCCACGTAATGCCAGAGAACTACTTCGACCCTTTTTTTCTTGTACTTCCGCGTCAAGCATGATGTGAATCTAAAATCAAGAAGAATTACAACATTCTTAAAACTAAATATAACACTATATAATATATAATAGCATACATCTTCAAATCAAATAATTTTAAATTCATTCCATTGTTGTTGCTGTGAGCATTGTCACTAATATATTTATAGTTATTAGTGATATTGTTGTTTCACTTTTTGCATGGTTCTCGGGAAAAAAATAGCATACATCTGATAATGAATGTAAACTTGGTTTTGTCTAAGGTGCACCACTCACTAAAGTGATGCAGTGGTGCACACCACCCATATGGCAAAATTTGGGCGAATCAATTTGTCACATGGGTTGGTCAAATATTCAAAGTTTAAGGTTGTATTTGTAGTATAATCAAAGTATATAAATACAGTATATTGTAGTACAGTATCTTTACTCTTTGTATTTGTAAATTTCACTTATATTAAAATAATGTTTTTTCTGAGTAAAAAAACTTTTTTCCCTGATTATTTTGCAAAATATTTTTTCTTTTACCAATTTTGCAAAAAAACTTCCTCTGCGCTCTAACAATATCCACCGCTGGCCTCCATGGAACATAAGAAAATTTTAATCCCCCTAAATATTAACATATATTAACAAAAATATTAAGAAATTTGAGTTTCTTTGAAAATCAAACTAAATATGCCGGTTCGACAGGTTAGATTTGGAACTGGTCGGGTGTCAAGCCCATTCAACCCAAAAGATCAGGTGATTTTAGTGCTAGTGAGAATCGATCAATTGACCCAAAACTAACGAAAACTAGTCAAAAATCGCTAGTAAGAACTGATTTGAATCTATCATTTATATATACATATACATATATAAATACATATGTCTAATTATAATCTATTAAATACTAGGTATTTAATATATAATCTTATTATAAATTCATTATACAATTTAAGTAATTTTCTAAAATATTGGTTCATATGTCTAATTATAATTTATACTTTCATGTATTTGTTTAACAATATTTGATTGGTGTTTTTAGTTTAATACCCTTATCATAACCGTGTTTATTATATTATTTGTAGTCAATAGTGGACATAAACATATACCATAACCCTAACCAGTGGCAGATGTTAAGTAAGAAATTGGGGGAGCCATTTGACAGATATATTTAGGTATATCACACAGGTTAAGCTCTATGTTTAGAAGTCTTTTTTTATTCAAAGAACAAGATTTTGTTTATTTAATAGTTTTTTTTCATTTTTTAGATATTCTGATTTTTAGATTAATATTATTTTTTTAAATGAATTTTCTTTAGTTTAAGAGAAGGAATGTTTACTTTTTTTAAAATTTTCTTCCAAGCCCATTAAAAAATATCACATGAGTTTTTGGTGTTAAAAAACTCTAGGCCCAATAAGGAGTTGACCCAAGCCCAAAATAAGCTTCATCTTCTTCATTCAGAACACCTGCAACCTAAGTGTTGCTGTTTGGAGGAGCTGTGGCGGCTGGACGGCGTGACGACGCGACGGAGAAGGCTAAAGCTTGTTGTGGTGGTCGTTCTGGTTTGTCTGTAGTATTCCGCGGCGGATATCCAGAAGGTGCGGGACGGGAAGTGGCTTGGATCTGTGGCGGAGTGGAGGTTGCGCGAGGAACGGATCTGAGACGGCGTGCGGAGGGGGCAGGGCGGCGATGATGAGTTGTTGTCTGGTTCGATGAGACCCAGAAGTCTGCGAAACCATTTTGATGCCGTGCCCATTTCCTTGATTCTATCTTCTTATTTTGAGAAACTAATGGTTATTATGGGTTATGAAGAAGAAGCATAATGGCTGAGACTGGGAAGTGAGAATGAGAGTGAGTGGTGGAGCTTGGTTTAGTGATGTGGACTCTACTAATGGATGAAAGTTGAAAGGAATGGAAATGTGGGAGTGACAAATACGTGGGACAAATTTGTCACTTTTGCATATAAGGGCCTAGGGGGACCTATTGGGCAAATATTTTAGACTATATTAACCTGCAAATTAAAAGAATACCCACTACAACAGGTCACTCGAACATCTCTCACCGTGAGAGATATGGGGAGCTCCCCCACCCTAGAAATTGCCTGTATTTTTATTGATTTAAGACAATCTATAGTTGATTTATTATACTTTACTGAGTTGCAGTCTATATTCAATAAGACTTATTCTTTTATAGTGGAAGTAAAGAATGTTGTAAGCTCTAGGTTTGAGACATTATAAAGGAAAAAATGAAAAGCAAAACAAATATATTTTCAATAGATAAATAATAATTATAATAATATGATATATAAAAATATTTTCAAAAAAAATTAACTTGCAAAAGAGAACAAGGAGAAATAAATGAAATATTTTTTCAAGCGAGAAGAAAAATAATACAATGATAGATAATATATTTTCTAAATGGTTAACTTGCATGGGATAAGAGAAGAAACAAATCAAACAGATTATTAATAGAGTAAAAAAAATATGATAAGTAAATATATTTTCTACATTGGTTAACTTACATGGGAAAAAATGTGAAATAAGTTAAATAGATTTCCAATAGAGAAGAAAAATAATAAAATGATAGATAAATATATTTTCTTAATATGGTTAACATCTCTGGGAGTTGAAATAAATCAAATAGATTTTCAAGAGACAAGAAAAAAATATGATAGATAATTATATTTTCTAAAAATGATTACCGATATGCTTCAAATATTCTTCTATTGATATAGAATTATGTAATGTTTAATTACATTATATTCATATTATATTATACGTGGTTAAAAATCTTATACAAATAAGCTTAAACTTTTAACAAGTGTTGTAACACCCCCTTGGGCATTACCCCATGAGCACGTTCGGAATTAAATTAAATGGTAAAATGCTGGTTGCTTTCAGAATATTTATTTTAATTTAAGTAAGAAAATTTGGGTGTAAAAAAAATTAATTTTCTTCTTAATACTTTGAAAAATGTGATGCACACATCAAATAATAAAACTACGTTATACTTGTCAACACACATACCTTGATTTTATTTATAAACAATGTCTTCCACAACATACAAACTTTTCTAAAAATACTTCTTTATTCCCAACTGAAATCGATCCAAACCATATAAAAGGTTCTCAAAACTACATCTACCGATTTTCTGAAAAGACAACCCAAGAAAATCCTAAGTTGGTCACTCTATTAGACATCTACTGGAAAACCTCCATTATTCTCACCACTATTAGCAACCTCTTCAAGAATCGGGACTAAACTCCTCGAGGCAACAAGAACTTCTCTACACCATCTGCTCTTATGTACCAAGGTACAACCGCAAAACCAAAAAATAGATATATCACAAGGGTGAGATACCAATATATGAGTTTATTATTATAACCACATGCGCGATACACAAACCATTAATATATATATATTCACAACATATAAAATTCTCAACATAAACACAATAGTTGATCAATGGGTTTCAAACCCGACAATCATCGTCATAAAAAAAATGCATGGCACTTCAATATTCAACGTCTAAATTTTGTACTTAATCTTCAAAGATCCCAACTTCGTCTTAATGTGCTAATTAAGTTCGATTACCAAATAAGGCACAACGTGTTTAAAAAAATGAGTTGATGAAGCTCGATTGCCAAATAAGGCACACTATCCAACACAAGGCACAGTGCTCAACGTATATAGGATTCATTGTCCATCAAGGCACAATGTATAACGTTACATGTCACCTTGACCATCAAGGCACCACGTCAAAACAACATGAGGCACGTCTGCCAAATAATGCATGTATAACATTTTATTCTCGTCATTTTTCATTTTCTTCATTCTTTCCTTGTTGAGACTCAAAGGCTCACGATCATTCAAAATTTTCAACGTTTAAGATTGTTCATCGTCAACACAAGACATGAAGTCCGAGTGCTCAATCACAAAGCCTTAGACCGATGCCTCAGTCTTAGGTTCGTGGTTATAGAAAACAACATTCACCTTTAACAACGTTCACCACACCATATATAAGACATAAAGTCCACAACAACGTAAATGGATCAAATATCCAGTGTTTTCAGCATAAAACACTAGAATCCCCACGTCTCGGTCACTAGGTCCGCGTTTTCATTGTTAACATCATTTTTTGTTCGGTGAAATACAAATTCGAAACAAAACCAACACAACTTATCCAAGTTGTTGGAAATGATTTCGCTGAGTAAAAACTCTTTTGCAGAAAATCTTTTCCATTTGAAATTCGTTTATAAAACGTTAAATTACAGAGAAATTCATTTTTCTCCAATGTTTTTCCTCTTAAAAGTCTTTTCCCAAAAACTTTAATTTTTGTAAAAGAACCCATTCATGACCCATTTCGGTCCAAAGAAAATGAAACTATTTTTAAAAACATTGGCATAAAACTATTTTATGAATTACTCGTTGTTTAAAATTTAAAATCATTTTTAAGTCAAAAATTGACTTTTTCTCTTAAAATAATTTTCTCAACATGGAAATTAAGTTATTTTTTGAAAAATAACTTTTGATAATAACTTTTTATTTTATTTTAGAATTTATTTTGTAAAAATTAACGTTACTAAAAAAATTTCACAGTTACGTCCTCACTATTGCTCGTAAATCACTTTTACACCTTAAAATCATTAAAATAATATTATTTTCAACTTTTCTTCAAATTTCACAAAAATTAACTTAAACAACATCTTCTTCAACGTTTTCAACTTTCTCAACATTTTTCCAAGCTTTTATCCTTAATCTAAATTTTTAGCACTGACCAATGTCAGGTTTTTCAGTCAAACAACCAATCAACACGAAAATGTACATCACATTTATAACATGCATTCAAAATCAACATACAACATATATAACACATACACCACATATAAACATACATCACATAGAATAATAAATTAGATAAAAACACTACGTAAATTAAAATCAACAACCACAATGAAATCACCAGTAATCATATAGACTCACAGATAGCACGTGGCTATCAAAAGCCCTCAGGTAAACTCCCTTTACTTCTTTAAGTTTCCTTTCCGATTCTTTCTCGAAGGGTCTCCTCGATTTGATTCTGGTTCCTTAGCACAGCATACAACAATTCACAAAACACTTATCCTTCAACAAACCACAACAAAATTAATTAATCAACATCAAACAACTAAAAATTACCTAATCTCTATAGTTAGGTTTCGACCATGAGTGATTAATTTGGCTAGAGACTTCAAAAATTTACAATCTCTTGGATTAGTGATCCTTAAGTATTAGAAAGACAAGATCAATGATCATAACTAAAAGAATTGAAACAAAACCCTCTAACACCAAAGGTTAGGGTTTCGGCCTTGGTCAATAAAATAGGCTAGAGATTTTCAAAATTCTCAAGCTTCTATATTCAACAACAATATGTATTAGAAAGATGAAATCAAGTGTTCTATTTCAAAAATTGAAACAAAACTCATCAACTCCTTCTTAGCATAGATTCAGCCCACTTAAGAAAAATAGGGAAGAAATTTTCTTTGCTCTCGTGCTCTTGGATAATCAACATAGGAGTCATAGAGAGTTCACAGAAATTGAAATCACATTAAAATGATTTTTCTATGATTTTCTAGAAATTTTTTAGTTCTGGATCTAAGAATTTAAAACATGTTGATCATGGCTTGAATCAAGAAAATGAATGAAGCACATGGTGTTTATTGATCAAGGGGAGTAAGGTATACCTCTTGGATGTTGAATAATTGAAAGAAATGGATCAAGTCCTTCACAAATTTTGTTGATGTGTTCTTGCGAATTTGAGAGAAAATGGAGAAGATGAAGAGCAAGTGAAGAAAATGAGTGTAATGGTTAACTGTGGGGGTGTTGAGGCCGTGGGTTTCAAGGGCAAGGAGGGCCAAAAATTGATTCACTTAAGGACAAAGGAGTAATTTCACTTGGGGACAATTTTGGCATTTATTAAAGAATTAAGGACATTTAAGACATTTCAAGTCTAAGGCAATCATCACATTGTGAGCCACACCATGACTCACCATGGTGACTCCCCACATGAGTCATCATGGGTGACTCATGGTTCTCATCCGTTAGCGGGTCCCGGAAATCCCGTATTTCAAATTCGTGCTCACCCGATTTAATATATCGCCCGAATAAAATATAACAATTCCTTTTTAAGCGGTAAAAACATCAAAATAACTAAAGTTGTTGGAAATGCGATATAAAACCTAACCATTTCGTTCACGAGAAAAAAATTAGGTTTTCTGATCAGTAAAAACAAAGACTGGGTTTCGTCTGAATTTTTAACCCAAAATTTAACCGTAACTCTCTACGACAAAGTAGAGTACAAATATGACTTTGGTTTGTCCAAAATCATTTTCTAGGTCTCGGATAAAAATATAATTAATATATATATATATATATATATATATATATATATATTTACTGTTATTGAAAAACAGTAAAAATCGGGGTGTTACCATTGTCATCCCAAGGATCTATGTGCTATTTTCTTTTCAAAGTTCGTATTTGGTTTAACTATTATATAAACTGTCATGTTATATGAAAGATGGTTATAATAATTTATTTATTTTTTGCTACATAATTATAATAATTTAATTGTATTCAAATTTGACTTATTTTATATGAAGTTTATAGAAATCATGTTTATATTTAAAATTATATCATTAGACATTTTTTTTCAATTCTCAAATCCCAAGTAATTTTTAAATTAATTTAGTTTTTATGTTGTTGCTATCATTGTTATCCCCCGTGCTAGGCACGAGGGCACAAACTCCTGCCAACATGTTTTAATTTTGACAATACTGCCAACATTTGATGTCACTTCTTTTACTATTTGTATATTGTTCATTAATATTAAATAATTGCTTTTCCCCTGTCATGCACAAGTGCACAAACTGCTACCAACATTTTATTAACAATGTTTGCAACTTCTTGAGATAATGATTACCGATTTCTTTTGGCATTTTATTAAAAACTTTTATTTTATATAACGAAACTTTATTATGTCATTTTTTTAAAAAATATCTTAAATAGAATTTAATAATAATTATTATTCTAAATTTATTTATTTTTAATTTGCATTTAAAAATTACCTTTAATTGTAATTTACACAATTCATCCATATATAAAACTATTATTTTATATAACAAAACTGGTAAAAAAAAAATTAAACTCAATTCAACCATCTATCTTGAGTCGAAGCCACATTTTCCAATAAAAGAGCAATGGTCAAATGAATATATAAGCAAGTAAGCAACAAAAGAGCAAGGGTCAAATGCATAAATTATTATGTTTTATTCATCAAATTTATAATAATTCTAATATACTGAAATATTCTTAAAATTAAGTTATTAAAAATAAAGATTTTTACTTGTCTAAATAAATAAATAAATAAATAAAGATTTTTAGTTTATGCGGCATATTTTAACAAGGGTCAAATGCATAAATTTAGCAATAAAATTTTAACCCCCCTAAATATTAACATATATTAACAAAAATATTAAGAAATTTGAGTTTCTTTGAAAATCAAACTAAATATGTCGGTTCAACCGGTTGGATTTGGAACTGGTCGGGTGTTCAGTCCATTCAACCCAAAAGATCAGCTGATTTTAGAGCTAGTGAGAATCAACCAATTGAGCCAAAACTAACGAAAACTAGTCAAAAATCGCTAGTAAGAACTTATTTGAATATATCATTTATATATGCATATATAAATACATATGTCTAATTATAATCTATTAAATACTAGGTATTTAATATATAATCTTATTATAAATTCATTATACAATTTAAGTAATTTTCTTAAATATTGGTTCATATGTCTAATTATAATTTATACTTTCATGTATTTGTTTAACAATATTTGATTGGTGTTTTTAATTTAATACCATTATCATAACCGTGTTTATTAAATTATTTGTAGTTAGTAATGGACATAAACATATACCATAACTCTAACCAAATGGCGGATGTTGAGTAAAAAAATTGGGGGACCCATTTGACACATATATTTAGGTATATCACACATGTTAAATTCTCGGTTTAGAAGTCTTTTTTTATTCAAAGAACAAGATTTTGTTTATTTAATAGTTTTTTTTTTCATTTTTTAGATATTCTGATTTTTAGATTAATATTATTTTTAAATGAATTTTCTTTAGTTTAAGAGAAGGAATGTTTACTTTTTTTAAAATTTTCTTCCAAGCCCATTAAATAATATCACATGAGTTTTTGGTGTTAAAAAACTCTAGGCCCAATAAGGAGTTGACCCAAGCCCAAAATAAGCTTCATCTTCTCACTCAGAACACCTGCAACCTAAGTGTTGCTGTTTGGAGGAGCTACGACGGCTGGACGACGTGACGACGCGATGGAAAAGGCTAAAGCGTGTTGTGGTGGTCGTTCTGGTTTGTCTGTAGTATTCCACGGCGGAGATCCAGAAGGTGCGGGACGGGAAGTGGCTTGGATATGTGGCGGAGTGACGGTTGAGCGAGCAACGGATCTGAGGTAGCGCGCGGAGGGGGCAAGTCAGCAATGATGATTTGTTGTCTGGTTTGATGAGACGCAGAAGTTCGCGTAACCATTTTGATGCCTTACCCATTTCCTTGATTCTATCTTCTTTTTGTGAGAAACTAATGGTTATTATGGGTTATGAAGAAGAAGATGCATAATGACTGAGACTGGGAAGTGAGAATGAGAGTGAGTGGTCGAGCTTGGTTTAGTGATGTGGACTCTACTAATGGATGAAAGTTGAAAGGAGTGGAAATGTGGGAGTGACAAATACGTGGGACAAATTTGTCACTTTTCCATATAAGGGCCTAGGGGGGACCTATTGTGCAAATATTTTAGACTATATTAACCTGCAAATTAAAAGAATACCGACTACAACAGGTCACTCTAACATCTCTCACCGTGAGAGATATGTGGAGCTCCCCCACCCTAGAAATTGACTGTATTTTTAATGACTTAAGACAGTCTATAGTTGATATATTATACTTTACTGAGTTGCGGTCTATATTCAATAAGACTTATTCTTTTATAGTGGAAGTAAAGAATGTTGTAAGCTGTAGGTTTGAGACATTTTAAAGGAAAAAATGAAAAGTAAAACAAATATATTTTCAATAGATAAAAATAATAAAAATAATATGATATATAAAAATATTTTCAAAAGAAATTTAACTTGCAAAAGAGAACGAGGAGAAATAAATGAAATAATTTATCATGCGAGAAGAAAAATAATACAATGACGGATAATATATTTTCTAAATGGTTAACTTGCACGGGATAAGAGAAGAAACAAATCAAACAGATTATCAATAGAGTAAAAAAAATATGATAAGTAAATATATTTTCTACAATGGTTAAGTTACATGGGAAAAAATGTGAAATAAGTTAGAAGAAAAATCATAAAATGATAGATAAATATATTTTCTTAATATGGTTAACATCTCCGGGAGTTGAAATAAATCAAATAGATTTTCAAGAGACAAGAAAAAATATGATAGATAATTATATTTTCTAAAAATGGTTACTGATATGCTTCAAATATTCTTCTATTGATGTAGAATTATGTAATGTTTAATTATATTATATTCATATTATATTATACGTGGTTGAAAATCTTATATGACTATGCTTAAACTTTTAACAAGTGTCATCCCAAGAATCTATGTGCTATTTTCTTTTCAAAGTTCGTATTTGGTTTAACTATTATATAAACTGTCATGTTATATGAAAGATGATTATAATAATTTATTTATTTTTTTCTACATAATTATAATAATTTAATTGTATTCAAATTTGACTTATTTTATATGACTTTTATAGAAATCATGTTTATATTTAAAATTATATCATTAGACTTTTTTTTTAATTCTCAAATCTCAAGTAATTTTTAAATTAATTTAGTTTTTACGTTGTCGCTATCATTGTTATCCCCGTGCTTGGCACGAGTACACAAACTCCTGCCAACATTTTTTTTTTTTGACATTCCTGCCAACATTTGATATGACTTCTTTTACTATTTGTATATTGTTCATTAATATTAAATAATTGCTTTCCCCCCGCCATGCACAAGTTCTCAAACTGCTACCAACATTTTATTAACAATGTTTGCAACTTCTTGAGATAATATTTACCAATTTCTTTTGGCATTTTTTTTAAAACTGTTATTTTATATAACAAAACTTTACTATGTCATTTAAAAAAAATCAGAAATAGAATTTAATAATTATTATTCTTCTAAATTTATTTATTTTTAATTTGCATTTAAAAAATACCTTTAATTGTAATTTACACAATTCACCCATATATAAAACTGTTATTTTATATAACAAAACTCACAATTTTTTTTAAAAACTCAATTCATCTATCTATCTTGAGTCGAAACCATATTTTCCAATAAAAGAACAAGGGTCAAATGAATATATAAGCAACAAAAGAGCAACGGTCAAATGCATAAATTATTATTTTTTATTCATCAAATTTATATTAATTCTAAGATACTAAAATATTCTTAAAATTAAGTTATTAAAATTAAATATTTTTACTTGTCAAAATAAATAAATAAATATTTTTAGTTTATGCAGCAGATTTTTAGCAAGGGTCAAATGCATAAATTTTTATTAAAATAAAGACATTAAAAATAAATATTCTTATATTAACACATCTTGTTTGCTTAATAAAAAACACATCTTGTTCAAAAAAAAATTATATTAACACATATTTCAAAATATTTGACTTTGATAATAAATATAATATAATTAAATAATTATAATTACAATATAAATAATTTTATGTATCAAAATTAAGTTTTTAAAAGTAAAATAAAATAAAATGTCTAAATTAGTGGCGGAATTATCACGTGGAGAGCAGCGGAATTATCACGCTACTCTTAATTATATATATATATATATATATATATATATATATATATATATATATATATATATATATATATATATATATATATATATATATATTCGATTGATCCTAAGCACAACAAACAAACAAACAAACGAAAGTGTTGTTCTTTCATAAACGAACGATTCATACTTGCAAGATTCGAATTTGGCAATGGGTGAACAAAGGGTCGAGTGCATAAATTTTTATTTTTAAAGATTTTTAGCAAGGGTCAAATACATAATTTTTTATTTTTAAATATTTTTATTAAAATAAAGATATTAAAAATAAATATTCATATATTAACACATCTTGTACAAAAAAAAATATTAACACATATTTAAAAATATTTGACTTTGATAATAAATATATTATAATTATAGATTATAATATATTTATAATATAATTACAATATAAATAATTTTATGTATCAAAATTAAGTTTTTTTTGGTCAAAAAGTCAAAATTAAGTTTTTAAAAGCAAAATTATCTCCCTTCAAAAAAAAAGGTCTAAATTAGTAGCGGAATTACTACGCGGTCGGAATTATTACGCGACGTAATCATCACGCGTCTGTTTTTATAAATATTGGATTGATACGAGCCTTACCACAATCCACAAACGAAACAATCTATTCTTCTTTCATCTTTGATCGATCATTTCGGGGTTTATATTGAACGAATTTGGCAATGGGTGAACAAAGGCGGCATGATGGCTATTTCGATTTCAGTGGCATCGATTCCCATTATGTAGTAGATGATGCATATGACAATATGAGGGATGTGATTCAGCATCAACGTATCGGCGTTCCGGCTTCAGTTGCTCCCCCTAATGCTGCAAGATGCACTGATGGGGTTGCTATTATTGATGATATTGAATCATTTAGGAACAGAAGTGGCATCAGAGGCACAGTGGTGACAAATGCTTATGATATGGGTGTTCCAGCTTCAGTTGCTCCCCCTAATGCGGCAAGAAACACTTATGATGGGGTTGCTAGGAACACAAGTGGCATCATGTTTTCTCATTCTCCTCCTTTCAATCATCCAACACTACCACTGCCTATGCAGGGAATGAGAGGTCATTCTGTCTACTTTCATCCTCCTGCACCTTCATATATACTTCCTTCATGTGGTGCTGCTAGGCATGTTGGCGCTGCAACATCTACACATGATAGAGGAGTCATGCACCCAGCAACTCTAGGACATCGAAATCTTCCTCCTATGGGCTTCATCCAACTTGATGTAATATTTCCTTTTCCTCTTAATAACTACTTTTCATACTTTTATTTATATAGCTACATTCAGAGTCATGCTTATTTTCATTTTCATTAATTAAACAATTAAAGCTTATTTGTGTAGGATGTTGCTTTACTGCCTGACCATCACACAGATTTGCACTTGGACATTGAGGACATGTCTTATGAGGCAAGTGCACAAAGTTGGATATTGCATTTTCCTATCAATCTCTATACTATAGATGTTAAGTCTATGATACAAAATTAAATTATTTACTCTTTGTTATTTGATCACAGGAGCTTCTGGCGTTGGGTGAGCGGATTGGCAACGTAAGCACACATTTATCAGACGAAATGGTTACAACTCAACAACAACAACAACAACCAAGCCTTATCCCACTAGGTGGGGTCGGCTACATGGATCATACGGTGCCATAATGTTCTATCATGAATCATGTTAATAGTTAAATCATTGGCCTCCAAATCTTTCTTAATAGTTTCTCCTATAGTTTTTCTTGGCCTACCTCTGCCTCTAGCTATTGGATTGCCTTCCACTTGATCCATTCTCCTTACTACAGAATCTAAAGGTCTCCTCCATACATGCCCAAACCACCTAAGTCGAGATTCAACCATCTTTTCTACAATAGGTGCTACCCCAACTCTCTCTCTAATGCTATCATTCCTAATCCTATCACGTCTAGTTTTTCCGCTCATCCAGCGCAACATTCTCATCTTTGTTACATTGATTTTACTCTCGTGTTGATTTTTTACCGCCCAACACTCCGTCCCATACAACATCGCCGGTCTAATAGATGTACGGTAAAATTTTCCCTTTAGCTTAAGAGGTACCTTTTTATCACACAAAAAACCCGAAGCCTTCCTCCATTTCGACCACCCTGATTGAATCCGATGGTTTACATCTCCCTCAATTTCTCCGTCATTTTGTATAATAGACCCAAGATATTTAAACCGTGTGACTTGTGGTATGTTGTGGTCTCCAACTTTCACTTCTAAGCTAGAGGTGTTTCGCCTTTTGCTAAACTTACATTCCATATACTCCGTCTTGCTTCTACTCAAGCGGAAGCCATATGCTTCTAAAGCTTGTCTCCAAGTCTCCAACCTTCCATTTATATCATCTCTCGACTCTCCAACTAGGACTATATCATCAGCGAAAAGCATGCATCGCGGTGCTGGCTCTTGAATGTGCTCTGTAAGTACATCCAAGACCAAGGTAAAAAGATAGGGGCTTAAAGCTGACCCCTGGTGCAGGCCTATGGTTATTGGGAAATCTTCTGTGGCTCCACCCTGCGTTCTCACACTAGTCGTGGCCCCCTCATACATATCCTTGATAGCTCGAATATAGGCAATCCGAACACCTTTCTTTTCTAGGGCTTTCCACAAAACCTCTCTTGGCACCCTATCATACGCTTTCTCCAAATCAATGAAGGCCATGTGTAAATATTTTTGATCCCTTCGATTTTGTTCCATCACTCGTCGTAGCAAGTAAATTGCTTCTATGGTCGACCTCCCGGGCATAAAAACCAAATTGGTTGTCGGTGATTTTGGTTTCTTTTCTTAGTCTCCGTTCAAGCACCCTTTCCCATAGCTTCATAGTATGACTCATAAGCTTAATCCCCCTATAATTTGCGCAATTTTGTATATCTCCCTTGTTCTTGTAAATCGGAACTAAAGTGCTTCTCCTCCATTCGTCCGGCATTTTCTTTGAAATGGTTACAACTCAAATGAAGACAAAAACTTATTCGATATCTGCTACTGCTTCTGAGGAATAGGAAACTGATATTTGCATAATATGCCAGGTATGAACATTTTAGCATGTTTTATTGAACATTCAAGTTATTTATTTTATTCATTGATGTTTTATCTGCCAAACTTTCTAGGATAGTTTGCCTTTGAATCTTTTTTTCCCTATTAATTAGAATATTTATATAATTTCATAGGATGAATATAAGAACCATGAGATTATTGGAATTCTTCAATGCGGGCACAAATATCATGCAGACTGTCTAAGGAAATGGTTGCTTGTGAAAAATGTGTGCCCCATATGTAAATCAGAAGCATTGATTCCTGGAGGAAGATGACATTTCTTTCTCTTCCTACTTCCTGCCCCAGAAGAATTAGAATTAGAATTTATAAGAATTAGGATCAGTTTAGGATCAGATCTGCAGTTCTGTTTTGTTAGTAGTCAATTTGTTATCAAGAATTAGTTAGTTGCTGCAGATTTGGTTTGTTCTGTATTGCAGCCATGTGGATCTTTTGCTCTCTATATAAAGCACTCTTCTTGTATCATATTACTATTTTTCAATGAAAAGCATTATTCAGCTATCCTATTATTTCAATCATAATACTAGTCACTCTAGTAGGTTGCATTTGAGATAATATTTCCTTACAGTCCAGGGTGATAAGATCAATAGCAGCTAGCTTTGTATTTCCATGGAGGCACTTAACTACCACTTCACCATTAGTTTCAATAATATAAACACAAAATGCTGCAACAAATACTCCTACTAATATTTAATAACACTCTGGATGGTCATGTTTCATGATCTATAATTTTTTTTTATTTCCTTTTGCTTGAATATCCTCTAATTGGAAAGTGTCCACTTATGCTTTCATTAGGTATGACACTTATGCTCACCTATGGTTGGTATTAGAGTATTGTGTTGGAGGAAATTTGCTTTCCTTATTACGACAGGTACCCTGCATTTCATTGACTATATTTTGTGATCAAGTAATTAATGCTATAGTTTTGACTTTTGATGTGATGAACATTTCACTACATTGTAGTACCCCAATAGAAAAAATTGTCTTCATCGCCTCCCCTCCCCTATCTGCATGAAATACAAACTTACTGGAATCAAGAAAGACAGCAAACAAAACCAGATTTTCTTGCACGTCCAAAACAGACTAAAATATTTGATAGATTAATGCTATAGCTAAAAAACATATAGTAAGGATTTTGACAAAATTCAAGAGTAGTTGTGAGATGAAATAAAATGTTAGAACCACTTATCCATCTAATTATCAAAAAGTATGTTCATGTGGGGCTTAACTCTTGTGTGATGTATAAATAAAGACTTCATGATCGATAAAATTCAGAGTATATATTCAGTATTCTATTCTTGCATTTTATTCCAACCTTTACTATCGCGTGAGTGATTTGCTGTTAGAGACTTTGAGTGTGAGTGTGCAATTTGGTTCCAACACGATGAAGAACCAATCTATTTATATTATATAAATTATGAAACAAGATTATTATATTTTGTAATTCTGATTTCTGGATTTTCCATTGAATTGCTTCTTTCAATTACATTATGTTATTTAGTGATTTGCCATATATTTTATGTTAAGGGGATAGGCATATTTCTTTTTGTGCACTTATCCTGTTTGTGAAAAATTTTCTTAGATTTTATGTTGCATCACTACTATTGTTCTTCCTTTTTTCTATTCCCCTAATAACTTTTTGTGAATATTAGACCTCATGATAGCACATAGGAGATTTGGTTCTTCTTTTCATGGCTATCAACTCTTTTTCATGGCATAATCCTTCCATGTTTATACCACTCTAAAAAATTTGATCACTTAATAATTTTTCAAAATGCAGAAACAGCTGTAGTTTTTATTTATGGCTTTACACTGATATGTTTTTTTATTTATTTTTCAATTTCAAACATTCCACCGATTTTGTTTGAAGAGAGTTCACTTCTAGGCCTAGCAGGATTACATGGTTCACATTGGCTTTGTAGCATGGAGATTGAAGTCAGAACATCCAAGACTACTAACTGTGATTACTGCCATCTAGGTGGATAAGAATAAGTCCTCTAGAAGATGAAGGTGGTCCAAGCTGTAACTTGGTCGGCAAGTGTTCATTTCTAGCATAAAATCTTTGTTTTTGTTTTATCATAGTGTTTGAATAATATTGTATTGGTTTCTAACTGCATTAAAGTCCAGTGACTTAGACTCCACGGACTCAAATAATTTGATTTTGACTGTTGCATGAGAAAGAATATGCACCTATACATAATATATATATATATATATATATATATATATATATATATATATATATATAAATATAATACTGTAACCTACTTAGCTAGCCCCGAAAGCAATCTTCAAAGTATTTATAATAAGCCAGTAATCATTGATTAAAAACTTTGTGAAAGTTAAGAAGTTTATTTTCTCACTAGCGCCTGTTGGAGACTAATCCAATATCCAATGTCCTAAAACAAATTTATATGTTTCTGCCTGCATTATTACCAAACTGTCCCACCCTCATGTTTCTTAAGGATAACTCTTTTTTGGCTTCACGTCATATTATTGCCTCTTGATTAGTTATGAATTTAGTGTTATGTTTTTCTTTAATGTTACATTTAATTAAAAATTCTTACACATGGCCAGTTTACCTCCTTTTTCACATTTTCTCAAGAGTAATTCCTACCATGACAGTGATTTAATCTTTTTAGCTGATTTTGTGTTTTCTAATTTTAGATATCAAAGCAAGTTATGTTTTCACTTCAACTTGCTTATAATAGTATGGAATCTTAATCACTTGTACTTTTGGATTTTGGATGTGTTGCTTGATAGGAGTGAAAATAGGAACGTGGAAAGTGGCAGAGTATCTGGGTAGTAATTGTTTTTCATGCCTCACGTAGTAACTATTGGAAGTAATTACCGAAATTTTTGTTGGACATTTATTTTTTGTGCAGGTACTTGACTATAATAAAGCATGCATTATCTTAGGAATTAGGAATGGTAATAAACAAGTTACAGTAATGTGCCTGTGCATATATGTTGGTTGGCTTGCTCTTTTACGAAATATGAATACTCGAAAAACTTGGGTGGCTGTAGGCAGTAGGGTACAATAAGGATTTTTTCCATTAGTTTGATTTTGATGGATACATGTATGGTTGAGGTTAGTGATGAGTGTGATTTCACCTCATCTTTGTCTATCATTTTGCATGCATTTTTCATGTAGTTTAGGCATTTTTAATTAGATTTTAGGTTAATTTTCCTTTGGAACGGGTAAGGCGGTTTTCGTGTGTTGTTTTGCAGATATCAAGGGTAAAATGCTCAAGATCAACCATGATGAAGTTTGGATGAAGATAGAGCTTTAAAAGTGCAGAAAATGAGCCAAACAGAGCCCATCACGGCCTAGTCGTGATGCACATCACGGCCATGATCGAGCAAAACTGAAAAAGAACAAAGACTGAAGTCAGAGTCTGTCACGGCCTGGCCGTGATAGCCATCACGGCCGTGACCCAAAACCACCACAAGTCAGAGCCCATCACGGCCACAGCCGTGATTCAGAACACGGCCATGAACAGAGGGCTCGCGACGCGAGCTTGGACTCGCCACACGAGAGACTGAATTTTCCAGAAGAGCCAGAAACAGAAACCATCACGGCCGTGACGCGCATTACTTGGACCTGAAGAAACCGAAATAGATCAGATTTTGAGTTGGTTTGGGACTCTAACTTCCCAATTTCTATAAATATGGACCAGGCAGATGCAGAATAAGGGGGGATGATTCATGATGAAGGATATCTAGACTTGTACACAAGGACTTAGGATAGATCTCTTTTCTCCTCTTCTCTTCTCTTCTCTGAATTTTGTATTTTTTATTATGTTGTCAACCCAGCTTGTCATCTCCATGGCAAGACTGGAGTAGTAGTTTGTTTCTAGGGATTGGGGCTCTGCCCGAGTTTTGTAAATGATGTTGATTTGATGTAAAATCGTTGTTGATTTCGTTATTGTTTTAGATCTGATTTCTAGTGTGTTAATCACTCGTAAATTCGGCAACCGCTTATTTGCGTGACGTAGACGTTCTAAGGAGGAACCTAGCGGTGAACTTAGGATTTCTAGGGTGTTTGACTCGTAAAGCCCGGCGGCCACTGGTTTGTGAGATGTGGATGATCCAAGGAGGAACCTAGCGGTAAACTTAGGTTATTTGTATGACTTAGACATTATAAGGAGGAACCTAGCGGTGAACTTAGGTGTCGGACCTATAGAAGTCAGACTTGGGACTGAAATCACGAGAGTTAGATGCCGTCCCTCGAGGAGCAACGAGTTGTCACGGAACGCAAAGGGTCCAATCTGGGATCGACTACCACGAGAGTAGGGGTCGGGTCAATTGGGCACGGCTTTTGTAACCCGAGAGGGAGCTTAAGCTATCAGAGGATAAACTCGCCTTCAAGGCAATTTCGGTAATCAACAAAGGTAAATCAGATTAGCAACATAAACAGCCTCAAAGGTAACCCAAATCCCTAGGAATCCGTTTAAATCTAAAACCACATAAACATTTGTTTTCTGTTTGTTTATCTTTTAATTTCAAATTCAAAACCCTTTTCACTCAAAACATAAAAATCCTTTTTAAAACTGTCCAGATCTAATCGATTCGAAAACCGATTGCGATTCGGGAACACAGTCTCTGTGGGTTCGATATCTTTTATTACTTGACGGCAATCCGGTACACTTGCCGGAATCGCACGAGCGTCGTCGCGCGTCGACTTACGCCACACATCAAGTTTTTGGCGCCATTGCCGGGGATTGTGCCTTTTCGAATTTCAATTTAGTTTTTAAATTGATTTTTCTGGACCTTTTTCTTTTTATTTGATTTTTATTTCTGGAATTTTTAAAAAAAAAATCAAAAATTTCTTTTCCTTCTGTTGTATCCATCTCTCTGTGTGTTATATGCAAAGATCCCTAAGTCTTGGGAGCCTTAGTGAGATTGATCCGGAGATCGAGAGGACCTTCCACAGACGTAGAAGACTACAAAGAGAGGGAGAAAGGTTGAGTCCCGTTCCACTCATGGCGAATCAACCGGATACAAAAAATTTGAAGGACTACGCAGCCCCAAATGCGAGAGGCTTGCGAACTGGGATTGCAAGGCCAGAGATTGAGGCGGAGAACTATACCATACCACCTATGCTAATCAACATGATTAGGCAACATCAATTCGGAGGATTGCCTTCGGAGGACCCGACCGATCATATAGAAACATTCTTAGAGTTCACCGACGCAATCAGGATTAATGGAGCCTCGGTCGATGTTGTGCGTTTGAGACTGTTCCCCTCATCTCTCACTGGAAAGGCGAAGGCCTGGCTTAAGCAAATCCCCGCTAACACTTTGACCACTTGGGACCAACTGGAGCAGGCGTTCTTGGAGAAATTCTTCCCTCCATCCAAGACGGCCCACATAAGAACCCAGATCACCGGCTTCTTCCAGAAAGACGGAGAATGATTATCAGAAGCTTGGGATCGCTACAAGGGACTGCTGGAGTCGTGCCCACATCATGGACTTGAGAGGTGGTTAATAGTGCATACCTTCTATAACGGATTGGATTACTCTTCGAAGGTGTCACTTGATTCCGCAGCCGGTGGAGCGTTTATGAATAGGCCTCTCACTGAGGCATTCAACATCATTGAGAATGTCGCCACCAACTACCACCAATGGGGATCCGAAAGAGGTAATAACCCGAACAAGATTTCGGGGGGTAAGTTTGAAGTAAATAGCACTGATCTTATAATGTCAAAGATAGACTCACTTAATAAACGTTTTGATCGGCTGGAAAGAGCTAATGTGAGTGCATTAGGTGCTACTAACCTTATTTGTGAGATTTATGGAATGCAGGGACATGACATGATGGAATGCCCACATGGATCCTAAGCGCCGGGTGAGCAAGTGAACTCTTGTAACAACTTCTACGATACGAACCCGAAGCTGCCCAACTATGCTCCCCAAATCCCTACAACCAAAGAAGGAACAACCCTTACCTCTCCTACGGCAACTACAAAGAACACGCTCAACCATGAGTTCCAAGAGGGTCAAGGTAATAAGAGAGCAGCACCGGGGTATCCTCAGGTACAAAGATCTAAACTCGAGACTTTATTTGAAAGTTTTGTTGAAACTCAGACAAAACAGAATGAGGAGTTTAGACAACAAGGAAGGGCAGTGAGTGAAGCAATAAAGGAGCTGGCATCCAAGGTAGACAACTTGGCAATCCATAACAAGATGCTAGAAACACAAATTGCCCAACAAGCCAGCACGTACTCAAGACCTAAGGGTACATTCCCGGGGCAACCCGAAGCAAATCCCAATGAGCATTGCAATGTCATACACTTAAGGGATGATAAGCTTGGGGTGGGGGTAGCTGAAATGGAGGTGGAACCGGAGGGAGACATGAGCGAAAAAGAAGAGCCAGAACCGAAATACGTCCCTCCACCACCGTACCAACCCCCGATACCTTTCCCACAAAGGTTGGTCAGGAAAAAGCAAGTAGATGTAGAGACTAAAATGCCTACTAAACTGAAAGACCCAGGTAGTTTCTCCATCTCTTGCTCGATCGAACAGGTGCAAATAGACCCAGCCTTATGTGACTTAGGGGCTAGCACGAGCTTGATGTCCCTCACTATCATGGAAAGGTTGGGAAGCAAAGAGTTGAGACCATTCAAATTCCCCTTACAATTTGCGGATGGCTCAACTAGGACTCCTCTAGGCATACTAGAGAATGTTCCTGTAAAGGTAGGGAAATTCTTCATCCCTACCGACTTCCTGGTATTGGACATGAAAGGGAATTCCGAATTCCCCATCATTTTAGGAAGGCCATTTTTGGCAACCGCTGGGGCAGTGATAGACGTAAGGAATGGTAAACTCTCTCTAAATGTAGAGGAAGGTAGGGTAAATTTTCAGTTGACTAACTCTTGTAACAACCCTCCTTTTGAGAGCCATGTGTGCAGAATTGATGTAACGTCTCCAGTGGTAAAAGAGGAACTGAACATGGAAGCAACTCCGAAGAAATGCATAGCTAATGATGCACCCTGCAGTGATGGAATTGGAGTTGCTGTCCATACGGAAACAAAACTTCCGCCGGGAGGAAGGAAGGCTAGGAAGCTCCGAGAGAAAAGAGCGAAGCGGAAGCATTATTGGCCGTATGAGCAGAAACGGCTTTTTGAAGGAGTTCCTTGGAAGAGAAGTGTTCCGGCACATCTACGCCCAGCCGACCCCGGTTGATTGAAAGAAGTATGGTCAAGCTTAAGACCATAAATAAGCGCTTCTTGGGAGGCAACCCAAGTTTTTCCTTCCCGTTTTGCTTTTGTTTTTGATTTAACCTCTTGAATAATTTGAGAAGATCAAGAGGCAAAAATATCATTAATAGGATTGTCTAGTGTTTTCAGGTTGAGAAAGGGAAGAAGAGCAGAGAAAAATAAAGTCAGAGGCCATCACGCCCTGGCCGTGACAGTGGTCACGGCCGTGATAAGCTATACAAGAACACGGAAAGGATCACGGCCTAGCCGTGACAACTATCACGGGCGTGATGAGTAGGATGCCAAGATCAGAGAGCATCACGGGCTAGCCGTGATGTAGATCACGGCCGTGACAGGGCAACTCCTGAGGACCAGAAACGATCACGACCTGCCCGTGATGAGCCTCACGGCCGTGATAAAATTTCCACCCAAGTTTTGACTGGAATGTGAAGCCAACACCCGCTACCGACTCGGTAAGTTGTTCCATTTTTCTCCTCTCTCCGACTTGATTATTTACATTGGAGACAATGTAAGTAATCAAGCTTGGGGTAGAGGTATTTTTCCATTTGCATTGTTGCATTCATATTGCATTCACATAGGCATGGATTGGTATGATCACATTCTCTAGATTGCCCCTCACTTAGAACATGCATCCGATTGTGAGAACTTGGAGCCAAATGAATTGAGATAGTGAATTTTCGAACCCAATTTTTTATTATTCTTATGATATGGCTAAAAATAAAAATTCTTGAGATAGTCATTTGATAGTTGATAATTAGCATGTGGTTCCTTAGACTTGTGTACCTCGCTGATTTTTGAACTACTAAATGTAAGATTTTGAGCCAAAAAAGGGGTATCCACTAAATCTACCCCATTTCTTGTGATAGAGTGTTGTAATTCTTCTTGGACTGTATTTTCTAGAACTTGACTTGAAACCATTTTGAAACTTAAAAATTTCTAAAAACATTTTTGGAAATGATTGAGGCACTAGGTATTTTTCCGGTCTCCCGAGCTTTGAATGTTTAAATGCTACCCCTTAGTTGCCCAATTTTGAGCCTAAAGATAAAATACTTTTCTTGGTACCTTGAATTACTTTGATAAATAATGATTGGTATGGCACCTTTTAAAGTATTACAAAAGGGTAAAAAGGTAGTTTGAAAAAGAATGGGATGAAAATATTTCTCTTGAGCTATAAATCTCCCCTTCTCCAAACAAATAACATGAAATAAACGAGAAAAAAAAATGGAGAAGGGGATGACGAAAGAAAGTGAGAAATGAAAAAAAAAGAAAAGAAAAGAAAGAAAGGTGGAAAAAGTAAATCAAAGCCCCTAAAAGGTATTTTAGAAGGTGTCATACTTTGCAATGTTTGATGATTTGTCTAGCCTTCTTGAGATTCCCTTTCCTTGATTTTCCCACCTTACAACAAATCCCATGGCCACATTACAACCAAAGGAAAAGACCTCTTGATTCTTAAGTGTTTTCATTGATAAAGTAGAGATTTGGTAAATAGTCAAGCCTATGGTAAAATACTTTCCTTGAGGAAATTGAGTGAATTGTCAATAAACCCTAAAACACTTGAGTGAGGTGAGATGAGTGCCCAAATCAGTGAGAATATGAACTTGAAGAACCTAAGCTTCTAATTGGACTTGAACTTGATTATCTCTTGAGTGCTTATTGAATATGCCTGTCACTTGGATTAGCTTCTAGGGTTCTTGGTTCACTATCCATGTTTTAATTGATTTATCTTATGGCTTGAGTAATTGCTTGAGGACAAGCAAAGTTTTAAGCTTGGGGTGATTTGATGAGTGTGATTTCACCTCATCTTTGTCTATCATTTTGCATGCATTTTTCATGTAGTTTAGGCATTTTTAATTAGATTTTAGGTTAATTTTCCTTTGGAACGGGTAAGGCGGTTTTCGTGTGTTGTTTTGCAGATATCAAGGGTAAAATGCTCAAGATCAGCCATGATGAAGTTTGGATGAAGATAGAGCTTTAAAAGTGTAGTATAGTGCGACAACTCGGATGTCGTCTCTCAAGGACTCTGAGAATATTACTTTTCACAAAAATCAGTTTTGGGGGGGGTTTGGATTGGAGTGCAAAATAAGAAACAACAAAACAGAGCAATCAAAAACAAGGCAGTTGAAAAGGGATTATCAATTATCAAACAACGATTAATCTACTGTCAAGAATTCCCAACTATCCCTGGTTAATGTAAACCCAAGCCCTAAGCAGATTCTTATCCCCTCCCGGTTGTAGTAGCAATTTACAAGCGAAACTACTACCACAGATACATGTCCCTATTCCCGAATTAAGCAAACGGGATTAAGCCCTTCGTGAACTAAGCGAACACGAAATGTACACACGCAAATTAAGCAGATGCGATTAATTATAGGAACATGATATCACCAGAGATAAATCAATACAATACAAGATACTCCTCTGAATTAAGCAAACAGAAATACAAAGTATGGTATTGAAAAGGGAAAAGCAATTAAAATAGGGATTACATAACCTCAAGTATATAGGATCCTCAAACAGTAGACTAATCCTAGGACTTAGTGCTCCATAGCAAAAACGAAATCACAGAGAAAAATGTATATCAGAAAGTTGGAGAAGCAAAAGTCCTTACAAAATATTCAGAACAGCCTTTTATACAAATTCAGAATTCAGATGGCTCGCGAGGCAAGCAAACATTCGCGAGGCGAATTTCATAAACAGTCAGCAACCCTTGGCATTCTCGCGAGGCGAAGTGACTCTCGCGAGGCGAGGATATGAAGAGTTTCCTCCTTACGCCCGTGATGGCCATCGGGCCTAAACCGTGATGCTCTCGACTTCCCGGACTCGCGAGGCGAATGGATGCTCATGAGCCGAGACTCTTCGACTTCAAAATCGCCACGGCCATGACCTTCAACACGGGCAAGCCGTGATCGTCTCTGACTTTTTCAGGTTTGGAAGACTCGCGGGGCGAGACCTTCTTCGCGAGGCGACCCAGAGACTTAGCAATTTCTTGGAACAGTCAGGCTTCGGGGTCGCGTGGCGAGCATAGCTTTCGCGGGGCGAATCCCCTGTTCTTTATTTTCTCAACTTCTACTTAACCTGAAAACAAGGAAATAAGCATAAGTGTATTATTTTGACTTAAAACTAGCTAAATTAACTTAAAACTACTCTAGAGACTCAAATCCTTGCTTGAGGACAATCTAATCTAATTTGGGTGAAAATACGATATAATTTGCACAAAACCCTGGTCATACTAGCTATAAAACTAGATGAGCCAGAGGCTTATCAAAATACCCCAAACTTAAACTTTTGCTTGTCCCCAAGCAAACTAAGACTCAAAAAAAATCAAAAAGACTCAAGACCTGGCAAGCTCAAAAGATTCAATCAACATTGCACACATTCAAGCAATACATCAAAACAGTTTTTCTTCATTGTTTCCCCCTTTTCAAACAGAGCAATCCCCATATTCATTTATTCCAAACATTTGAGAGTTTCATCATGAAAACAATCAGAAATCTAAGCAGGGAATCTAAGTCACACACAAGAGGGAGATCACCAAATCCAAACAACTGCCTTCCTCACAAGGGCATTATTTGTTCACTCAGTCACTCAGTTTATGTCAGGCTAACAACTTGCACTCAGTTTCACTTTTCAAGTACACTTCCCAAAAGTTTGATTTTCACCTCAAAATGGCTCCCACAGAAAACATGCAAGCAACATCAGAAGGTCTTTATTGGGTTGTAATGGGGCCTGGCTAAGGGTAGGATATACAAAGGAACTAAGCTGAAGACCCTAGGAACTAAGAGAGCATGAACTAAATTTACACTTTGAATTTCACTCAAGTTCCTTTCTTTATTTTTTTCTTTACACTTCTGGGTGGCTACAGCTCTTTTTATTTCTTTTTGGCATTTTTGTATTTTTGTATTTTTTTTTTCTTTTTTTCCAACATTTGTACACTTTTTCTTTCACAAGCTTTTGACTCCAACTTTTTTTTTTTTTTTCTCAATCCCAACAACATATTACACCTTGCAGCCACTCCAAACTTAATTTCTTGCACCCATTCTAAGATTACATGCTCTCCTAATCCTAAGATTGGGTTAACATGGTTTTCCAGATTTTTGGGTTTCTAACATTAGGTTATCAAGAACTAACAGGCTAATAGGCTCAAAAGGGCTAACTAGGGAACATGCAATAGGAATTGGTTCATTCAGGCCAAGTAGCTATTTACAAAGAAACTGCCTAAATCATTTGCTACACACATATAATCATGCAAACCAAAAAGAGATTCAATCAAATCCAGGGAAGTGCAACTTGAAAGTGATTTTCACACATTTTGAAACATGTTGGAGGCTCAAAACCTCACCTGGACATTCATGCAAATTGTTTGAAAGAGATACTATCCCTAGTGTGTGCTCCCTATCACCCCAAACTTATCATTCATCATGCTATCATAACAAAATCCCAAAGTTCGGTTTTCAATTTCACATGGGAATCACAAAATTTTTCAAATTTTTCAGCCTAGGGGGAATCATCACATATCAATCATGCAAGCAATCTGTGCAACATCAATCAAAATCTAGCAAACTTGCCAACTAAAAACTTAACACACAAATACTCCTGAGCTTCTCAAATTATTCAGGAGCTTTATTCAAAGACAAGAAAACTTTATTCAAAGAAGAGAAAAACTACAACTAATTCCCTCCCCCACACTTAAAACATGCATTGTCCCCAATGAACAACAGAATTATAAGATCATAGTGAGGGAAAGGAAAAGAGTACTCCCTGATCAAGCCTCAGTGTAAGGTGGAGCATCCAAAGATAGCTCCTCAACATTAGCATCCGCAGGGTCAGCAGCATCCACACCATGGAACGGCTTCAACCTCTGCCCGTTAACCTTGAAAGTCTTGTTGGTACCTGGACTTTGAATCTCCATTGCACCATAAGGAAACACATTAGTCACAACAAAAGGGCCATCCCATTTAGACCTAAGCTTCCCAGCCATCAATCTCAGGCGGGAATTAAACAATAAGACTTTCTGACCCACAAAAAATTCTTTCCTAACAATCATTCTATCATGAAATAGTTTTGTTCTCTCTTTATACATCCTGGAGCTCTCATAAGCTTCAAGCCTAAGCTCCTCAAGTTACGGCAATTGCAGTTTTCTCTCAACACCAGATTTCTTCATGTCCAAGTTGCAACACTTTACTGCCCAATATGCTCTATGCTCAACTTCCACCGGGAGGTGGCATGCCTTGCCAAAAACTAGCCGGAAGGGGGACATCCCTATAGGTGTCTTAAAAGCAGTCCTCTGGGCCCACAGTGCGTCTTCCAGACGGCGGCTCCATTCCCTTCTGTTTGGCTGCACCATCTTCTCCAGAATTTGCTTAATCTCCCTGTTTGATATTTCTGCCTGGCCATTGGTTTGGGGATGGTAAGCAGTAGACACTCTATGTACAACCCCATATTTTCTGAGTAAGGCCTCCAAGGTTCTGTTGCAAAAATGTGTGCCCTGGTCACTGATGATGGCCTTGGGTATGCCAAACCTGCAAAAGATGTTGGACCTAACAAATTTTGAAACAATCTGAGCATCGTTAGTCCTAGTGGGGATTGCTTCCACCCACTTTGAAACATAATCTACAGCCAACAAAATATATACAAAACCAAAAGAAGGAGGGAAGGGACCCATGAAGTCCATCCCCCACACATCAAAGACCTCACAATAAAGCATTGGCTGCTGAGGCATCTCACTCCTACGAGTGATTGCAGGGCCTGTTATTTGGCATTCTTTACAGTTCTTGTATACCTCATATGAATCCCTGAAAATTGTGGGCCAGTAGAACCCGGAGTCCAGGACTTTTCTTGCTGTCCTTTGAGGTCCAAAGTGTCCTCCAACTGGAGAGGCATGTGAGAAATGCAGGATGGACTCCGTCTCATGATCGGGTACACACCTCCGAATGACTTGGTCACTGCAAAACTTCCACAGATAGGGGTCATCCCACACATAATATTTTGCATCGCTCTTCAGCTTGTGGAACTTTTGTCTACTTGTACTGCAGGGAACAACACCAAGAACTAGAAAATTTACAATGTCGAGAAAACCAGGGGTTACCCCATACATATGTAACAATCTCTCATCGGGAAATCATCTTGGATGGGCAAAGTATCCTCATCCCTTGCTATCCTACTCAAATGATCTGCTACCAAATTTTCAGCTCCACTTTTATCCTTTATCTCCACATTGAATTCTCAAGCAAAAGCATCCACCGATCGGTCTTGGCTTAGCTTCGGCTTCTTCAGAGATATTTCAAAGCTGCATGGTCAGTAAAAACAGTCACCCTAGAACCTAGAAAATAAGACCTAAACTTGTCAAGTGCAAATACAATAGCTAGCAGCTCTTTCTCAGTGGTTGTGTAATTTGCCTGAGCGGCATCTAGGGTCCTAGAAGCATAGTGAATTACATGGGCAACCTTGCCCACCCTTTGTGCCAGAATCGCCCCCACAAAGAAAATTTGAAGCATCACACATCAGTTCAAACGGGAGTGTCCAAATTGGGGCTGGATGACAGGGGTAGAAGTCAACGCCTTCTTCAGATAGTCAAATGACTCTTTGCACTTTTCATCAAACTGGAACAGGGCATCATTTTTCAGCAGATTTGACAATGGCAGTGCTATCTTGCTGAAGTTCTTTATAAAGCGCCTGTAGAAACCTGCATGTCCAAGAAAGGAACGGATCTCGCGTACGCAAGATGGGTAAGGCAATGAAGCAATTACATTCATTTTTGCAGGATCCACAGAAATACCCTCTCGGGAAATTACATGACCCAATACTATCCCCTGTTCTACCATGAAATGACATTTCTCATAATTCAGAATCAAATCAGTATCAATGCATCTACGAAGAACTAGATCTAGACTATGCAAACAAGCATCAAAAGAGGAGCCATACACAAGAAAATCATCCATAAACACCTCTATGCAATTTTCAATAAAATCGGAGAAAATACTAAGCATGCATCTTTGAAAGGTGCCAGGAGCATTACTGAGGGCCAAATGGCATCCTCCTATAAGCAAACGTCATCAAAGGGCCACGTGAAGGTGGTCTTTTCCGATCCTCGGGGGCAATATGAATCTGGAAATACCCTAAAAAGCCATCTAGAAAACAATAATGGGATGACCACCAGCCGATCTAGCATCTGATCTATGAACGGCAAAGGAAAATGATCCTTTTGGGTGGCCTGATTTAGCTTCCTATAGTCTATACAAACTCTCCAGCTATTCTGGACTCTAGTAGGCACAAGCTCATTATTCTCATTCCTAACTACTGTTAAACCAGACTTCTTTGGTACAACTTGAACCGGACTTACCCAAGAACTATCGAAATGGGATAGATAATACTCACTGTAGAAGCTTGGTCACCTCCTTCTTTACCACATCCGTAATCGGTGGGTTAAGTCGCCTTTGGGCTCTGTCCTGATCAGCTTAGCCCCATCCTCCAAGAAAAATTCTGTGCATGCATCTGGAGTGGCTAATTCTCGGAATATCGGCCAATGTCCACCCAATGGCCTTCTTGTTCTTCCTCGGAACTTCTAAAAGCTTGTCTTCCGATCGAGTTGAGGTGGAGGAAATGATGATCGCAATGTTGCATCCCTCCCCAAGTAGGCATACTTTAAGTTCTCAGGAAGTGGTTTTAGTTCCAAAGGAGGTGGCTGCTCAATAGATGGTGCATTGGGAGCAGCCATAGGGTCAAGGATTTCTGCTGAGTAAACAGCTTCACTCTTATCATCACTTTCACTATCATCCTCACCCTGCAAGGTTAAATCCAAAAACTCAGAACAAACAGAACATGGGTTAGTGTTAGTGCAGTTAGTACAAGTATATACATCATCAAAACCAGAAATAACAGGAAAATCAGAAATAAGGTCATCATGAGTGTCCTCAATGAGTTCGAGACAAGCAACTCTAAGTGGAATACAGAGTGCTCCTCTCTTTGGGTGCTTCATAGCATCAAAAATCTTGAATTTGGCCACAATACCACCAAACTCCATCGACATAGTCCCATCATAAACATCAATCTTGGTCTTGGATGTCATCATGAATGGTCTCCCCAAGATTATGGGTGATCTCACGATCGAGTCTCTCCCGCCATATCTAGGATATAGAAATCCATGGGAATATCAGATCATCAACTTGCACTAGGACATCCTCTACCATCCCCATGGGTCGGGCACTGGTCCTGTTAGCCAACTGAATGGTAAGACATGTATACTGCAATGGCCCCAGATCAAGGTTATTAAAGATGGAGGTAGGCATGACATTGATTGATGCTCCCAAGTCCAGCATGCAGTTCTCAAACTTCTTGTCCCCAATAGTGCATGGGATAGTGAAAGTGCCTGGGTCCTTGCACTTTTGTGGCAGTACTTGATTAGGACCTATAGAAGCAACAACTCTTTCTGGCTTAGACTGGATAAGCGCTGAGACATTTCTTCCCAAGTCAACCCTCTCATTAGTCTTCATCTTCCTCTTGTTGGTGCATAGGTCCTTCAAAAATTTAGCATATCTGGGCACTTGCTTGATCACATCCAACAGTGGAATATTAACAGCTACTTTTCTGAAAACATCAAGAATCTCCTTCTCTTTATTCTCACCACCCATCTTCAAATTTTTCTGAATTCTGTGTGGGAATGGAATGGGTGGTCTATACACTCTCTCAGTTTCAACTTCAACCACAGGCTCAAGAGTAACCTCAATAGTAGGCTCAGGAGTAGCCTCAATAGTTTCTTCATCCTTTCCAGAAGTGGCCTCAACAACCTTTCCAGATCTCAGAGAGATGACACTCATATTAGGGTTGGAGGCATTAGGATTTATCACTGGCTGTGCAGGCAGCTGGTTTGTCCCTTGACCTTGTTGTATACTATTCATGGATGTAGCCAACTGTCCAATCTGAGTCCTCAAATCTTGAATACTAGCATCTGTCCTCTGCTGAAACTGTACACTAGATGCAGCCATTTGCTTCACCAAGTCTTCTAATGATGGTCCAGAAGGTGCGAAGTGGTCACCGGAGGATGATTACGAGGTGCCATCGGCTGTTGTTGGGAAGAGTTCCCATACCGCAGATTAGGGTGATTTCTCCAGCTAGGATGGTACCTATTAGTAGAGAGGTCTGGAATCTTGTCTGGACGATTCTCGACCGCCTCCTTGATTATAGGGGTTCACTGCATAAGCACGAGGTACTTCACCGACAAATTCTTCTCTCCTGGATTGGGCATGGATCAAATGGATGCTCGGTGCATTGCACATGCTACATAACTTTGCCGGCTGAACCTTGTCTATTGCCAATTGTCTCACAAAGGAGGTCAGCTCATCCAATCTATTCTCAAGGGCGGCCTGGTTAGAAGATGAACTATGAATCTCATGCACACCTCTTGGCTCAACTGAATTTCTTCTTGTAGAAAACTGCTGGGAGTTCAACGACATATTCTCAATAAGCTGTTTAGCAGCAGCTGGGGTCTTATCAACTAATGCTCCCCCACTAGCAGCATCCAACAGATTCCTATCCATAGGCAACAATCCTTCATAAAAGTATTGGATTAGGAGTTGTTCAGAAATTTGATGCTGGGGGCAACTAGAGACCAAATGTTTGAACCTTTCCCAGTATTCAGCTAGTGACTCGTTCCCTTGCCTTATGCCACATATCTCTTTCCTTATTGAAGCAGCTCTTGAAGCAGGAAAATACCTTTCTAGAAACACCCTCTTCAAATCATTCCAAGTTGTGATGGAGTTAGGCTCAAGGTACAATAGCCAATCCTTTGCAGCTCCTTGGAGTGAAAATGGAAAAGCCTTCAGCTTGATACTGTCCTCAGTGACTCCCTCTGCTCTCGAGGTTGTGGAGCATACAACTTGGAATTCTTTTAAGTGCTTGTGTGGATCCTCACCTGCAAGACCATTAAACTTGGGCAACAGGTGAATAAAACCAGATTTCAATTCAAAAGGGGTGTCAGCACCAGGATAAGAAATACATAATCCATTATAGTTGACATCAGGGGCAGCAAGCTGCCTTAATATCCTCTGGTCTCCCATGTTCTCAAAAGCAGTTTTAAAATTGGAATTACTACTAGTGCTAGCCCGAAATTCCCTACGAAGTGTGTGCAATGTTCTTTCAATTTCCGGGTCAAAATCACACAGTTCAGGGCAATGAGACCTAGTAGCCAGACCGATTCAAAACAGAACAGAAATTAAAAGAAAGAAAATAAAATAAAATAAAAACAAATTGCGAAAAATAACAACTCAGAGTCCCCGGCAACGGCGCCAATTTTTGGTCGCGCTGTCGCGCACGCGCCAAAAAGGACGAGCGGGTTTAAAAGTGTAGTATAGTGCGACAACTCGGATGTCGTCTCTCAAGGACTCTGAGAATATTACTTTTCACAAAAATCAGTTTTGGGGGGGGTTTGGATTGGAGTGCAAAATAAGAAACAACAAAACAGAGCAATAAAAAACAAGGCAGTTGAAAAGGGATTATCAATTATCAAACAACGATTAATCTACTGTCAAGAATTCCCAACTATCCCTGGTTAATGTAAACCCAAGCCCTAAGCAGATTCTTATCCCCTCCCGGTTGTAGTAGCAATTTACAAGCGAAACTACTACCACAAATACATGTCCCTATTCCCGAATTAAGCAAACGGGATTAAGCCCTTCGTGAACTAAGCGAACACGAAATGTACACACGCAAATTAAGCAGATGCGATTAATTATAGGAACATGATATCACCAGAGATAAATCAATACACTACAGTATACTCCTGAATTAAGCAAACAGAAATACAAAGTATGGTATTGAAAAGGGAAAAGCAATTAAAATAGGGATTACATAACCTCAAGTATATAGGATCCTCAAACAGTAGACTAATCCTAGGACTTAGTGCTCCATAGCAAAAACGAAATCACAGAGAAAAATGTATATCAGAAAGTTGGAGAAGCAAAAGTCTTTACAAAATATTCGAAATGACCTTTTATACAAATTCAGAATTCAGATGGCTCGCGAGGCGAGCAAACATTCTCGAGGCGAATTTCATAAACAGTCAGCAACCCTTGGCATTCTCGCGAGGCGAAGTGACTCTCGCGAGGCGAGGATATGAAGAGTTTCCTCCTTACGCCCGTGATGGCCATCAGGGCCTAACCGTGATGCTCTCTGACTTCCAGACTCGCGAGGCGAATGGATGCTCGCGAGGCGATACTCTTCAGCTTCAAAACTGCCACAGCCATGACCTTCAACACGGGCAAGCCGTGATCGTCTCTGACTTTTTCAGGTTTGGAAGACTCGCGGGGCGAGACCTTCTTCGCGAGGCGACCCAGAGACTTAGCAATTTATTGGAACAGTCAGGCTTCGGGGTCACGTGGCGAGCATAGCTTTCGCGGGGCGAATCCCCTGTTCTTTATTTTCTCAACTTCTACTTAACCTGAAAACAAGGAAATAAGCATAAGTGTATTATTTTGACTTAAAACTAGCTAAATTAACTTAAAACTACTCTAGAGACTCAAAACCTTGCTTGAGGACAATTTAATCTAATTTGGGTGAAAATACGATATAATTTGCACAAAACCCTGGTCATACTAGCTATAAAACTAGATGAGCCAGAGGCTTATCAGTTCACTATCCATGTTTTAATTGATTTATCTTATGGCCTGAGTAATTGCTTGAGGACAAGCAAAGTTTTAAGCTTGGGGTGATTTGATGAGTGTGATTTCACCTCATCTTTGTCTATCATTTTGCATGCATTTTTCATGTAGTTTAGGCATTTTTAATTAGATTTTAGGTTAATTTTCCTTTGGAACGGGTAAGGCGGTTTTCGTGTGTTGTTTTGCAGATATCAAGGGTAAAATGCTCAAGATCAGCCATGATGAAGTTTGGATGAAGATAGAGCTTTAAAAGTGCAGAAAATGAGCCAAACAGAGCCCATCACGGCCTAGCCGTGATGCACATCACGGCCATGATCGAGCAAAACTGAAAAAGAACAAAGACTGAAGTCAGAGTCTGTCACGGCCATGACCCAAAACCACCACAAGTCAGAGCCCATCACGGCCACAGCCGTGATTCAGAACACGGCCATGAACAGAGGGCTCGCAACACGAGCTTGGACTCGCCACGCAAGAGACTGAATTTTCCAGAAGAACCAGAAACAGAGACCGTCACGGCCTGGCCGTGATGGCCATCACGGCCGTGACGCACATTACTTGGACCTGAAGAAACCGAAATAGATCAGATTTTGAGTTGGTTTGGGACTCTAACTTCCCAATTTCTATAAATATGGACCAGGCAGATGCAGAATAAGGGGGGATGATTCATGATGACGGATATCTAGACTTGTACACAAGGACTTAGGATAGATCTCTTTTCTCCTCTTCTCTTCTCTTCTCTGAATTTTGTATTTTCTATTATGTTGTCAACCCAGCTTGTCATCTCCATGGCAAGACTGGAGTAGTAGTTTGTTTCTAGGGATTGGGGCTCTGCCCGAGTTTTGTAAATGATGTTGATTTGATGTAAAATCGTTGTTGATTCCGTTATTGTTTTAGATCTGATTTCTAGTGTGTTAATCACTCGTAAATTCGGCAACCGCTTATTTGCATGACGTAGACGTTCTAAGGAGGAACCTAGCGGCGAACTTAGGATTTCTAGGGTGTTTGACTCGTAAAGCCCGGCGGCCACTGGTTTGTGAGATGTGGATGATCCAAGGAGGAACCTAGCGGTAAACTTAGGTTATTTGCATGACTTAGACATTATAAGGAGGAACCTAGCGGTGAACTTAGGTGTCGGACCTATAGAAGTCAGACTTGGGACTGAAATCACGAGAGTTAGAAGCCGTCCCTCGAGGAGCAACGAGTTGTCACGGAACGTAAAGGGTCCAATCTGGGATCGACTACCACGAGAGTAGGGGTCGGGTCAATTGGGCACGGCTTTTGTAACCCGAGAGGGAGCTTAAGCTATCAGAGGATAAACTCGCCTTCAAGGCAATTTCGGTAATCAACAAAGGTAAATCAGATTAGCAACATAAACAGCCTCAAAGGTAACCCAAATCCCTAGGAATCTGTTTAAATCTAAAACCACATAAACATTTGTTTTCTGTTTGTTTATCTTTTAATTTCAAATTCAAAACCCTTTTCACTCAAAACATAAAAATCCTTTTTAAAACTGTCCAGATCTAATCGATTCGAAAACCGATTGCGATTCGGGAACATGGTCTCTGTGGGTTCGATATCTTTTATTACTTGACGGCAATCCGGTACACTTGCCGGAATCGCACGAGCGTCGTCGCGCGTCGACTTACGCCACACATCAGTTAGTTAACAAGGCAGCAGGCGGGACTAAGTTGATATGTCCAATTTTGTCGTAAATTTATTTGTGTTGGTATATTACAGTCTGTGGTTATTCTAAGGATAAGGGGCAGCTTCTGAAGTATAGAACTGAAAATAAATGTTGATGATTAACTCAACATATAGTTGCAACCCTTCTGAAATGGATAGATTATATGCTTTTAGCTATTTGATAGATGATATCTCCTCTTATGGTGAATTGGCATTTCTATTTGATGACACCTGTTGATGGTTATTCTAAGGATAAGAGGGGTAGCTTCTGAAGTATAAAACTAAAAGTTAATGCTGATGATTAACACCATATATAGCTGCAACTCCTCTAAAATGGATAGATTATTAGCTTTTAGCTATTTCATAGATGACACCGCCTCTCATGGTGCATTGGTTTTGAAATTTCAAATTTGTAAATGAACCATTTATCAATCAGTCTTCCATTCATTTAGTTTGTCTATGATCCAAGCTTTGTTTTCATTGCGGTGCAGAATGACCTTAAAAGTCATGTTTGTTGGCATGTTTATGGACTCCTTTATTGGTCAGACAAAGAATATGGGGAAGCAATCAAGTGCTATTAAAATGCACTCAATAGATCCTGACAATATTGAAATCTTACATGACCTATCACTCTCACAGGTATCATCTTAATCCCTTTTGCTTCTGTTTACTTCATGACATCAGATGTAAACCTCCAAAGTTTGTAATAAACTTTCCTCTATATCTCAAATTTTTTTGCTTATATTTTCTTTATCACTTCAATTTGGTTTACCTTGGGTGTTATTTTTCTTCTACTGGCATCATTTATGGCATTTCATTCAGTTTATTTTCTCTTATGTGTTCCTAATATGGTATCAGACTTTATTCTGTGATATATTAGCTTCATAGAATTATGTCATTATTCTTTTATTTTAAAGAACATTTTTTCATTTATTTTTGTCTTTTATACATTGAAGCATCTTCTCTTTGATGTGGCATGCAATCCACTTTGATGTAGAACTGGAATCATGAATTCAACAAATTTGTGATGTCAAACAAATAGCACTTTGTTTGTCAATGTTAAGTTGTTAAATGGTCTAGCCAGATGATTATAATTGCCTGCTTAAAAGGTCATGGACAAACTCCTTGGCTTCAGATTCATGAAGACATTAGTGTTAGATTTTCCAGGATCTATACTAAATAATAGGATTTCATAATTCCCTTAGTATAAGAAAACCTACTTAGAAAAACCCATAGGTTTCATGACAATCGGATTATGTTAGTTTGATTAACTTTAGGAGAATAATCACTTTCTTTTTCTAAATCTTCATAATTAAGCTTTTGATTATAAGCTAATTTGGATAGAAAACTAGCAAACATCCTATGCAAAGGATAACCACCGTATCATGCTAGAAAAGGTAGAGATAAAAGAAAGATGAAATAGTGTTGAGAATAAATGAAGATATATATATATATATTTTTTTTGATGAGATAAAGATACTGGGCACTTGGGCAGATTCATAATAAAGATCATGACTGTTAAAGTCAGTTTCTAGCTTGAGCTCTCTATCTTGTATTCTATATAAGCCTTCATGTATCCCTAATTAGAATCAATGAATTCATTCCGTTTATTTTCTCTGTGTTCCTAATATGGTATCAGATTAATAGTTTTTTTTTTCCCAAGCTTCCGTATTCATCTTTTCAATTATCAATAGCCTATCATTGGTAACAAAACAGATTTATCAATAAAAGAAAAACAGAACGGTCATCTGCTAATATGTTTCTTGCACTTGCTCTCTCATCTCTTTAATTAAAACCTTCAACGAAAAGGAATATGTCATCTGCTTTCTTCAGGGTCTTAATGACTCCTATTCTTCTGTGCGCACTCAAATTCTCTTGTTGAACCCCCTGCCATCTATCAGTCAAGCTTATGCTTTGGCTCTTCAACAAGAAAGGAGAGCATCAAATAGTGCAGCCTTTGACTCCATTGCTTTCACTGTCAATTCTTCCAATAACTTCACTCCAAGCATGGGCAATTATTCTCGGGGAAGGGGTCGAGGCAGATCCAATTCCAAACAAGAAATGCTTTGCACCCATAGCAACCGCACTAATCACACGGTGGTAGACAGTAGACACGTGTTATTTCAAACATGGTTTTCCCCCAGGATACCGCACCAAGAATCAAAATCAGAATACTACTTTGCAGATTGCAACTATACCAACTCCTTCCACAATCAAGACTGGCTTTCCACCACAGGCTGCGACTGATCAATCTTTTTCCCTATCTCGAGAAGATTATCAGTATCTTGTCTCTCTTCTCCATGCTACTACGAATGATTCTGCACCTACTGCTAGCACAATAAGTAAGCCATCATCTTCTGATCCCAACTCTCATATGGTTTCCAGTGTAACCAAGTCAGGTAACTCTTGTACTCTTCCCTCTGTTTGGATTTTAGTCTCGGGTGTTAGTGACCATGTTTGTCCCATTATTCATTGTTTTTCCAATTTCAATAAGATTTCTCCAATTTTGGTTAAATCACCTAATGGCACTTTCACATCTGCATCTTATTCTGGCACAGTGCATTTCACATCTACACTTTATTTACATGATGTCTTGCACATACCTGATTTCCATTTTAATCTAATTTCTGTTCACAAGTTATCAACTTCTCTTAATTGCAGACTCCTTTTCTCACCTAAATTTTGTGAAATACAGGATCTTTCTATCATGAGGATGATTGGACATGCTAAGGTTCACAACAACCTCTACATTCTCCAAGAATCCCCAAACCCTTTCTTTGTAACAGGAATGATGAAACACTCCCTTCCCATCTATTGTAAATACTGTTAACAACAATCTCACTTCATATAGTAATTTTGATTTGTGGCATTACCGATTAGACCACCCTTTCTTATCCCATTTTACAGCAATTGTGTGATAGAACTGGCTACTGGATCAGTGAACTATGGTTCACTATCATGTATATTGCAGAAATCTCTGAGGGCAATGCACCCTAAACCAGAGAAAGAATGAGAGAGAGAGAGATCCCATTTTACAGCAATTGTGTGATAGAACTAGCTACTGGATCAGTGAACTACGGTTCACTATCATGTATATTGCAGAAATCTCTGAGGGCAATGCGCCCTAAACCAGAGAAAGAATGAGGGAGGGAGGGAGGGAGTATCCCATTTTACAACAATTGTGTGATAGAACTGGCTACTGGATCAGTAAACTACGGTTCACTATCATGTATATTGCAGAAATCTCTGAGGGCAATGTGCCCTAAACCAGAGAAAGAATCAAGAAAATACGCGCGAGAGAGAGAGAGAGAGAGATTGCAGAAATCTATGAGGGCAATATGCCCTAAACCAGAGAAAGAATCAAGAAGATAAGAGAGAGAGAGAGAGAGAGAGAGAGAGAGAGAGAGAGAGACTAGTCTCTCCCAACCAATTTCCCAACCAACTAACAAAATACCTAACTTCCCTCCCTTTTATTTATTTATACTATGTAGTAATTGGTTACTAATACATTGTTTCAGCAAGCTAGTTATTAGCCGTAGGCCCGGTGACTTTGGTTTTGTTTCTTCTTTCTGATATAAGTCTTGTATATAGGAGGTCTTGATCTAACAATACTCCCCCCCAAAAGTTTCACCTTGTCCTCAAGGTGGAAAAGGGGAAACTGCCCATTAATCACATCATAAGACTCCCATGTGGCTTCAAACTCGGGTAGGTCCTTCCACTGGATTAGCACCTCTACATGCCCTGCATCTCCCGTCTTGACATTCAGCACTTGTTCCGACTCAACCAGCAGCTCAAGATCTTCACTGAGTGCTTGAGGTAGAGGTTGTGGTACCATTGATGGCCCCAAGGCCTTCTTGAGGAGCGAAACGTGGAAAATAGGGTGGATACGACTTTCTGTGGGGAGTTCTAGCTGATATACAACCTGCCCCACTCGCTTACAAATCTGGTAGGGCCCATAGAACCTAGGCCGCAACTTCTCATTCATCTTTTTGGCTAAAGATCGCAACCGATATGGCTGCAATTTTAAGTAGACCCAATCTCCCACAAAGATATGTAACATCCCTTCGGATTTATCCTTTGTAGTATTCATTTGTCCTTGAGCCTTGAGGAGGTTACCTTTGAGATCATGCAGAATCACATCTCTTTCTTGAGTCATTAGAGTAACTTCTTCCACAGCAGAGGGTATAGTAGTTCCTTTAAGGAGGTGAGGTGGGTCTCGACCATAAAGGGCCCTAAATGGAGTTAGTTTGGTTGAGCTATTGTAATTGGTGTTAAACCAAAACTCAGCCCAACGGAGCCATTTTGGCCACTGCTTGGGTTTGGATCCAGTCAAACATCTCAAATAGGTTTCTAAACACCTATTAACACTTTTTGTTTGCCCATCCGATTGGGGATGATAGACAGAACTGAACTTCAATTTTGTCCCTGCTAATCTGAAAAGTTCAGTCAAGAAATTGCTAAGGAATACCTTATCTCTGTCCGAGACTATTGTAGAGGGGAAGCCATGCAATTTGACCATTTCTCGGATGAATATTTCTGCCACATCCCTTGCAGTGAATGGGTGGCTGAGTGAGATAAAGTGAGCATATTTTGTAAGGCGATCCACCACCACTAATATTACATTTTTCCCTTGTGCCTTGGGTAACCCTTCTATAAAATCCATTGAGACATCTGCCCAAACCTGAGTTGGGATTGGAAGAGGTTGCAAAAGACCCGCAGGAGACAGGGTTTGATAATTATTGAGTTGACAATTCTCACAAGTGGCCACATACTGATGAATATCCTTTCTCATTCCCTCCCAATACACCAGGGCAGCTATCCTTTTATAGGATCTGAAAAATCCTGAGTGACCCCCAATGGCAGAGCTATGAAACTCCTTAAGTAGTATAAGGATCTTTGAGGAAGTTTTGGGCAGCACCAACTTCCCTTTATACAATAACTTCTTACTCACAAATGAGTATCCCAGATGAGAGTTAGGGTCTCTAATGAGGTCGTGAATAATACTCTGCAGCTTGCTGTCCTTGTGAGCTTCTTCCTCCCATTCTTCCATTTCTGAAAATTGAACCACTGATATGGCAGCATAAGTCATCCTTCTGGAGAGAGCATCTGTTGCTCTATTATCACTTCCGGGCTTGTATTTTATTTCGAAATCAAACCCCATTAGCTTAGAAGTCCACTTAAATTGTTCCTCACCCAAAACCCTCTGTTCTGTTAAAAACTTCAGACTTTGTTGGTCTGTATGAATAATGAAATGCCTGCCCATCAAGTAATGCCTCCACTTTTGCACTGCTATGACAATGGCCATCAACTCCCTCTCATATACAGATTTTTTTTGTGCTCTATCAGATAAAGTTTGACTCAAGAATGCTACAGGTCTGCCTTCTTGTAACAAGACTGTTCCCAATCCTTTATTAGATGCATCCGTCTCAATTATAAATGATTTGTCAAAGTCTGGAACAGTCGATATTGGGAGCTCTGCCATGGCATTCTTTAGTGAATCAAAAGCTGTCTGAGCTTCTTCACTCCAAAGGAACCCATCTTTCCTTAGTAACATGGTTAGGGGTCGGGCAATCTTACCAAAATCCTGCACAAATCTTCTGTAGTACCCTGTGAGACCTAGAAACCATCGCAAAGCCTTGACATCTTTGGGAGTAGGCCATTGCTTCATGACTTCTATTTTCCTTGGGTCTGCAGCTACGCCCTTCCCTGAGATGATGTGGCCTAGATATTCAATTTGTTCCTGCCCAAACGTACACTTTTTCTTATTGGCATACAGCTGGTTACATTGCGGCGATAATAGGACAGCTTGCAAGTGTTCAATATGGTTTTCCCTGCTCTTGCTGTACACTAAAATGTCATCGAAGAATACCAGAGCAAATTTCATGAGATATGGTTTTAGGACTTCGTTCATGAGGGACTGAAATATAGAGGGTGCATTTGTGAGACCGAAGGGCATTACAACAAACTCGTAATGACCTTCGTGAGTCCTAAATGCAGTTTTGGCAATATCTCCCTCCTTCATTCTAATTTGATGATATCCGGATCGTAAGTCTAGTTTAGAAAACACCTTTGCTCTTCCCAACTCATCTAGCAATTCATCAATAATAGGTATAAGGAATTTGTCAGGCACTGTTACCTTGTTTAGGGCCCTATAGTCCACACAAAAATGTCAACTCCCATCCTTCTTTTTCACTAGGATAATAGGGCTAGAATATGGACTAACACTAGGCCTTATGACTCCTGATTTCAACATATCATTGACAAGCTTTTCTATTTCATTTTTTTGGTAATGAGGGTACCTGTAGGGACGTAGGTTGGGGATATCAGCTCCTTCCTTGAGAGCAATTGCATGATCATGTCTCCTGGATGGTGGTAATCCCTGGGGTTCCTTAAAAACCTCTACGAAACTGTTCAATACCCCAGCTAACCATTGTGTTTCTGCTGATTCCTCACCCAAAATGGCTTGCATGCCATGATAATCCAGGATAAATCCTTGCCCCTCTGCTTGAATGGCCTTCATCATAGATTTGAATGAAGCTGCTGCCCTAGACAAGGCTGGCTCACCTTTTATGACCTGGGTGCCATTAGTTGTAAGCACCTTAAGTGCCAGCCCCTGAAAATTCGCCCTAATCTCTCCCAGACCAGCCAACCACTCCATCCCCAAAACAATATCCACCGCTCCTAGTTCAAAGATATAGAAGTCTTGTTGCACTTCTAATCCTTGAATCTTCAGTGTGAGTTTAGGACAAACTCCTTTACATCGAATCTTCCTACCATCCCCGACCTCCACAGTATAGGGAACGGTTTCAGCCACATGTATTGACTACTCTTCCACTAACATTGAGTAGATGAAGTTGTGGGAAGCCCCACAATCAATCAGCATCACCACCTCCCTTCCTGCTAGTTCTCCCCACAGCTTGATAGACTTTTTTGAAGTGATTCCTGTAATGTTGTATAATGATAGCTGCAAGTTCTTGAGTTCTATCTCATGGGGTATCACTTCCTCTTCCTCCTCGTTTCCCTTATCCTCCTCCTCTAACACCAAAAGTTGTAATTGTTTGTTAGCACAAACATGCCCAGGGCCAAATTTCCCATCACATCTATAGCATAACCCCTTCTCCCTTTTGTCTTGCTTCTCAGCCTGGGTCAATATCTTGAACTCTCTTCCTCTGATCGATCCTGTGGTTTTCAAACTAGTGGAATCATTGATCGAATTCGTACTCCTATTGACCACTGAGTTGTGTGTATTGCTTCTATTTCCTGATTCCCATGTCACTGTTCGGGTATTGGCATAGCTCCGATTGGGTCCTCCCCCTCTACTTCCTCCGATCCCTCCCTTACTCAACAACTCGTTCCTCTCATCAACCTGTTGGGCAAATTTCATCATTTTCGGTAGGGTTTTCAATAAGTGCAGTTTCAGTTCGGCCTTAACTAGATCATTGAGTCCATTCAAGAAAATCCCCTTCACATACTCTGGATCAGCTCCTTTCAGTGGCCCCGAGTACAGTTCGAACCTCTCCCGATACTCCGCTACCGACCCGGTCTGCTTGAGACTCATCAACAACTCAAAGGGATTCTGAGTAAGTGATGGTTGGAATCTCTCGAGTAGGGCCGTTCGAAAATCCTCCCACGATGGGTCTACCACACAGAACTCCTACCATTGGTACCAATTTAGGGCTTTACCTTCCATCGCCACCATTGAAGCCTGCAATTTCTCACGATCAGAGACTCTCTTCATCGCAAAATAACGTTCGATCTTATTCACCCACCCATACGCATCGTCGCCTGAGAATAGCGGAATCTCGAGTTTCCTCCACTTGTCTTCGTTCCGATTACCTTCGTGCCCTGCCACCATCTCTTATTCATTACTCCTATGGCTATCGCCGCCATTGTTACTGTGGTTGTTCGAATTTCTTTGGAGAATCGCTACAATTGTTTCCAATTGCTTCCGATTCTCATCAAATTGCCTTCGATTCTCAGCCTTTTCTTCTTCCAAGATCCGTTTCAGTTCCTGGCATTCTCGCCGATCATCGTCACGACTCCTCTTCAAATCATCGAAACTGCGCTCAAGTGTCTCAATTCTTGCATCCATTCTTCGCGTATGGACAATGTACCACTCCCAGAAAAGAGAGCTTTGATATCAGTTGATAGAACTGGCTACTGGATCAGTGAAGTACGGTTCACTATCATGTATATTGCAGAAATCTCTGAGGGCAACGTGCCCTAAACCAGAGAAAGAATCAAGAAGATACGAGAGAGAGAGAGAGATGATAGCTAGGAGTTTGAGAGCCTAGTCTCTCCCAACCAATTTCCCAACCAACTAACAGAATACCTAACTTCCCTCCCTTTTATTTATTTATACTATGTAGTAATTGGTTTCTAATACATTGTTTCAGCAAGCTAGTTATTAACCGTAGGCCCAGTGACTTTGGTTTGTTTCTTCTTTCTGATATAAGTCTTGTATATAGGAGGTCTTGAGCTAACATTGTGTACTGCTTTCCCTTATATTGTCTCTAATAAAAATTTGGTTTGATACCCGGTAGCACAATACACACCTCACACCCTTTGATCTATTGCATATGGACATATGGGGTCCTATCAATATTGTTTCTTTTCAAAGGCATCAATACTTTTTAACCATTGTTGATGACTACAAAGAGATATACTTGGTTTTTTCTTATGAGATCTAAGTCCGAAACTCGCACTTTTATTCAATCTTTTATCACTTACATGTCTACTCATTTTTCAGCTAAGGTAAAGACGATTAGGACAGATAATGCCACCGAATTTAACATGCCATCTTATTATTCTTCTCTCGGCATTTTACACCAGACATCTTGCGTTGAGACACCTCAACAAAACTCTACAGTTGAAAGAAAACATCGGCAACTCTTGAATGTTACACGAGCACTCCTCTTCCAATCCAAATTGCCCAAGATTTTCTGGTCCTATGCCCTCTGCCATTCTGTTCACATCATCAACCGATTACCAACACCAGTTCTCAATCAGAAATCTCCTTATGAAATGTTGTATCAGTCACCTCCAACATTTATGGAATTAATGGTGTTTGACTGTCTCTCTTATGCCACTACCTTGACCAACCATAGACACAAACTAGATCCTCGGGCCAGAAAATGCCTCTTCCTTGGTTTTAAACCCGGTACAAAAGGCTATCTCCCCTATGACTTTCACACCCGAGACACTTTTGTATCCAGGCATGCTATCTTTTATGAGTCAATTTTCCCATATGATCAACATGCCTCTGCTGATATGGTTGCTTCTGAACCCTCATCATATCTCAATTAGATTCCATATTTTTATTTGATTTACCTACTGTTATGCCACAACATAACACAGATAACACACTTAATACTTCAAATAACACAGAACTTCATGCCCTACCACAGCATTGCACCCCATCTCACATAGATCACACACTTAATACTTCTAATGACACACACTGTATTTCTCATTCAGAACCTATTGCTGTCAGGAAATCTGATAGACTTAAGAAACAACCAGCTGTTAAAAGAAACATTTTTGGAAATGATATCATTCTACAAGCACGAGTTAGCTGAGAAAAAGACCCTACAAATATTTGATCTTACAAACAAGGAAACTGTTGAACTTGCTCTATATTGTTACCCGGCAAAATGGTTATACTTTCAATCCAGCTTCAGCTGCATGCGTGCAAACCCAACACTTTTTTTCTTCTTCTTCTTCTTCAGAATAACCCCATTAAACTATTTTTTGTTTATGTTCTCAATTTAGTTAGCATATGATTCTAGAAGATTATCTAAAGCATGTTATAACTGGGTTGATCTTGGAATTTGATTTATTCTATGGTTTAGTGGTTATAGTTTTTTGTTGTGAAGCAGGGGACTTTGGTTCTTCATGCTCAGAGAGAAAGTCTGGTTTTATGAGATGGTTTGCCAAGGTTTTCAAAATTAAGTCGAGTAGAGGAAGGGGTGGTGGTCGTCATCTACCCGTGGTGGAAAACATGGTTTGGTAAACAAAACAGCTGCACTGACTTTCTATTTTGTTTCATTGATAACACTGTTTTATTCAATGATATCAATGTTGTCGTCGTTGTCATAAATATGGTTATTGGTTTCCTGATTTTATTTGTCATCAATCTTAAGTTCTTGACTCAATCATGAGTACCATTAAGTTGTCTACTTTGGGTCGCAACTTAAAGAATATAATGAATTTCTCATACATGTTTTTCCTTCCAAAGATTTGGTTCTGCAATGGCAACTTGTATCTTAGTTGTGCACCTCTAAATAGGACCATATGAGTTGTGTTGGAATATAACAGTTCAATCTGATAGCAACAACTACCCAAGACCTTAATGTTACAAGTTAGGGAGTTTAGCTAAAATCACATATAGTCCTAATATATTAAGCTTGATCTTTATTTATTACATAGAATGGTCCACATAATTTAATTGACTTTCTTTTAGTCAGTTTAATGGCTTGTTCTAAAATTAGTTGGCTGATGCACATCTTTCTTTTTTTAGCTTATAAGAGGAATTTGATTGCAGGGAATAATAGGTGCAATTTGCAGGTGTAGTCAGTTTCAACTTGTGGGCAATAGACAGATGCAAAACTCATTTTTTTGAACTCATATATGGCAGTAGAATGATGAGTGAAGTGCACATAACTGCCACTGGATTTTCCTGATGTTTAAAAGAGAGGGACAAATAGCTGCTTCATCAACGGGGACTGACACTGGGAATTGGGCAAGCTAAGGACATAGAGATATAATGTCGTGTTTTAGATGGGTCACTGTCTGTAGAAGCTGATGCTGTGTGTAACACTGGTTATATTTGCTTCATGTATTGTGTCTGTCTGGAAGTGTAGTTGTCTTCCATGAGCATGTAAAGACCAACATGTTGTATTAATGAATGAAATGGCTTGGATTTGATTGTGTTTCTAATGGAACATCCTTATTTACTTTATAGTCTTAGATTTAAAGTCAACAAATTGTTGTTCAGAGGAAATAGCTATAAAAAATTTGATAGTTGAAGTATCCTGCATTTCCATTCCTTTCCCACAATCAACAATAGATAGATTGAACATTGTGCCTCTGACGCTACTGGATGGGTGGTTGGTTATATATAGTAGCTATGGTTGATGAGCTTGAGGAGAAGATGAAAGAGTGGAATGACCCCGTCTGTCTATTCAACAAAAAAAGATGAAAGTGCAAATAGGATGACGAAATCATCATGTGTTTTGAGACACCCGATGTCCCGTTAAAAAGAATCATATTTAGTTTAATTCTTAATCGTGATATTAACATTAAATGGTTATTTAAACAGCGAAAGAAATTTAAAAAAAAAACTTAACTATAAAACAACCATCACACACACACACATATATATGTAACGCCCTTCGTTACATTAGTAATCCAAATTAATTTCAATGAAAATCCTTCAAAACATTTAACTAAAAACAAAAGTCATAAAATTTTTCTCAAATAACTAAGTAGGAAAATACCTCATATTAAATAAAATAGTAAAAAAAAATCCATGTAATCAATATAAATATAAATGAAAATCAAAAGCCTCAAAACCGGGTGTCTAATTATAATCCCAACGATAAATAAATGTGTCTAGCCACACACGGCTCCTTATTTAAGAAAATACTAACCAAACTAGAAAGAATAACTAATGGAATCCACTAAGTCTTCACGCCTCTTTGGTTTCAATGACGTCCTCCTCGTGCTCTGAAAACAATGCTTATAATGAGATATACAATCTCAGTGATCAACAATACAGTTTTAAAAAAATATTTTCGAAAATAGCATTGTTCTCAGCCGGCGCGGTAACCGGAAAAGTTGTCCATGGCATCCGCTAATTTTCCAAAATATTATATATAAAAGAAAATACTTTTAATATCAATAATAATCTCATCTCCATGCATCATATTTCATATACCAGATAAATTCTAGCTTAATTCAAGCGGTCCGAAGACCTCCTAATTAAATTGGCCTCTTGCCGGCATGCCATAAATTCACACATCACACGACAATGACGTCTCATTGCCCACCCCTACTCACGAGGAGTGTTTCGATGTCACCCTCCTGTCGGGGACATTTCCATTTCGATACCTCCCATGTGCACATGGTGGTATTTCTCCTTTTTCGACACCCCAACCTGTGGCGGTGTTACTTTCGATACTCCTTTTTAGGTAGTATTACTCATTTTCGACATCTCATTCACATGGCGATGCTACTTTCGATACCCCTATCATAGGTGGTATTGCGACAAACATCATACAATTCATCATAAAGCACAATTTCATGTCTCATACGTGTAACAATTCATTTACCAAAAATTAAATATTTGATCTCATCATGCATGTCAAATAAACTCACATGGCGTAGCATACACCAATAAGCACGTCATTCAACTAATACCAATACCAGTCATATATTTCATGCCATCAATAACAAGAATAAATACATAATTTAATAATCTTTTTTATTTTAATTCAAAACCCCTAAAAAAATTAGTTTATTAATAACATGCATCATTCAATTAAAATCTCTCAAAATCATAGGTAAATCGCTCAACACAATAAACACATGTACCATGGAAAGGGTTATTAAAAGGTACTGTTACTCACCTCTCGAAGACCTCCAATGTGCTCTAAAAATTATTTAGGATAGGGATTTGCGCTTCCATAAAAATTCTTCTCCCGTTTGGTGGCGTTCTTGGATCCATGTTGTTACGATTGCACTGACAATGAAAGGAATTCTCTCCCTCGCTATACTCCCTCACTGTGCGGCGACGTCTCCTTTTTCCAAGTGCGACTAGAGTATATATAAATATACTGTGCGCATGTTGAATTAGGGTCTTCATTTATTTCTATTTTTTTATTTTTCTTAGCAAAATCCGGCACTGGGTCGGAGGCCTGCACGCCACTATCCTTTATATATATATATATATATATATATATATATATATATATTGTGTGCATTTCATGGTCTCTCTCTCTTTTTTTTTTTAACTTGTGAGTCAGGCACAAGTTCAATAAATATATATATATATATATATATATATATTAATTCTCTTTTTTTTTCTTCATATATTTATTTTAATTTAATATTTCTTTTGTATTCACTAACCAATTCTAATAAATTTTATACTAATAAATTCTCACCACTAAACCTCTTAATCATATTTTATTTTTATTATATCATTATTGTTTATTTATTTTATTACTTTTTTTTATCACTTAATCTTTTTTTTTAAAAATTAATTATATTAGAATTTTAGGATGTTACAATATATATAGGGGCCATATCTAGTGAGAAAGAGGATTTTTTATATGAGAGTGAGAGGATTATATTTCAGCCATTGGATTAAATTTAATGGTGCAGATTAAATCACTTAAATTAAAAAGTCATGTGCTTTCTCTCACTCTTGTTTCTTTATCCTTGGTCCTCCATCCTTTTCGTTTTGGCCACCGCCATCTGAAAAATAAAAAAAAAACTAAAAAAATAAAAAACTGAAAATTGCTTCAATCCTTATAGCAACATGTCTTCCTAAGAGCAGAGGATAAAGTTACGTTCTTAATAGTATAGAAGATAATACAAATGACACTTATGAGGGATAACTATTATGGAGAGCCTAGGAGTACTATAGATTACCTTATGATGTGGAGTTCGTCATCAGTGAAGGATGGTGGAGGATAAGAATCAACGTTTGCAGAAGAAATTGTTATCATAATTCATATACACCCCATACCAACAATTGGGCGAATGAGGAAAAATTGCGAAGATCTTTAATCTTTATTGAAAATGCATTATATTAGATCAGTGGTTATATCAAAGTGGCATTCTAATCATATTGAACAAACTCTATTCCGAAAAGCAGTGACCAAGAGAAATTGCATGATTGATTTTATTAGAAAAGAAAATTGATTACAAAGGCCAATCATCACAAGAGATCATTGTAAGATCCAATAGCCACAAGTAAGTGGATAACAGGAAACATGATACGGAGAAGTGTCGGGAAACTCAGGTCACTGAAAAAAACCATAAACAATTCTTTGTTTAGCCTATAGAATCAAGCTATTTCAAACATAAAATAAAAGAGAATGAAAGCCCTTTGATCTCTTTTGAACAACTATAGAGAAAAATCCCAGCTTTTATTTTCTTTACCATTACCAGTTGGGTTCTTAAATATTTTGGGACTTCATCTTTGGATTCATAGGTATAATTTATCAAAGATGCTGGTCTCAAAGATTGAAGCAGCTTTCAGCTTTTTATTTTCCAAAAGTCGGTGGCTGAAATGAAAGAAGAAAGAATAATGGAGGAAGAAGAAACGTGTAAGAAAGAAGGATAAAAGAAACGAGAGTGAGACGGAGGAAAAAAACAAGGAAGCACGTGACTTTTTAATTTAAGTGATTTAATCTGCACCATTAAATTTAATCCAATGGCTTAAATATCACCCTCTCACTCTCACATAAAAACTCACTTTCTCACTAGATATGGACCATATATATATATATATATATATATATATATATATATATATATATATATATATATATATATATATATATATATATATATATATATATAAAAAACATAACATCTAGTACTGTCAAGGGAATCCCAGCAGTAGGATCCCATATATATTCAAACTGAGATCTATAAAAAAAATACAGCAAAAGTCTGGAAGAAAGATGTCTCACCGCACCCCGGTCCCCTCTCAAAGTACATCAAAATCCTCACACACACCTATACACACCTAACTAGATAGCACTGGCCGATACTATCCAATATTGCTACCCTCACTGTCACCCCTGAGTCTCGACGGTCCCACAACTCCTCTGCTGCTGCTGGAAGAACTCCTCCCAACTGGCCTCTGGAACAGTCGTCGGTAACTATCTCTGGATGACAATTTGGAGGACTCGGGCCCTGTCGCTCTAACATCGGGAAGCGTGGGTATCTCAGGAGCAAGCATGTGATCAATGCCTGGTACAACCTGGTCCTCCTCAGGAACTGCTGCAATAACATGCATTGGTGCAGGTGCCGGTGCTGGCTCTTGTGCTGGTGCCTCAACTGGTACAAGATCGGGAGCTGGTACCACATCAGGCATCGGCGGTAAAGGTGCATCTGGAAATCCAATCGGGAATGAGAAAAATAGTCCCACTCAAAGCCCCCACCATCCCAAATGGGGCTCCGGGCTCCATTCCCTATGCCATAAGTCACCAAAACGGGACCCGTATATACAGCAAACTGAGTGACTAGGTCCACTAGCCACTCTTTTGCATCTACAAACTCAAACTCAAATGTCCCCGTGAGGGGGAACCCCACCGGAGCCTCCATCCAAGGATGCCCCCAATGAGCCATCAGTGTGATCCGGGTCTAAGTAAAACCATAAAGAAAAACAAAATACAAAAGAAAGAAAAACGGGGATAATAATAAATTTAACATCAACATGGAAATGGTTTAGTAACATTTATTCAATAACCGCACACAAAACATGCATCACCACATATCTCTGTATATATGTACATCCATCCTCGAAAACATATTATTTTCCTCTACCCTTCACCATGATGCAATGCAATGCAATGTGTAGGAAAATGAGGCTGCGACAAATCCGGATATCCATATCTCAATCAATCAAACGACACGTAATAATTTTAATAATTTAAACATTTTAAATTTTCATAATATAGTCATATAAATATTTTTACTAATTTTTTTAATTTAGTTATAAATAAAATGTAATATTTGTATTTTTATTTAAATACATCTAGGGTCGGAGTAAGTAAAATTCGGCCAGAAGTAAGGGAAATTGAGATGGAAGTAAGTCAAATTTGTTAGTAATATGTTGAATTGGATGAAATATAACTGATTTCATCCAAGCTGGATAACCATATCAGTCATTTATGAGTAGTTTGGGTGGAAGATGAACCTTGAGACATTGTCACAACAAAATACAGTAAGATGTAACAAGATGAAGTGAGATGTAGTAAGTAGCAAGACCTCTTCATGGAACCCTACCCCAGGGACTCCATTGAAAATTTTATATAAGTTCAAGGACCCAATTAGAAACTTTTTTAGTATAGGGACCCAATTGAAAACTTTATAAAAGTTCAAGGACCTAATTACAATTTTTTTAGTATATGGACCTATTTGAAAATTCCCAAATAGTTCAGGGACCTACTCAATAGTTAAACCTATATACTATGTTAAATGATTAGTGTTTAAGCTAAAAACAATAAAAGGGATAGTATGAAGGGTTGTTGTGTCGATTATTGGGAGTTAAGTACAGAACAATGGTGATTTGAGTACAAAGAGTGTGTAATTTTCTAGTACTAGGGAGTTTGTGATGCGGCCCCCTATCAAGGATGAAAGTTCCTCTATATATAGTCTACTCGACGCGTGCTATTCATGCAAGTTGGTTACTCGGAGAGGACCTACAGGACCGTGGCGTGATTCATGAGTGCGTGTGCGGGATATTCTTCTCTCTCCAATTATAAGGAGATCCTTCCAAAATACGATGACGTGTCCTTTTGCATTTGTATTATTATGACCGCAACCTTTTTCCGATATGGATATCTTCTCTTCATGACTTGGGTGTCTTCATCCTAATCGAGATGTTGTCTCTCCGGTTACCCTTTCAATGTCTGAGGTGTTTCTTATCCTCTCATGTCGGGGGATATGAACCAGCCATGATGTTTTACTCTGGTATCCAATAAATTGGGTTATTGCTTATACGTCATAACTTTGTCTTATTTCAAGTCATCCCAACCTAGGTGACCGTGTGATAATCTGCGGACTAACCAAACCTAGATGGCCGTATGCAATCTCGGGCGGGAACATAAGCCCCCCAAGTCTCAAGCTGTACTCTGCATAGAGGCTTGAATCTCCATGTCTAGTTGCTTCTTTGTTATCTTGTTTTTTGGGAATGATCTTGTTGAAAGTCACGTCCCATGGTTTCCGTCGTTCTTCGTAATTCGTGCGTCGTCTATTCATGACACGTGTCCTACGACATCATTAACTCCCTACCGCACGCTCCCTTGCTCCTGACCATTGGATTGTTTTTTACCTCACATCTACGGTTGGACGCTCCTCTTATTTAAATCATTTTCTCCTTCTCAGCTTTTCACTTTCCTATTTTTTCATTTTCGACGGTTTCCTCTGTTCCATCTATTTTTTTTCCGCCTTCTTATTTCATTCTTCCCCTTCGTCTATTTTCCTCCATTCCAGGTACGTCTTTCAGACTCTTCTTCTCTTTCTTGCTTTGCTTGGGTAATTTTTGCTTCTCTCTTTGTGTTTTTACCATGGTGGAAATGGGAGAGGGTTTTCTTGCGAAGGAAATTGCGGAAACAAGTTCTGGTGCAGACAGTTCTCCACCTGTGGCGAAGGATCGTGAGGCATTTCTGACCGCCATTGTGAGGGAGCCATATTGGTGGGTGCTGCCCAGTGTTTTGGGTATGCACTCGAAGCTTAATAACCTTTCTTCTCTTGAAGAAGTCAAGGATTTAGCCGTAAATAAGAAGAGACTAGGTCGGGTAGGTTTTCTTCCCTGTTTCGGGGAGGATCGTATCTGTCATTCATCCCCCGAGAACGACTTCTGTAAACTTAATTTAGTCTTATGAAACTGTGGGAAAAGGTTTCATTCAAAAAAAAAATTCTAGTTTAAGAGTTGTACCATTCTACCCCTTTTGTAAGCTTAAACTTGATTGATTTTGGCACCTAGAGGTCAAATCTAAGTTAGCTACTTGTATTGATTCCTCCTTTCGCCTACAATTTTATTTTAACCTATAGGAACTGTTGGTGAAGGGTTTGGGTCATTTCGGCATCAGATTTGGAAGTTGACCTTGTAAGCCACTAATTTAAGCCTTAAACTCGTGATGTTGGTTCTAGGAGTCCAATATGAGTTCTAAGGATCCACTTGAGCTAACTTTTGGTATTCATACCAGATTTGGTTTAAGAAAACTGTAGGAGCAAACCCCAGGTTAAAATCTATTTTTGTTTGAAAGTTATACTATACTGAAGTTGGACCCTTTTACAAGTTTTGGTACGTGAATCCTATGTAGTTATTTTGAGTTATGCTTCTAATTTGACCATAAGAAATGGTGTACAACCTTCACTCGGTATTTATGAGTTATATGACAACAAATTTACAAATTCTAACTTAAACTTACAAATTTGGTCTCGGGTAGTTACAAGTGTATGCTTTAGGTAGTTTTATTTTTATCACTCGTTTTCAAGAAAACTATCTAGCACAAATACCTCACTTTATATCCAATTGGTTCTATGTGTACTAAACTTGATGACCACCATGGTTAAGTATAACTTATGCATAATTATGCAGAAAACATGTTCAAATCTGAGGAGGTATGTTGAGGGGTATAGAGTCTTGAAGTTGGAGGTATCTAGCACATTAACACATAGGTTCATTGACTAAGCACTAAAATATTTTTACAAAATCCTTAATCACCTTATTAATCTGAAATAAATTATATTAAACCTTACTAAAACATAGATTAACTCATGTTATGGATACTAATTCCTGCTCTACCTATTTAACCCGAAATCGTGGTTTTATACCACGAGTTTGAAGAATAGAGAGGGAGAAACAACAGGAGGATGTTGCAAAATGTGAGATTGAGGGTCGTCTTCATTGATGCTCGGTTCAGAGAGATCCTCGGAAATGGCGGTGGAAGTAGATGCAGGTGACGCGGAAGAGGGATGACGGAGCGGTGATCACATCTGGACGGAGCTGGTGACGGCGTGATGCTGTTGCTCGTCGTGCCGACGATTCGTTGTTTGCAGATCTATGTTCCATATCTAGGTGGAAGGAAGCGCGAATGGGGAGAGGCAAGCGGTGGTTCCATTTCTGCCCCCTTGACTTGAAAAGAGAACCAGAAAAGACGACGAGAGATGAAGCAATGGTGTCGCTGTCGGCGGCGGTTGGATGGAGGCGGCGCGACTCATTAGTCAGCGTCTTTGTTTGAATGAATGAAGTTCAAGGGGCGATGCTGGGTGGGGTGGGATGTGCAAATGTTATTTTTTTGTTTCTTTTTTTTTATTACTGGAATACCAATTATACCCTGGGAGGATTGATACTCAACCATGAGGTTGGAGTATTCTAGACAATGCCAAAGGAAGGAGGTGGATGATTAGTTGGCACTGTCTAAAATACTCCATCTGTATGGTGGAGTTTGCATCCTCCATGTTTTTTCACCATAGATTCAATAATATAATATTTCAACGATCAAGATTAAAAAGGATAAATTGGGTATTATAAATTGGCAGCAGAGCTGCCATCCTACGACGGTGCCGCCGCCAGCAGTCTCCTCCTCCACCGTCTCCACCAGTGGTATCCCCTCTCTCCCTCTCTTCTTCTTCTTCCTCTCATCATCAATTTCTCCCTCTTCGTCACTTCTTCCACTCTTAATCATTAATCACCGAGAATCAAAATCAATAAATAGGTGTATTTGATAACACAAAATGGAGCTCCACTGCTTCACACAAGCAGCCATGCACGACAGAAAGCGGATCGCCGTCACAACTCACCAGAGAGGGAGCGATTTCCGCCACATCGAGATCTTCTATCTCGAATCCCAAACATTCCGACCAATCACCAATTCAATAAACCCTGGTTTTCACCATTACAACCCTTTCGTGTCATGTGATTCTCGCAAACTAGGTACCATCGATTCAGAGGCGAGTCAACTCAGGGCAAGTTCACATGACCACATAGGTGAGTCCTTACTTGGTGCCGCCACTAATGGTGTTTCGGTGAGGTGCCGCCATTGCTATATATAGAGGAAGGAGCGGTGGCGCCATCAAACACGTCTTGTATGTACCCAATAAGGCGGTGGGCGAGCTGTAGGCGGAGGAGGTATGAGCTTCTGTGTTCATTGTAGATCTGGAAAATTTCGATGCAGATCTGAGTCTTTTTAAGCAATTCTAGAGATCTGAGAGGGGAATTGAAGATTTGAAGATTATTTGAAGAGTGAAATCTAAACATGATAACCTCTGCGAATCGAGAATCTAAGAATCTAGGAGAAAGCGGTTGCGAAACGGAGCTGCGAAGGTGGGTGGTGGCGAAAAGGAGCTGTGAAGGTGGGTGGTGGTGGTGGCGGCCGAGGACGAAGGTGGGTGGTGGTGAAGGTGGTTGCAAAAGAGAGAGAGGGAGAATGGGGTTTATAATTATTATTTTTCAAAAAAAGTTTTGATGGAAAATACCCAGAATAACCCTGGAGTACGGAAACTCAACTCCCACTTTGGAGTATTCTAGAATCCGCCTAATTAGTTTGAAATTTTTTATAAATAAAAATGCATTTAACTTGAAACCGATTATTGTAGGGTTTTTTTTTGTGGAGGACCGATCTTTATCCTATGATGAGACAGAGGATATTTGACGTAGCCGTACTAACCGCTCATACGGCTAGCTATAACTAGTGTAGTTTATCCGTAAAACGCACGGTAAAATTTCCATTAAAACCATTTCTTGTTAATGGTTAATAGAAAAAAAGCATAGTCATTTGATATAGTAAGACAATAGAGTTAGAAAATTGTATTTTGTAGTTGAGGCATAATAAGGGTCCGTTTGTTATGGATTTAAAAAAATGACTTTCACATTTAATAATTTAAATATTTTTTTTAGAGGTTTTAAAGTAAAGCAGAAGCTATTTTGTGTTTATTTACAATAATAAAAATCATTTTTAAAAAAAATAGTTAGTGATCACCTCATTAGAAAAACTTTAAATCCATCCTAAAATCATAAAACCTTAAACCAAAAATTATATACAATTGTCATTTCATAATGTCAGAGTGAACTAAAATGACACAAAGTTAGCTTGATGTCGAAACAAAAGCACATCCCTCTTCAAGAATTTGACTTAATCCATTACTTACCTCCTGTATGAAGAAACAATACAAAAAAGATAATCCATATCCTACTTGAAGCACCTCTTCTTTTAAATTTTAATACTTCTTTTGTTGAAAGAGATTCTTAAAGACCGAAACCCTTAACAAAATTATAGGTACTACTATTGCTTTAACTTTACAAATTAATTATAGATAAAAATTAGCACACTCTTTCACAACCAACAACTTTAACCAAATACTCTCTTTACATTGATTTCCCAAAACTGAATTATATGTCCCTAAGCACATTGATTTGGCCTCTCAACAACCCATAAGTCATAACTCAATTTTTAAAATCTCCGGTCTCCATCTTATCTCGTCCTCCAAAAAATGCATCTCGAACAACATGCACTGATATTCCTTACCATATCGATAACACAATTGTTAATTTCAAAGTCATCAGTTGCACATGCATTTTGGATGATTGGCCACGTAATGCCAGAGAACTACTTCGACCCTTTGCTTTCTTGTGCTTCCGCGTCAAGCATGATGTAAATCTAAAATCAAGAAGAATTACATCATTCTTTTTTTTTTTTTTTGAGGAGGAGAATTACAGCATTCTTAAAAATAAATATAACACTATATAATATATGTATATAATAGCATACATTTGCAAATAATTTTAAATTCATTCAATTGTTGTTACTGTGAGCATTGCCACTAATATATTTATAGTTAGCAGTGCTATTGTTGTTTCACTTTTTGCATGGTTCATGAAGGGGAATAAAAATAGCATACATCTGATAATGAATGTAAACTTGGTTTTGTCTAAGGTGCACCACTCACTAAAGTGATGTAGTGGTGCGCACCACCCATGTGGCAAACACCACCTATATGGCAAAATTTGGGCCAATCAATTTGCCACATGGGTTGGTCAAATATTCAAAATTTAAGGCTGTATTTGTAGTATAATCAAAGTATATAAATATAGTATATTGTAGTATAGTATCTTTACTGTTTGTATTTGCAAATTTCACTTATATTAAAATAATGCTTTTTCTGATTAAAAAAAGTTATTTTGTAAAATAATTTTTTTTACCAATTTTGCAAAAAAATTCCTCTGCGCTCTAACAATATCCACCGCTGCCTTCCATGGAACAGAAGAAAATTTTAACCCCCCCCCCCCCCCTGCCCCCCTCCCCCTAAATATTGACATATATTAACAAAATGGTTAAAGTAATGTTTTGGTCCCTATACGTGACATCGATTTTCAATTTGGTCCCTATACGTAAAAAGTTATCAATTTGGTCCCTATACGTGACACTGATTTTCAATTTGGTCCTCACCGCAAATTGGACCCTATATAAGAGGACCAAATTGCAAATTATTGTCACATGTAGGGACCAAATTGAAAATAATTATCACATGTAGGGACCGATTGCAAATTTTTTTTGTTGAATTGGTCCCTACATGTGACAATAATTTGCAATTTGGTCCTCTTATATAGGGACCAAATAGCGGTGATGACCAAATTGAAAATTAATGTCACGTATAGGGACCAAATTGATAACTTTTTACGTATAGGGACCAAATTGAAAATCGATGTCACGTATAGGGACCAAAACATTACTTTAACCTAACAAAAATATTAAGAAATTTGAGTTTCTTTGAAAATCAAATTAAATATGTTGGCTCAACCGGTTGGATTTGGAACTGGTCGAGTGTCCAGTCCATTCAACCCAAAAGATTAGTTGATTTTAGAGGTAGTGAGAATCGATCAATTGACCCAAAACTAATGAAAACTAGTCAAAAATCGCTGGTAAGAATTGATTTGAATCTATCATTTATATATACATATATAAATACATATGTCTAATTATAATCTATTGAATACTAGGTATTTAATATATAATCTTATTATAAATTCATTATACAATTTAAGTAATTTTCCTAAATATTGGTTCATATGTCTCATTATAATTTATACTGTCATGTATTTGTTTAACAATATTTGATTGGTGTTTTTAGTTTAATACCATTATCATAACCGTGTTTATTATATTATTTGTAGTCAATAATGGACATAAACATATACCATAACCCTAACCAGTGGCGGATGTTGAGTAAAACAATTGGGGGAGCCATTTGACACATATATTTAGGTATATCACACATGTTAAATTCTCTGTTTAGAAGTCTATTTTTATTCAAAGAACAAGATTTTGTTTATTTAATAGTTTTTTTTTCATTTTTTAGATATTCTGATTTTTATATTAATATTATTTTTTAAAATGAATTTCCTTTAGTATAAGAGAAAGAATGTTTACTTTTAAAAAAAAATTCTTCCATGTCCATTCAAAAATATCACATGAGTTTTTGGTGTTAAAAAACTTTAGGCCCAACAAGGAGTTGACCCAAGCCCAAAATAAGCTTCATCTTCTTCACTCAGAACACCTGCAACCTAAGTGTTGCTGTTTGGAGGAGTTGCGGCGGCTGGACGGCGCGACGGAGAAGGCTAAAGCGTGTTGTGGTGGTCGTTCTAGTTTGTCTGCAGTATTCTGCGGCGGAGATCCAGAAGGTGCGGGACGGGAAGCGACTTGGATCTGTGGTGGAGCGACGGTTGCACGAGGAACGGATCGGAGGCTGCACGCGGAGGGGAGTGAGAATGAGAGTGAGTGGTGGAGCTTGGTTTAGTGATGTGGACTCTACTAATGGATGAAAGTTGAAAGGAGTGGAAATGTGGGAGTGACAAATAGATGGGACAAATTTGCCACTTTTGCATATAAGGGCCTAGGGTGACCTATTGTGCAAATATTTTAGACTATATTAACCAGTAAATTAAAAGAATACCCACTACAACATGTCACTCTAACATCTCTCACCGTGAGAGATACGGGGAGCTCCCCCACCCTAGAAATTGCTAATGATTTAAGACAGTCCATAGTTGATATGTTATACTTTATTGAGTAGTAGTCTATAGTCAATAAGATTTATTCTTTTATAGTGGAAGTAAAGAATGTTGTCAGCTGTAGGTTTGAGACATTATAAAGGAAAAAATGAAAAGTAAAACAAATAGATTTTCAATAGATAAAATAATAATAATAATAATAATAATAATAATAATAATAATAATAATAATATGATATATAAAAATATTTTCAAACAAAAATTAACTTGCAAAAGAGAACGTGTAACACCCCGATTTTCGTTGCTTTGTAATATCGGTAATAAATATATAAAAATATATATTTTTATCCGAGACTTGGAAAATGATTTTGGATAAACCAATGTCATTTCCTTGTTATACTTATTTTCATAAGGTTGTGGGGAAGTTTTTGGTTGAAAATTCAGACGGAAGCCGGTCTGCCGTTTTCTGTGTTTTCACTGACAGTAAAAGTTTACTGCTCAGAAGACCTAATTTTAGTTCGTGAACGAGATGAAAAATGTTTTTATCATATTTGCTACGATACTGGAAGTTTTGAAAATTTTGTTAAAAATTTAAAATATTATATTTGTTGCGGGCGTATACGTCGAGATATCTCTAGGAAAAGCTTGCGCCAGATGAACCCGGAGTCGGCAACGGAGCTGAGATAATGGATTTGACCGACTTGACGAGCTTATCTGAGTCATAATGGCGCATTTATGACAAAGTGAATTTTTGCTATGAAATGACCATTTTACCCTTGTCTTTTTATGACAATTACAAGCCATACCATTGGAAAATTTGACCAAACCTTACCCAAAACCCACGGCTCCAACATGTCTTCTTCACTTAAGCAAGTTTCATTTTCATTTTCAAGCCATTTTTCTCTCAAAGTTAAGCTTTTGTCTTAAGAACTTCAAGAACATTCATAAATGTTCATAATTCGTCAGATTTTGCCTAGCAATTCTGACCATTTTATATTCTTAATCTCGAAAAACTTTCAACATGAAAGTTGTTCATCTTTCTCTCTTATTTCCAACGACATAAAGATCATCCAAAACGGACAAGTATGTTGAGAGATATACCCAAATTAATAAAACTGTTCTAAACCCTCATCATGTTCATCTTCTTCTCTAAGTTTCTCAAGAACACCATGAGAAATTTGTGAAGAACATCATCAAGATCATCCTTTTCTTTGATCATCAAGAGGTAGTCTCTCTTAATCTTGCTATTCTAAGCTTTTCTCTTCACAAGATTCTTGAGTTTATGCCTTTGATCATCATGTTCTTCATAAGATTCAAAGTTCATGAAGCTAACTTCAAAAATTCATAACTAATTCTAGAAAAATACTTTTGACATGAAACCAATTGCTATGATCTTATAATCATCTCTATTTTCATAATCTATAAGCATAAGATCATGAGAAATTTCTTTCCCTAATTTCTGGACTTGGCCGAACCTAGGTCAATATCATGTTCATAGGTTTTGTTTCATTTTCATGTCTTGATTCATGATTCAATCTTCTAGTATCTTGATAGTTCTTGTAATTAAGTATATAGAAGATCAAAAATCAAACTCTCATCTATTGATTTCATCAAGGCCGAAACCCTAGTTCTTGGAACTAGATGAGTTTTGTTCAAAGTTTTCATAAATGATCTTAGTAATCAAGCTATTAGTATGTATGCTTAATAAATCTAAGTTGGTTTATCAAACTAAAAACCCTAACCCTATGTTCTTGTGTCGGCCGAATCTACCATTTAGAGGGTTAGGATGATTTTGATTCTTAACTTTGTTGTTTAGCCCTAATCCATTTCCTTAAGTATATTAGGATCATTAATCTATGACTTAATCATGATTAGAAATTTTAAGGATTTTGAACCCAAAAAGTCAGCCCTTGACCGAAACCTAACCCTCATGAGTTAAGTATTTTGTGGTTTGATTTGATTTATTTTGGTTGTAATTCGTTTGAAGAAAACAACCGAGTTAACTGATTTAAGCCGACGGAGGAAACTGGATCAAATCGGGAGATTGTTTGAAAATGTTAGGTTGAGTCTTCAAGAGGTAAGGGGAGCTTACCTGATGGATTTTCTCAATAAATATTTGCTTTTAGTGTGGCTTAGATGATTTATATGTGGTTTGTGATTAATTGTTTATGTTGTTTATGATGTGTTGCTTATCTATGTATTGGTGATTGATCTGCTTTTCATTATCTGCAGTAGTATATTATGTTGTTATGATGCATGATCTGCCTGGGGATATAATTATGATGATGTTGTTGAATGTTGTTTGTGAGTGTTGTTTGAGAGGCCTGGCAGTGGTCAGTGCACAACCGATTAAGCAGATAAAAGATTTAATAAGCTGTGAAAGTTATATTCAAAGTTTTATGGGGAATGTTGCAATATAATAGTAGAGGAAAATATGATTTTGGAAAAATAATGAGTTTTGAGAAATATTATTATTTTAATGATTTATTAGTGTATAAGAAGTTTATGAGTCACGGTGAGAGCGTAACCGTGAAAATTTTTTAGTACTGCTAATTTTTACACAAGAAATTCTGAAGTATTATAAAAAAATGAATTTGTGAAATTAATATTCGAAAAGACCTTATTTATTATATAAGAAAATTATTTTAGAAGAAATGTCAAAGTTTGACTTAAAGACGTTTTCTTTGAAAATGCTAAACGACGGCAAGTTTCGAAATTATTTACGGTGAGAGTTTAAAAACAACAGTACTTATGTTGAAAAGAGATTTAATTTGAATTGATTTATTAGAGTTGAAGTTTCAATAAAAAGAAGTTGTTGATGATTTGACGTTATTTTGGAAAAATGAGTTTCCAAAGGAAAAGTGGATTTTCTATGATTTGACGTTTTACCAACGAATTTCAAGTAGAAAGGATTTGTTGTAAGTGAGTTTTACTTAATGACGTAAAGGATGATATAGAACTTAGTAACCAAGATGTCAGGGTACTAGTGTTCTTATGACGTTATCCTATTTTGGATTTGTTTTTTTTACAGACAGAAAAGATGTAAAAGATGTAAAACGATGTAAAAGATGTAATACGATGTGAAAGATGTAAAAGATGTAATACGATGTGAAAGATGTGAAAGATGTAAAACGATGTAAGACGATGTGAAAGATGTAAAAGATGTAATACGATGTGAAAGATGTGAAAGATGTAAAACGATGTAAGACGATGTGAAAGATGTAAAAGATGTAATACGATGTGAAATATGTAAAACGATGTGAAAGATGTAAAAGATGTAATACGATGTGAAAGATGTAAAAAGATGTACGAAGATATGGAACTTAATAACCGAAACGTCGGGGTATTAAGGTTCGTTATGTTGTAATCTGGGTATCTATTTAAAGAAGTTAAAACGTTTTAAGTTGTTTTCTACTACCACGAACCTAAGACTGATTGCAAGGTCTAGGGGCTTCGTGATTGAGCACTCGGACTTTGAGGTCCTGTGTTGTTAATAAAAGATGTAAAGATGTTTTAAACGATGTTAAGTCATAAGCTTTTGAGAGCTTCCATGTTTTAACGATGATGCTTTTGAGAGCATTAGATGTTTAAAACGATGATGGGTTGTAAGCTTTTGAGAGCTTTGACAAATAAAGATATAGCACAAAGAAAAGAGTTGAGAACAAAATGTTTTTCTTGCATGCATTTGGCAGACGTGCCATGATAAAACGAGGAATTACCTTGCGGCGTCAGGGTAGATCATACAAAGATGTTCTCATTGTGCCCAGGGTTTGGACAATGAGGCCCCATCTCAGATTGTTATCACTGTGCCACGATGTTGGACAGTGTGCGATGGGCGTGCATGTGGCTGTATGCCTGTGGTAATCGAGTCTGATCAACTCATCACGAGGTTTACGAGGTTGGAGATATCTCATGAGATTAGGTATGAATGTTTAGATGATATATTGAAGTGTTCATGCATGGTTTTCCAACGTTGATGTTTGGGGGTGTGAAACCCATTGATAAACGATGTGATATAATATGAATGAGTACGTTGTTATAGACATGTATATGTTTATGTGCCTTCTTTTGTGTTGCGCATTTAGTTATTGTGGTAAATCCATATATTGACGTCTCACCCTTACAACCATATCAGAGTCGTACAAGGGGTATGATCCCTACAAGAAGACGAAGGCTGTCTAGTTCGAGGCATGCTGTGTTGTTCCTTTTGGTTGTAGTGTCCGTTAGTTACGACCAGCTTAGGTAATATTATGTTTTGAGAATAAAGATGATTATGATTTATGTGAGAAAACATATGAGGCAGTATAGTTATATGACTTATATACATTATGTATTTAAGTGTGATTCGATTATTTTGCTGAAGTTATGAGGTTAAAGAAGGAGGAAAAAAAATTTATCACCACAATTTGAAGAGATAAACGTTGAGAAAACATTATTTTCCGAAAGCAACCAGCAAATTAAGTTTTATTTCCGCAAATGGGTAACCATGTGATGACCCGGGTTTAGGGTGTCAGAGAACGAGGAGAAATAAATGAAATAATTTTTCATGCGAGAAGAAAAATAATACAATGACAGATAATATATTTTCTAAATGGTTAACTTGGACGGGATAAGAGAAGAAACAAATCAAACAGATTATCAATAGAGTAAAAAAAAATATGATAAGTAAATATATTTTCTACAATGGTTAAGTTACATGGGAAAAAAGGTCAAACAAGTTAAATAGATTTCCAATAGAGAAGAAAAATAATAAAATGATTGATAAACATATTTTCTTAATATGATCAACATCTCCGGAAGGTAAAATAAATCAAATATATTTTCAAGAGACAATAAAAAAATATGATAGATAATTATATTTTCTAAAAATAATTACCGATATGCTTCAAATATTCTTCTATTGATATAGAATTATGTAATGTTTAATTACATTATATTCATATTATATTATGAGTGGTTAAAAATCTTATATGAATATGCTTACACTTTTAACAAGTGTCATCTCAAGAATCCATGTGCTATTTTCTTTTCAAAGTTCGTATTTGGTTTAACAATTATATAAACTATCATGTTATATGAAAGATGATTATAATAATTTATTTATTTATTGTACATAATTATAATAATTTAATTGTATTCAAATTTGACTTATTTTAAATGAATTTTATAGAAATCATGTTTATATTTAAAATTATATCATTAGACATTTTTTCAATTCTCAAATCCCAAGTAATTTTTAAATTAATTTAGTTTTTACGTTGTCGCTATCATTGTTATCCTCGTGCTATGCACGAGTGCACAAACTCCCGCCAACATTTTTTTCTAACAATCCTGACATCATTCGATATCACTTCTTTTACTATTTGTATATTATTCATTAATATTAAATAATTGCTTTTCTCGTGCTACGCACAAGTGCACAATCTACCAACATTTTATTAACAATGTTTGCAACTTCTTGAGATAATGATTACCAATTTCTTTTGGCATTTTTTTAAAAACTGTTATTTTATATATATTTTTTGTTTGGTACTCATCCTAATTAGTCGTTGGGATCCAGTGAGCCCTCAAAGTATCTCTACGGCTTAGATCCTTTGGACTCGCTATGTGACTAATCTCCAAGTCGGTCGGGTGGTTAGTAAAGCCTGACCAAAGATTGTTGCGTGCCCAATGATCGAACTCGAGTAGAGCCCGAACGATTCATCCTTTAAGTAGCAATGCGTTAACCACTTGCACCCAATCATTTGTTTTAAACTGTTATTTTATATAACAAAACTTTATTATGTCATTTTTTAAAAATATCTTAAATAGAATTTAATAATTATTATTCTTCTAAATTTATTTATTTTTAATTTGCATTTAAAAACTACCTTTAATTGTAATTTACACATTTAGAGGAAAGTTATCTCGTATATTGCACGGGTATAATTATTCCTACTTAAGATATAAATGTGAACCAAGCACGTGTTCTAATAAAACAGAATAAATCTTAATAAACAAGAATTATAAGACATGCCTACCAAATATTATATAAACACATCACAATAGACTTAATATACTCATTTATAAATTATAAGTTTTAACTTTTAAGCCCTGATAAAAATTTCCTGCCAAGAAAAAGGACTAGAAGAGATAGGTTAAGAAAACCAGTAGTCTTGGTAGATTTAATAGTACCAAAATCAGTCAACTCTATATATTGTGAGTACGTCATCTCTCTAACTTTGAATGCAATTGAAATGTATAATAATTTGTCAAAAAGTTATTATAATAATTTGACAAATTTGTAGTGATTTTTCATAGGCAATAATCCTTAAAATTGTTATAAAAATAATAAATAAAATGATATAAATAAAATAAAATAGAGAAGTAAAAATTAAATAGATAAAGAGTGAAGAACACAAATAAAAGGTTTATAGTTTGAGACGTGTGAAATCACACCCTCCTCAAAACATTATTTCACCCACAATAAAATTTTATCGTTCAAATTGTAAAACTCCCTCAGGATTTAACATACTCTTCTAGAATAACAAACAATATTATTCTGGGTAACAAGAACAACAAGAATTACATTAACTCTCATATACAGAAAAGAGAAAACAAAATAGAGAAGATGAAAATTTGTAAGTCTCCCACAAAGGTCAACCCTTTAAAACAAAAAGAAGAAGTTTTTTCTTACATTATACTCTTTAGAAGCAAGTCCTCTTTCAGAAACACATTACACCTTTTGCACATTGCACCGTTAATACTTGAAGCAAATTGATTAGAAAATTAAATGCTATATTTTTTCATTTGAAATGTAGATAAAAAATAATTAAGAGCATTAAATGACAATAAAGTAGAATCAAAATATATTAACAAAAAATGTTACAGTAAATAAATAATCATAAAAGAAAATAAATGATAATAAATATAAGATTTAAACATTTTAAACTCAAATATCAAAAATTGATTATTTTAAAATTTGAAATAATATCCAACATTGAGTATGTCCCTGAACTATTTTAGAATTTTTAAATAGGTCCCTAAACTAAAAAAATTGTCATGGGATCCTCAAACTTTTATAAAGTTTTCAATTGAGTGCTTGAACTAAAGAAGTTTTAATTGGATCCCTAAACTTATATAAAAAATAAAGATAATATTTTTAAAAAACTCGCAATTTTTTTTTCCAACTCAATTCATCCATCAATCTTGAGTCGAAGCCACCTAATCCAATAAAAAAGCAAGGGTCAAATGAATGTATCAACAATAAAAGAGCAAGGGTCAAATGCATAAATTATTTTTTTATTCATCAAATTTAATTATTCTAAGATACTAAAATATTCTTAAAATTAAGTTATTAAAAATAAAGATTTTGAGTCTGTACGGCAGATTTTTAGCAAGGGTCAAATAAATAAATTTTTATTTTTAAAGATTTCTAGCAAGTGGTTCAAAAAAAAAAAGATATTTAGCAAGGGACAAATGCATAAATTTTTATTTTAAAAGATTTTTATTAAAATAAAGATATTAAAAATAAATATTTATATATTAACACATCTTGTACAAAAAAAAATATTAACACATATTTAAAAATATTTGATTTTGATAATAAATATATTATAATTATAGATTATAATATATTTATAATTACAATATAAATAATTTTATGTATAAAAATTAAGTTTTTTTTGTCCACAAAGTAAAAATTAAGTTTTTAAAAGCAAAATTATCTCCCTTAAAAAAAAAAGACTAAATTAGTGGCGAAATTACTACGCGGTCGGAATAATCACGCGACGACGTAATAATCACGCGTCTGTTTTTATAAATATTAGATTGATAAAGCGTTACCACAAACCACAAACGAACAAACAAACGAAAGTATTGTTCTTTCATAAACGAATGATTCATCCTTACAAAATTCGAATTTGGCAATGGGTGAACAAAGGGTCGAATGCATAAATTTTTATTTTTAAAGATTTTTAGCAAGGGTCAAATACATAATTTTTTATTTTTAAATATTTTTATTAAAATAAAGATATTAAAAATAAATATTCATATATTAACACATCTTGTAAAAAAAAAATATTAACACATATTTAAAAATATTTGACTTTGATAATTAATTATAGATTATAATATATTTATAATTACAATATAAATAATTTTATGTATAAAAGTTAAGTTTTTAAAAGCAAAATTATCTCCCTTAAAAAAAAAAAAAAGACTAAATTAGTGGCGGAATAATCACGCGACGTAATAATCACGCGACCGTTTTTATAAATAGTGGATCGATAAAGCCTTACCACAAACGAAACAATCTGTTCTTCTTTCATCTTTGATCGATCATTTCGGGGTTTCATATTAGGATTATATTGATCTAATTTGGCAATGGGTGAACAAAGGCGGCATGATGGCTATTTCGATTTCATTGGCATCGATTCCCATTATGTAGTAGATGATGCATATGACAATATGAGGGATGTGATTCAGCATCAACGTATGGGCGTTCCGGCTTCAGTTGATGCTGCAAGATACACTGATGGGGTTGCTATTATTGATGATATTGAATCATTTAGGAACAGAAGTGGCACAGTGGTGACAAATGCTTATGATATGGGTGTTCCAGCTTCAGTTGCTCCCCCTAATGCGGCAAGAAACACTTATGATGGGGTTGCTAGGAACACAAGTGGCATCATGTTTTCTCATTCTCCTCCTTTCAATCATCCAACACTGCCACTGCCACTGCCTATGCAGGGAATGAGAGGTCATTCTGTCTACTTTCATCCTCCTGCACCTTCATATAGGCTTCCTTCATGTGGTACTGCTAGGCATGTTGGCGCTGCAACATCTACACATCATATAGGAGTCATGCACCCAGCAACTCTAGGACATCGAAATCTTCGCTTCATCCAACTTGATGTAATATTTCCTTTTCCTCTTAATAATTACTTATCAGAGTCATGCTTATTTTCATTTTCATTAATTAAACAATTAAAGCTTATTTGTGTAGGATGTTGCTTTACTGCCTGACCATCACACAGATTTGCACTTGGACATTGAGGACATGTCTTATGAGGCAAGTGCACAAAGTTGGATATTGCATTTTCCTATCAATCTCTATACTATAGATGTTAAGTCTAGCATGCAAAATTAAATTATTTACTCTTTGTTATTTGATCACAGGAGCTTCTGGCATTGGGTGAGCGGATTGGCAACGTAAGCACACGTTTATCAGATGAAATGGTTACAACTCAAATGAAGACAAAAACTTATTCGATACCTGCTACTGCTTCTGAGGAACAGGAACTGATATTTGCATAATATGCCAGGTATGAACATTTTAGAATGTTTTATTGAACATTCAAGTTATTTATTTTATTCATTGATGTTTTATCTGCCAAACTTTCTAGGATAGTTTGCCTTTGAATCTTTTTTTCCCTATTAATTAGAATATTTATATAATTTCATAGGATGAATATAAGAACCATGACATGATTGGAATTCTTCAATGCGGGCACGAATATCATGCAGACTGTCTAAGGAAATGGTTGCTTGTGAAAAATGTGTGCCCCATATGTAAATCAGAAGCATTGATTCCTGGAGGAAGATGACATTTCTTTCTCTTCCTACTTCCTGCCCCAGAAGAATTAGAATTAGAATTTATAAGAATTAGGATCAGTTTAGGATCAGATCTGCAGTTCTGTTTTGTTAGTAGCTGTTCTGTTATCAAGAATTAGTTAGTTGCTGCAGATTTGGTTTGTTCTGTATTGCAGCCATGTGGGTCTTTTGCTCTCTATATAAAGCACTCTTCTTGTATCATATTACTATTTTTCAATGAAAAGCATTATTCAGCTATCCTATTATTTCAATCATAATATTGGCTTATGTCACAATTAAATGAAAATGAAAATTGGGGATATATAATACATCACATAAATAAAAATCAGATGTGAATAAGATGGTTCCTGAATATTGTGCAAGAATAATTTCCCCATTGGGTAACTTGACAGAAATAGGGGATATTTTCTTGTAAGTAGAAAAATATTGGAGATTGGGGCATACATGATCACTAGCACCGGAATCTAAAATCCAAATAGATGTTAAAGAAGTGATTTAGTGATACTAGAGATCACATGGTAATCATGATATGAACTAAGTATCCTCAAAAAGTTGCATGACAGAAGATTGTTTGATAGGTACAGCAAAAGAAATGGCACAAGCAAACTTAATCTTAAACCAACAAGACCAACAAAAGTTAGATCACTTTCAATGGATGAGTAGCATGCTGGATCAAGCAACTTCTTGTGGGCAGGATGAGTATCTGCATAATAGTCTGAAAATTCTCCCAAGTTATCCTTATAGGCCATACCCAAGCAACGCAATCCCTTTGAACTCATCTCCATGAGTCTTAGAAGAAGTAGTTCCCTGCATTGCTCATCTATTGGAACCAGGGATCCATCAGCAAGTTGCACATGGAGGAAGATGACATTTCTTTCTCTTCCTACTTCCTGCCCCAGAAGAATTAGAATTAGAATTTATAAGAATTAGGATCAGTTTAGGATCAGATCTGCAATTCTGTTTTGTTAGTAGTTGTTCTGTTCTTATCAAGAATTAGTTACTGCAGATTTGGTTTGTTCTGTTACTTCTGTATTGCAGCCATGTGGGTCTTTTGCTCTCTATATAAAGCACTCTTCTTGTATCATATTACTATTTTTCAATGAAAAGCATTATTCAGCTATCCTATTATTTCCAATCATAATACTAGTCACTCTAGTAGGTTGCATTTGAGATAATATTTCCTTACAGTCCAGGATGATAGGATCAATAGCAGCTAGCTTTGTATTTCCATGGAGGCACTTAACTACCACTTCACCATTAGTTTCAATAATATAAACACAAAATGCTGCAACAAATAGTCCTACTAATATTTAATAACACTCTGGATGGTCCTGTTTCATGATCTATAATTTTTTTTTATTTCCTTTTGCTTGAATATCCTCTAATTGGAAAGTGTCCACTTATGCTTTTATTAGGTATGACACTTCTGCTCACCTATGGTTGGTATTAGAGTATTGTGTTGGAGGAAATTTGCTTTCCTTATTACGACAGGTACCCTGCATTTCATTGACTATATTTTGTGATCAAGTAATTAATGCCATAGTTTTGACTTTTGATGTGATGAACATTTCACTACATTGTAGTACCCCAATAGAAAACAATGTCTTCATCGCCTCCCCTCCCCTATCTGCATGAAATACAAACTTACTGGAATCAAGAAAGACAGCAAACAAAACCAGATTTTCTTGCACGTCCAAAACAGACTAAAATATTTGATAGATTAATGCTATAGCTAGAAAACATATAGTAAGGATTTTGACAAAATTCAAGAGTAGTTGTGAGATGAAATAAAATGTTAGAACCACTTATCCATCAAATTATCAAAAAGTATGTTCATGTGGGGCTTAACTCTTGTGTGATGTATAAATAAAGACTTCATGATCGATAAAATTCAGAGTATATATTCAGTATTCTATTCTTGCATTTTATTCCAATCTTTACTATCGCGTGAGTGATTTGCTGTTAGAGACTTTGAGTGTGAGTGTGCAATTTGGTTCCAACACGATGAAGAACCAATCTATTTATATTATATAAATTATGAAACAAGATTAGTATATTTTGTAATTCCGATTTCTGGATTTTCCATTGAATTGCTTCTTTCAATTACATTATGTTATTTAGTGATTTGCCATATCTTTTATGTTAAGGCGATAGGCATATTTCTTTTTGTGCACTTATCCTGTTTGTGAAAAATTTTCTTAGATTTTATGTTGCATCACTACTATTGTTCTTCCTTTTTTCTATTCCCCTAATAACTTTTTGTGAATATTAGACCTCATGATAGCACATAGGAGCTTTGGTTCTTCTTTTCATGGCTATCAACTCTTTTTCATGGCATAATCCTTCCATGTTTATACCACTCTAAAAAATTTGATCTCTTAATAATTTTTCAAAATGCAGAAACAGCTGTAGTTTTTATTTATGGCTTTACACTGATATGTTTTTTTATTTATTTTTCCATTTCAAACATTCCACCGATTTTGTTTGAAGAGACTTCACTTCTAGGCCTAGCAGGATTACATGGTTCACATTGGCTTTGTAGCATGGAGATTGAAGTCAGAACATCCAAGACTACTAACTGTGATTACTGCCATCTAGGTGGATAAGAATAAGTCCTCTAGAAGATGAAGGTGGTCCAAGCTGTAACTTGGTCGGCAAGTGTTCATTTCTAGCATAAAATCTTGGTTTTTGTTTTATCATAGTGTTTGAATAATATTGTATTGGTTTCTAACTGCATTAAAGTCCAGTGACTTAGACTCCACAGTCTCAAATAATTTGATTTTGACTGTTGCATGAGAAAGAATATGCACCTATACATATAATATATATATATATATATATATATATATATATTTATATATATATATATATATATATATATAATACTGTAACTTACCTAGCTAGCCCCGAAAGCAATCTTCAAAGTATTTATAATAAGCCAGTAATCATTGATTAAAAACTTTGTGAAAGTTAAGAAGTTTATTTTCCCACTAGCGCCTGTTGGAGACTAATCCAATATCCAATGTCCTAAAACAAACTATATATGTTTCTGCCTGCGTTATTACCAAACTGTCCCACCCTCATGTTTCTTAAGGATAACTCTTTTTTGGCTTCACGTCATATTATTGCCTCTTGATTAGTTATGAATTTAGTGTTATGTTTTTCTTTAGTGTTACATTTGATTAAAAATTCTTACACATGTCCAGTTTACCTCCTTTTTCACATTTTCTCAAGAGTAATTCCTACCATGACGGTGATTTAATCTTTTTAGCTGATTTTGTTTTTTCTAATTTTAGATATCAAAGCAAGTTATGTTTTCACTTCAACTTGCTTATAATAGTATGCAGGCGAATAGGAGATTCTCGACGGCAACGATGATGGAAGGGTCTTCGATAAGGATCAGACTCAAATTATTTGAAATCGTTCACCCTCTCTCCACGACCAATCTCACCAGGTTTTGCAACTTTCAACTCCATCATTTTCCTCATTCCTTTATGCTACGAAACCCTAACAATAATAGTAATCAATTCAATATAAGCTCGAAATCGAAATGCGATTCTTAGGCTTCGCGGAGGGACAGTGTTGTTTGCACCACCACCACCGGCACTCGTAGTTTTCATCGGAGACTCGTTGCTTCTTGAGCTAGCAAGAAGGTTTCTCATATGAGTTAATCCATTTTTTTAAAATTTTATTTGCGGTTGGTGTTATATATGTACAGATTCATGCATGTCATGTTGCAATCTTGAACTAGGAATTTTATTCCATTGTAGAATGATAAGAGGAACCCTTTGAATGCCGTGTGTAAGTGAATTAGAATAATCTGAGATGTAATTTTAATTTAGGTGTAAAATTCATGGTGTTCTTGAGACTGTGGCTAAGAATTGGAGGAAGCAACTTTGTTATTATGTGATGGAAGTTATGCATTTGTCGATTTGACTGATATAGGAAGCAACTGGGGTTTAATAGATTTGTTAACAGAAGCCTAAGACTAGTAAACTAGACAGAATAGTGATTCTATATTATAGTTATTGCTTATAGGAACTTAGAGCTTCTAGCAATTGAAGTGATGCAAAACATGATCGATGTTGAAGTAAACAAAATAATTTGCAGAGGGTACTTTGCTTATTAGTACAGGGTACTTTGTAAATTGTTCCACAAATATATTTCCTCTTGCTTATTAAGGCCTAGATATATCTTTAAAACCGTTGTCCTAATGTTACTAAACTCATCCTCTGTCTTTATTGTCTTAATGCATGTTCATCTTCAAGTTAAAGGTGTTGACTAATAGCTTTTGTTTGATGGATGGTTTGAAGTGAGCCTTTTATAGAATTCTATTAAATAAATTACATGGACTTTTAACTTGATCTTTTTTAAGAATGAAGACAGATTAGCTTTTGTCACAACTATCATTTTTATCTTTATTTATAACTTAAGTTTGAAATATAAGTGATATTTGATCATTAATCATTATAATACTTATATTACTATGCATATTTGACCAATCACTTGGTTAATTACTTTACTTCTCTAGTACAGCCTACTTTAGTCACTAGCTAAGTAGAAATCTTTCTGATATATCAAGTATCTTGTATTATTAGCACGAGTAGAGGAAATCTAGAAAATGGTTAAATTCTTAATTATTGGATTTTGATGTCAGCCCAACTTATAGAATGATGGATTTTATTTTAATCAGCCTAATTATTTATAATTTTTCTTTCTGTTCAGAAGAGGCATCCTTAAATTTCTCAAGTTAGAAAGATCAACTCTACCTACCAAGAAGCTTGGACTAAGGAGGCTAATGATATACTTTTACTAAAGTTTTTGTATTTCATGTATTGAATTTAAAGAAAAGCATGGAGAAAATAACTTTGAACCTCAGTTACCTTTTTTGATTTGCAGCTGGCCGCTTTGGATTTATGCCATAGTCTGCACCTTTGTGAACATCCATGGTAATTTTCCTTCTTCACTGTTGAAGATGCGTTGATTGTTAGTGTCTTTGATTGATTTCCTCAGATATTCATGTTTTTAAATTTGCAGGTCTGAATATATACTTCTGGCTCTCATTTATCCCTGCAATAGTATGTATATTTTGGTTTCATATTTCAATAAATCAAAATGAAACAGTTCAGTGGAAATTATTTTCGTTCACATCTGATTTCTCTACACGTAAAAGCTTGTCATGTTAATACGGACAAAACTTCAACATGTTGTATCCACTTTAGCACTTGAAATCATGGAGCAAACAGGTCCATCTGCTAGGACACAAGTAAAGCCACATGATGAACTTTTTTGGTTCTAAAAACCAGATAGTGTTATGGCTGATACAATGTGATATTTCAGGTAAAATTTATTAACACCTTATTTGTAGTCTGGTCATTCTGCATTGTTGTTTCTTGTTCTTATTTTTTCTACTGTTCGTGCAGAATGCCTTGGAAATGGCAACTTTTATTTGGACATTCGTAGATGTTATTGGTTGCTTGATAAGTATGTATATCAATGTTTAACTTGACTCTTAAGGCCCCAATTCCAATATGTTATGCATGCCCATATTTCTGAACTTAGAATTAGTAATGATGGTTATCTCTCGCATATTTTTGACTCAACAATAAAAAAAGTCTGCAAATAGTAATGTGACTTACGATTGTTGCTATTATTTTCTTTTCAGGAGTTTGGAGCACATAGTCCTTGTTCGTTATCGTGAAACTCGGGAGGTTGTGTTAATCATTTTATTTCTTCCTTTTTCCTTTCAAAAATTTAATTTCACTGCACAAAAGAAGGTTTGCTATGTGCATGTTGCTTTGCCCGATAGAAAGACCATATATATTTACCGTCACATATTCTTTAGTCAGTTTGTGATCCTTATATCAGTGATGTAGTTTTAGGCATTCAAAGATGTCTAGATACACAAATTTATGTCTATAAGAAAAATGTCTCACAACAACCATGTTTTCCAATTAATGATTGGAAATTTCATTTATTCTGTGTGTGAAATGCAGAGTTTTTTTGGTGGTTTTGTGAAGCATCTTGTATAGTGTTGCTTACCATTACATGTGTTTGAGAGTATCCCAAGTCCCACATTGGATATGTGCCACTCTGCTGTACCACTTAATGAATTAAACTTGGCTTTCTAACATTAGTTAGATTGTGGTTTATGATACAGTTGCAAGGTTCTCCTGCCACGCCTTTAAATTCAAATTCAAGATCTGTCTCTGATCCAACTGCACCGTGGATTTTATTAGAAGACTTAGATTCTGGGACCAACAGTGCTTATACTGATGGTGAGAAACAACTTTTAGATGATTGCAGTCTATCTTCTTACAAGTTAAACTCTTGAAACATTGGGATCTTTTAAAACAGATGATGATGTGGGTTTTGTTAGGAAAAAATGAGAAGCGGGATAGTTACTTGAGAGAAAAGAAAATATGCAATTAGCATATCTATACAGCACATTATCATTCCGCCCATGATAGGACCTCATATGTGGACTTGGGTCCAAATGGGCCAATAGCTCAGCATTCATCTAGTGCTGAGAGTGTGTTGCTGAGGTGGCGGAGAGAGAGAGTGATGAGAGTAAGGTGTGTGAGGGGGTTTCTGTTATATGGGGATTGTGTATGGGGAGAAAGAGTATCTAGAAAGATCATTTTGAGTAAATATGGGCAAAGAGCTTGCTCTTTGTAGGAGCTTTGCTCTGTGGCAGTAGGAGGTTTCCTCCACTGTAATTTCTCTTTTTCTGCTTTAATACTACCATTTTCAAGTTTAATACTGTTTCATTTCTCTCTTTCAATACGGGTTCCTAATTGCCCACCTCCATGATTTGTGTCTTTTGCCCATCTTTCTAAAGGAAGCCTTTAAATAAGAGTCTTCTTGTTTATTAATTGTGATGCTATATGTATTCAGTTACTGTTTTTTCTGTCATGGATACTGTAGCTTTCTATCCTTGACTAGGTATGTATATTACCATCTCTCTCTCTTTTTTTGTGGAGATAAACAGGGCTTAATGACAATTTAACAGTCAAAAGTCATGAAATGAGGCTTCACGAGATTAATTCACTTGAATGGGATGACCTAGTGGTTTCAAATGAAAACACCTCTACTAAACCTACTGAAGGTAATTTTTGTGCTTAAGCAAAATCAGTCACTTGTTGCAAAGGAACCTTATTATTTTTCTAAATTTTTCTGATTTGCATAATATTAAGGAGTGAAGATATGCTTCTAATTTTTCTGATTTGCATAATATTAAGGGAACTCATTTGTGATAGAAACCAGAATTACTCTGCTCAATGAAACAGTAATTAGAACAAAAATGAAAGAGAAGAGTGTTTGTATTATTGATCAAAAGAGGGAGTTACAGGGGAAGGCTATTCCTCTGCCACATAGCTCAGCTCCTATAGAGAGCTAGTGCTCTCTTTCCATAACAAACTTAATGATTCACAAAAGATACCCCACTCACACACCCTCATCCTATTTGTTACGTGATTCCCAAAAACCGTTACCACTGCCTTTTCTCTCTCACAAAGACCTCATATTTTCCCGCACTCCCTTTGTCTTTTCTAGTGTAAACCTTCCAGACCTTAGGCCCATGTGACAATTGTTGAACCAATTGTTCTTGTGGGCTTGCTAGTTTGTTTTGGGCTCTAACACCGCCAGTCTCTTCAAAATCAGCCTTGTCCTCAAGGGTGAAGTGTGGGAACCGACTTTGATTTGTGAATTCCTCCTCCCAAGTAGCCTCTTCCGCGGATCTTCCCTTCCAATGTACCAGCACTTGGCGAACACTGCCACCGTCTTTGTTGACGCTTCGATGCAAGAACAGCAATGGTTCAAACATCTCCGGGTAATCTCCTCCCATTCTTGATGGCAATTCCTTCTCAACATCAGAACTTCCCACAGCTTTCTTCAGCAGAGATGCATGAAAAACCGGATGTATTTTGGAGGTAGCAGGGAGTTTGAGCTTGTACGCCACTGCCCCCAAACGCTCTAACGCTTGGAAAGGCCCATAGTACCTTGCTGCTAGCTTGGCATTAATCCGTGAAACCACTGATTGCTGTCTATGAGGTCGAAGCTTCAGAGAAACCCATTCTCCCACTTCGAAACTCCTTTCTTGTCTCTTATTATCAGCCTGGTCTTTCTTCCTCCCTTGTGCCCGACGTAAATGGTGTTTCAATTGTCTAAGGGCCTCATCACGATCAACCAAATCACGCTGAGCAGCTTCTACCTTTGTTTCCCCTTTTACCTTGTGATCATGGGGGGTTTTCGGCCATAGACCACTTCAAAGGGTGTAACCCCTGTAGTGACATGATAAGTAGTGTTATACCAGTATTCAGCCCAGTGCAGCCATTGGAGCCAAGTGCGGGGCTGATCTGATATAAACAACAACAACAACAACAACTAAGCCTTATCCCACTAGGTGGGGTCGGCTACATGGATCATACGGCGCCATAATGTTCTATCATGAATCATGTTAATAGTTAAATCATTGGCAAATATTTCTTGATAGTTTCTCCTATAGTTTTTCTTGGCCTACCTCTGCCTCTAGCGATTGGATTGCCCTCCACCTGGTCCACTCTCCTTATTGACATAAAACAGTGCAAAAATGTTTCCAGGTACCTATTCACCACTTCCGTTTGTCCGTCCGTTTCTGGATGGTATGCAGAACTCATTTTGAGGTGAGTTCCTTCTAACTGGAAAAGCCCTTTCCAACAATTATTTACAAAAATCGGGTCCCGATCATTAACAATAGCTGTGGGAATTCCATGCAACCGAACGACCTCCTTGGCAAAAACTTCAGCTATCACTCTTGCAGTGTAGGGGTGCTTTAAAGGAATGAAATGGCTGTATTTTGAAAGCCTGTCCACTACGACAAAAATATCTTCAAACCCTTTAGACTTTGGCAACCCAGTTATGAAATCCATAGATACTGCCAAGTATGAGGGGTTGGAGAAGACCCCCAGGAGATGCTGCCAAGTATTTCTGCGATAAGTTCTGTAAAAACCCGAATGTCCTCCTTGAGGAGAGGCATGGAACTCTTGCAGCAGCTTGGGAATCCACAACGAAGGAGCAGAAATGACCAATCTGTTTTTGTACAGCAATACCCCATTTTTATATTCAGACTCTGGTCTGGTTCCTGTACCCCTCTTCAAATCTTCAATAATTTTCAGCAAGGTGGCATCCTTGTGTACCTCCTCCATAACCTGATCACTTTCTTCCCATATAGGATAGGACACCAAAGCACACATCTCCCCTGTTTCACTCAACCGAGACAACACATCAGCTCCCCTATTTTCTGAACCCGGTTTGTATATAATGTCAAACCTGTATCCTAACAACTTGGCTGCCCAATTTTGTTGATCCATAGTAGAAATCCGCTGCTGCAGTAGTTGTTTGAGGCTTCTGGTCTGTAGAAACCTGTTGAATATAATTAATATATGGACGGTGGATTTATGTGGACGGTGGAGTCTCATCCATTGTATTCTTATGATTCATTGTATATTTCTCCTAGGACTTAGTATAGACTTTTATTGTTCTAGGAATCAATTCTAGAGTCAAGTGTATATATCTTGCACTCCTATTCATTATCAATACAAGTAAAAGTATTCAGTTTTCATATTCAAGTTGGTACCAGAGCTCTCTTCGTTCCTGGTTAGTGTTGTTTGGGGTTCAGCTACAGTGCTGACCCACCGTGTTGTTTGGGGTTCGGCTACAGTGCTGACCCATCGTTTTTTTTAGTTGTCCGGTGACCGGAGTAACACCGGCAACCACCTCAGAAGTCGCCGACCGGAAGTCCCACCGAGCGCCGCCTCCATATTCGCCTCCACACTCCCTCACGCGCCACCGCCAAAATCTCCACTCTCCGGCACGTGTGACCCACGCACCACCTTCCCGGTCGTCTTTTTCGCCGTCGCTTGCACTGCCGTGTTAGCCGTCTCCTCCCGGTTCTGTTCTGCCCCTGTTTGGTTTGTGGGTCTGTCGTTGTGCTACCCCTTCTTTGAATCTTGAGGTTGTTTGTATACAGTTGCCCTTCTTCCATGGCAAAGAAGAACAGCTTGAGCCCCTGTTTGATTTTTGGGTCCCCCACCATTACTACCAAGTCAGACGAAGATCATCTACTTTCGATCAGTGAGTATAAGGAGTATCTTCAATTTAAAGCCACTCAACAGGCTTTTTCTTCGGTTTTTCCTTCGGCCACCATTGCTCACACTGGTAACTCTAAAGTTTGACTCTCTCAATCTACATCTGTTGGATCTTGGATTTTAGACTCTGGTGCTTCTGATCACCTAGCTGGTAATCCTTCTCTTTTCTCTAAATTGCCATTCCCTGAAACATCTCACGGTATTACTCTTGCCGATGGGTCTAAAGCACAAGCCGCTGGTATTGGTCAAGCTTCACCTCTTCCATCCTTACCTTTAAATTCAGTCTTCTTTGTACTGGATTGTCCCTTTAATTTAATTTCAATTAGCCAAATTACTCGTACTCTAAATTGTTCCATAACCTTTAATTCTGATTCCTTTGTTATACAGGACCGGAGTACGGGACAAACGATTGGATCTGGATCTGGATCTGGATCTGGATCTGGATCTGAATCACAGGGCCTCTACTATCTTCGATCTTCCTCATCCACCGTATGTGCTGTTTCAGAGTCTGTCGATCTCTTACATCGTCGTATGGGTCATCCAAGTCTAGAAAAATTAAAGCAGATGGTCCCTCATCTTTCACATTTGAAGACTTTGAACTATGAGTCATGTCAACTTGGAAAACATGTTAGAGTATCTTTTCCTAGTAGTGCCAGTAGTCGAACTATGTCTCCTTTTGATATTATCCACTCTGATGTTTGGGGTCCTAGTCGTATTCCTACTGTTCGAGGATATAGGTATTATGTAACTTTCATTGATGATTTCTCAAGATGCACTTGGTTATTTTTAATGAAAAATCGTCCTGAGTTATTTGATGTCTTTCAAACCTTTACAAATAAAGAATCAGTTTGGAAAAACAAATCATATTTTGCACAGTGATAATGCAAAAGAATATTTTTCCGCATCTTTTAAATCCTTTTTGAGTTCTCATGGCATCATACATCAGTCCAGTTGTCCTCACACACCACAGCAAAATGGTGTTGCTGAACGCAAACATCGTCATCTTGTTGATACAGCTCGGACTCTTTTAATAAATGCCAATGCACCCTTGAAGTTTTGGGGTGACGCTGTTCTTACGACTTGTTATTTGGTAAACGAATTCCATCCTCTTTTTTGGGTAATAAACTCCCTCACTCTATTTTATTTCTTAACGATTCTCTTCCCCCTAGTGTGTTTGGTTCTACCTGTTTTGCCCATGATCTTTCTCCTGGTCGTGATAAGTTGTCTGCATGGGCTGTTAAATGTGTCTTTCTTGGGTATTCTCGAGTGCAAAAGGGATATCGATGTTATTGTCCCTCTACACATCGCTTTTATGTATCTGCAGATGTTGCATTTTTTGAAGATACCCCTTACTTTGTCACATCAGCTACCTCTGACTCTACTCCATCTCAGGTACTGCCCATTCCTCAACTTGCACAGCCACAGGATGACCGCCCGTTTCATCGATATGGTATTTTTTATGAGCGTCGGGCTCTGAAAGTTTCTGAGATCACACCCAGTATAGTAGTCGACATCGCCCCTCACAAAAGAAAAAGGGTAGATATAGTAGTCGACACCGAAGATTCTCCCCCTTCACAACCTCCTTCCTTACAACTTCTTTCATGTTTGGGTTGAGTCTTTGTTGTGGTTGTCTGATCGGCTTGACGTTTTCCTCCAAAAGGATTTTGTGCACACAAAATGAGGGATCCTCCTGATTCAGCTCCCGCTCCAATCGCTTCTCCCACTGCGGTCCAACCAGTCGCTTCCGCTGACTTACCAATTGCCCTTCGCAAACGTAATCGTTCTACTCTTAATCCCCATCCAATTTACAATTTCCTTAGTTACCATCGATTATCTCCTTCCCATTATGCCTTTGTATCTGCCTTGTCATCTGTTACCATTCCCAAGAATGTTTAGGAAGCACTATCTCATCCAGGATGGCGACAGGCAATGATTGATGAGATGACGGCTTTGGAATCTAATCATACATGGACCCTTGTTTCCCCTCCTGCTAGGAAATCAGTAGTTGGCTGTTGATGGGTATTTACAGTTAAAGTTGGTCCTAATGGGCAGGTGGATCGCTTGAAATCCCGACTGGTCGCAAATGGGTACACTCAGATCTATGGTCTGGATTACGGTGATACTTTTTCTCCCGTTGCTAAGATGGCATCTGTTCGTTTGTTCTTGTCGATGGCCGCCATGAGACACTGGCCATTATACCAGCTGGATATTAAAAATGCATTCTTACATGGTGATCTGGAGGAGGAAATCTATATGGAACAACCACCTGGGTTTGTTGCTCAGGGGGAGTCAGATCTTGTTTGCAGGTTACAGAAGTCCTTGTATGGCTTAAAACAGTCACCACGCGCTTGGTTTGGGAAGTTCAGTAACATCATCCAGCAGTTTGGCATGATTCGTTGCGAGGCAGACCATTCTGTATTCTTTAAATGCTCATCCTTGAATAAACGTATTTGTCTCGTGGTGTATGTGGATGATATTGTTATTACAGGTGACGATCAAGAAGGCGTTAAGGAATTGAAGCAACACTTGTTTAAACATTTTCAAACCAAAGATCTTGGACAATTGCGATATTTTCTTGGGATTGAAGTAGCCCAATCAAGAACAGGTGTTGCCATTTCTCAGAGGAAATATGCCCTTGAAATTCTTGATGAAACAGGGATGCTAGATTGTAAACCTGTCGATACTCCTATGGACCCAAATGTAAAGCTTCTACATAATGAGGGGGAGCCCCATCCTGACCCAGGCAGATATAGAAGATTAGTTGGGAAGTTAAATTATCTCACCATGACTCGACCTGACCTTGCTTTTTCGGTTAGTGTTGCAAGTCAGTTTCTCAACTCACCATGTGACAGTCATTGGAATGCTGTTGTTCGGATCCTAAGATATATCAAGGAATCACCTGGTAAAGGGATTGTTTATATGGACAGGGGTCATACTAATATCATGGGGTATACATATGCAAATTGGGCAGGCGATGCTAGTGATAGGAGGTCTACTTCAGGCTACTGTGTGCTTATTGGAGGTAATCTGATTTCATGGAAAAGTAAGAAGCAGAATATTGTTGCAAGATCAAGCACAGAAGCAGAGTATCGTGCTATGGCTAATACTACTTGTGAACTCCTATGGCTAAAATATTTGCTCCAAGAGTTGAAGTTTTGTGAGATAGGTCCTATGGAACTTGCTTGTGACAACCAATCAGCATTGTATCTTTCTTCAAATCCTATCTTCCATGAAAGAACCAAGCATATAGAAGTTGATTGTCCCTGCATCCGGGAAAAGATCCTCTCGAGCATCATTAAGACTTCCTTTGTGGGTACTAGAGATCCGCTTGCAGATATGATGACTAAGTCTTTACGGGGTCCTAGAATAGCATACATATGTGACAAGCTGATTGCATCAGACATATATGCTCCAACTTGAGGGGGAGTGTTGAATATAATTAATATATGGACGGTGGATTTATGTGGACGGTGTGGACGGTGGAGTCCTATCCATTGTATTCTTATGATTCATTGTATATTTCTCCTAGGACTTAATATAGACTTTTATTGTTCTAGGAATCAAGTCTAGAGTCAAGTGTATGTATATCTTGCACTCATATTCATTATCAATACAAGTAAAAGTATTCAGTTTTCATATTCAAGTAAACCGTAAAGTGCCTTCCCAACAAATAAGGCCTCCAATGTTGAATGGCCAACACTACCGCCATCAATTCTTTTTCGTAAGCTGACTTAGACAAATTCCTTTCACCCAAAGCTTTGCTGAAAAATACGATAGGCCTCCCATTTTGCATCAGAATGGCACCCACCCCAAGTCCCTTGGCATCACACTCTATTATAAGTTCTTTAGTGAAATCAGGTAGAGCAAGAACAGGGGCTGTAGTCATTTTTGTTTTCAACAATTCAAATGATGCCTGTGCTTTTGGTCCCCACTTAAACCCTTCTTTCTTAGTAAGCTCAGTTAAAGGCCTCGCAATCTTGCCATAGTCTTGTATAAACTTACGATAGTAACCGATTAAGCCCAGAAACCCCCTGACTCCTTTAACATTTTTTGGAATTGGCCTTTGAATTACGCTTCTGATCTTGCTATGATCCATAGTGACCACTTCCTTAGATATTAGGTATCCCCAATACTCCACTGTGGACTGCACAAACTGACATTTTTTCTGATCAGCCACCAATTTCGATCTTTGCAGCAACTCTAACACCTCTGCTAAGTGTATTAGATGTGTCACCCAATCCGGGCTGTAAACTAGGATGTCATCGAAGAACACAAGTACAAACTTCCTTAACATGGGCCTAAAAATATCATTCATTAGAGCTTGAAAAGTTGATGGTGTGTTCATTAACCCAATAGGCATCACCAAATATTCGTAATGCCCCTCGTGGGTTCTAAAAGCGGGTTTGTGCACATCTTCCTCCTTAACTCTAACTTGATGATATCCCGACTTTAGACCAGCTTACAGAAAAATTGAGTGCCATGCAACTCATCTAACAACTCATCAATTACAGGAATGGGGAATTTGTCGGGTACAGTTACCTTGTTTAGAGCTTGGTAGTCCACACTCATTCTCCACGTCTCATCTTTCTTTTTAACCAAAATGACCGGGCTGGAGAAAGCACTCTGAATGTATCTGATTACTCCAGAATTCAGCATCCCTTGAACCTGCTTTTCAATTTCGTTTTTATGATAATGAGGGTAGCGATAGGGCCTCACATTCACTGGCCCTTGTCCCTCAAATAATGTGATAGCATGCTCTTTTCCTCTCCTCGGCGGTAACCCTTTAGGTTCCTTGAACACCTCTGCATATTGGGCTAGCAACCTCTCAATTTCTCCCTGCTGTTTCACATCAATACCCCCATGTGTTTCTGTCCTTGCTGAATTGTTAGTAAATTGGACTTCTGTAGAAAAACGTAGGCCCCCAATCATCCCTTTTTTCCTCCCCAAGATACTTTGCAAGGCTGTTTGCGCTGTGTACTGTCCCCTCTCTCCTCTTACTTCAACCCATTTGCCATTTAAATGTGTAGAAAGTGTATTTCCTTACTTTCATTACTTGGTCAAAAAGAGTTATTACAAGGCTATATGTACAACATACACAAATGGGCTTATGGGCCTACTACCTAACATTCTGACACTCCCCCTCAAGTTGGAGCATGTAGATTATATGCATCCAGCTTGTTACAAATAAACTCAATCCGGGGGGCCCGAAGAGATTTAGTGAAAATATCAGCTAGTTGATTATTAGAACTAATGTAACTAGTGACAATACAACCAGATATAACTTTTTCTCTAATAAAATGACAATCCACTTCAATATTTTTGGTCCTCTCATGAAAAACCGGGTTGGAAGCAATATGAAGAGCAGCTTGATTATCACAAAACAACTCCATTTGAGAGAGCTCTATAAATTTCAGCTCATGAATTAATTGCTTGATCCAGATAAGCTCACATGTGACCAAGGCCATAGCACGATACTCAGCCTCAGCGCTAGATCTAGCTACAACCTCCTGCTTCTTACTTTTCCAGGAGACAAGATTACCTCCTACAAGAACACAGTATCCTGAGGTAGAACGTCTATCAGAGGGAGATCCAGCCCAATCAGCATCCGAATAACCAATCACATGGGAATGACCTTTGTTTTCATACAATAAACCTTGACCGGGAGATCCTTTAACATACCTCAAAATACGAACAACTGCATTCCAATGACTATCATGGGGAGACTGAAGGAATTGACTCACCACTGAAACAACAAACGAAATGTCTGGATGAATGATGGTAAGATAATTAGCTTACCAACTAGTCTCCGATACCTACCCGGATCACTCAATGGCTCCCCCTGACCAGGAAGAAGTTTAACATTAGGATCCATAGCAGAGTCAATCGGTTTACAGTCTGACATGCCAGTTTCCTCAAGAATGTCCAATACATATTTCCTTTTTGAGACAACGACGTCACATTTAGATTGAGCCACTTCAATACCCAAAAAGTATTTAAGTAAGCCCAAGTCCTTGGTCTGAAAATGATGAAACAAGTGTTTCTTCAACTTTTCAATGCCATCTTGATCATCTCCCGCTATGACAATATCATCAACATAAACTACCAAATAGATGCACCTTCCCTGAGAGTTATGCCTATAAAAGACTGTATGATCAGAATCACAGCAAGACATTCCAAATTCTTGAATAACAGTGCTAAACCTTCCAAACCAGGCACGAGGAGATTGCTTCAAACCATAAAGAGAACGGCGAAGTTTACAAACCAAATTAGACTCCCCCTGAGCAACAAAGCCAGGCGGTTGCTCCATATAAATCTCCTCATGAAGCTCACCATGAAGAAATGCGTTCTTAATATCAAACTGAAACAAGGGCCAAGAACGGATGGCAGCTATTGCCAAGAATAAACGAATAGATGACATCTTAGCAATGGGAGAGAAGGTATCTGTGTAGTCTTGGCCATAAACCTGAGTGTACCCTTTAGCAACAAGGCGGGCCTTAAGGCGATCAACCTGACCATCGGAACCAACTTTAACAGTGAAAATCCAACGACAAGCTACAGGAGTTTTACCTGGAAGGAGATGGACCAACTCCCAAGTACCATTAGTATGAAGTGCAGTCATCTCATCCACCATTGCCTGACGCCTTCTTGGATGTGAAAGTGCCTATAAAAGACTGTATGATCAGAATCACAACGAGACATTCCAAATTCTTGAATAACAGTGCTAAACCTTCCAAACCAGGCACGAGGAGATTGCTTCAAACCATAAAGAGAACGGCGAAGTTTACAAACCAGATTAAACTCCCCCTGAGCAACAAAGCCAGGCGGTTGCTCCATATAAATCTCCTCATGAAGCTCACCATGAAGAAATGCATTCTTAATATCAAGCTGAAACAAGGGCCAAGAACGAATGGTAGTTATTGCCAAGAATAAACGAATGACATCTTAGCAATGGGAGAGAAGGTATCTGTGTAGTCTTGGCCATAAACCTGAATGTACCCTTTAGCAACAAGGCGGGCCTTAAGGCGATCAACCTGACCATCAGAACTGTTGAAAGACTTGGACATAATTTAGATAACAATATTTGTGAAATGCTTGAATGAATCTTCTATTCATCATACTTGATATATATATACACTAAACAGTAAATACACTTTACAATTTACAAGGAAATTTAATTCCTAGGAACATAGTTAAGCTCACACCGTCCTCACCGTCCACACCGTCCAACTAATATCAACAGTCCCCCTCAAGCTGGAGCATATAAATCAAATGCTCCAAGCTTGGAGAAAATATTTTGAATTCTTGGTTCTCTTAGAGATTTTGTAAAGACGTCTGCCAGTTGATCATTAGAGCTAACAAATTCGGTGACGACTTCTCTAGAAAGGACTTTCTCTCGGACAAAATGACAATCGATCTCGATATGTTTAGTTCTCTCGTGAAATACTGGATTGGAAGCTATATGGAGGGCTGCTTGGTTATCACAACATAGCTTCATTTGTTGAGTATCTCCAAACTTCAATTCCTAAAGAAGTTGTTTAATCCAAATGAGCTCACACGTGGCTATCACCATGGCTCTATATTCAGCCTCTGCACTAGACCTTGCAACAACATTTTGTTTCTTATTCTTCCACGAGACAAGGTTTCCTCCAATAGACACACAATACCCTGAAGTGAAACGCCTATCAATAGGTGATCCTGCCCAATATGCATCGCAAAATCCAACTACTTGAGTGTTTCCTTTGTCTTCATAAAGTAGTCATTGTCCTGGTGTCTTTTTAATGTATCTCAGGATTCGTATTACTGCATCCCAATGATCATTATGAGGAGACTGCATGAATTGACTCACCACTCCAACAGCAAAGGAAATATCTGGCCTTGTAATAGTGAGATAGATGAGCTTCCCAACCAATCTCCGATATCTTTCTGGATCGGAATAAGGCTCCCCCTGGTTGGGTAGCAGTTTTTGATTTGGATCCATAGGACTATCAACTGGTCGACAATCCAACATACCAGTTTCTTTAAGTATATCTAACACATACTTCCTTTGTGAGATGATAATCCCGTCTTCTGACTGAGCAACTTCAATTCCAAGAAAGTATTTTAGCTTTCCCAAATCTTTTGTCTGAAAGTGACTAAATAGGTGTTGCTTTAGCTCAGCAATTTTTTTCTGGTCATTTCCCGTGATGACTATATCATCTACATAGACCACCAAGTAAACACATTTATCTGGAGAGGTATGGCAGTAAAAAACTGAATGGTCAGCTTCACTACGTTTCATCCCAAAAGCTTGAACAACTGAGCTGAATTTTCCAAACCAAGCTCGTGGGGATTGTTTGAGTCCATAAAGAGACCGTCGCAGTTTGCAAACCAAGCTAGACTCCCCCTGAGCAACAAATCCAGGTGGTTGCTCCATATAAATCTCCTCTTCTAATTCTCCATGCAGGAATGCATTTTTAATATCCAACTGGTACAGTGGCCAATGACGGATGGCGGCTATGGCAAGAAATAGTCGAACAGAAGTAATTTTAGCCACAGGAGAGAAAGTATCTCCATAATCAAGGCCATAAATCTGGGTATAACCTTTGGCTACCAATCGAGCTTTGAGACGATCAATCTGTCCATCGGCCCCAACTTTTATAGCATAAACCCACCGACAACCAACAGGTTTCTTGCCTGGAGGAAGAGGAACTAACTCCCATGTACCATTATGCTCCAAAGCCTGCATTTCATCAATCATGGCTTGTCGCCATCCTGGATGATCAAGTGCTTCACAAAAATTTTTAGGAAGAGTAACAGAAGATAAAGAAGACACAAAAGAATGATAAGAAGGAGAGAGACGATGATAACTTAAGAAGTTATAAATAGGATGGGGATTACGTGTGGACCGAGTACCTTTCCTAAGAGCAATGGGCAAGTCATGATTATCCTCAGGTAGGTCCGTAGTCGGGTTGTCTGCTGAAGTAGGACATGATTCAACTGGTCTTTCAGTACCTTCAAGTTCTGTATTGGGAATTCGTGGACGACGCCGATATAGGATGGGTGATCTGTGAGTCTGTTCAGGTGGAGGATTGACAGGAATATCTACAGAAGAATCGACAGTTGACTCTGATTCCTGCAAAGGTGATGGACCAAGATAGGGAATAGGAAAAACTTCATGAAGAGTATTAGACTCAACGATGGAGGGCGAGAAATATGACTTTTCTTCAAAAAAAGTTACATCTGCCGTGATATAATAACGATTGTGAACTGGAGAGAAACAGCGGTAGCCTTTCTGTAATCTGGAATATCCAAGGAAAACACATTTGATGGCTCTAGCAGCAAGCTTATCAAGACCTGGAGACAAATCATGAACAAAACAAGTGCATCCAAAAATACGTGGCGCAACATGAAATAGTGGTTCTTTAGGAAACAAGATGGAATGTGGAATTTTATTTTCAATAGAGGAAGAAGGCATCCGATTTATCAGAAAAGCAGTCACAAAAACAAAGATCACCCCAATGTCGGACAGGTGTATTTGCATGAAGTAATAATGTCCGAGCAGTCTCAACAATATGTCTGTTCTTCCTTTCGGCAATGCCATTCTGTTGAGGGGTATGAGGACAAGAGGATTGATGGAGAATGCCCTGTGATGACAAAAAAGAAGAAATAGCAGAAGAAAAATATTCTTTTGCATTATCACTTCTAAAGATCTTAATTGTCTTATCAAATTGAGTTTTTATTTCATTAACAAAAGAAGTGAGAATGGACAAAATTTCAGAACGTTCTTTCATTAAGAACACCCAAGTACATCGAGAAAACTCATCAATGAAGGTAACAAAATATCTATACCCCATAGAAGAGACACGACTAGGGCCCCATATATCAGAATGAATAATTGAAAAAGAAGAATCAACACGACTTTCAAGATGTCTAACAAAAGAAGAACGAACATGTTTTCCTAGCTGACATGACTCACAGGTGAAAGTCTTTATTTTGTCAAGGCTTGGAACCATTATTTTTAATTTAGCTAAATGTGGGTGTCCCAAGCGCTCATGAAGGAGTTTTGGTGATGTGGCAGCACTGCAAACCCAAGCAGGATTAGGCTTAAGGTAGTAAAGACCATGAGATTCATGTCCTACGCCAATCGTTCGACCCGTACCACGTTACTGAACAATTATGAGAACGAGTAAGTTGGCTGAGAGATATTAAATTGAAAGGACAACCAGGTATGAACAAAACCGATTTTAAAGACAGAGAAGAAGAGGGTGATACATGACCAATTCCTTTTGCTGCAACTCTAGAACCATCAGCTAGGGTAATGAAATGAGGAATTTCAGGAGGAGAAATGGATGAAAATAAAGAACCATTACCAGCACCTGAATCAATTATCCATGGACTTTGATCATTACCAGATCTAGAAACACAAGCAATAGAGTTATGAGCTCCTATAGCAGACGATGTTTGAGATTCCTAGGCAGCCTTTGGCTGGAGGTACTCTAGGTAATCAGCTTCTGAAAATTTTCTCTCTGGTGTTTCAGACTTAGAAATATTCACGGATTTTCCGGGGAATCCATGAAAGGAGTAGCAAGTGTCTTGAGAATGGCCCATTCGTTTGCAATAGGAACACTGAGGGCGACCTCCTCTTCCACCTCGTCCTCCTCTGTTTGGTCCTCCTCTGTTTGCATGACCTCCTCTCCCCCCTCGATTGGAAACCATGGCAGAAGTTTCAAAATCGCAACTGAATTTCCTTCTGTTCTTGATGAGGGAACCCGAAGGAGTCGAGTAATCAGATTTTCTAATGAAGGAACTTCTTGGCCAGTTAAGACTTGATCGCGAACATGATCAAAATCCGGATGCATTCCTCGTAGAATCAACACCATATACAGGTTATCAAGTTTCTTCTTCATGTCTTCGAGTTTATCAGCTTCCAAGGATAATTTTAACTCCTCAACTGCTGATTGGGCTTTCGAAACATAGGCAACCATGTCATGATCAGTTTGTTTAAGAGTGGCCAATTTTTGGGCAGCATCATACAATCGTTGAATGTCATTAGCAAAGACACTTTGAGCCTTTTTCCAGAAAGAGTGACAAGTTTTGAAGGCTCTGAAATTTGTGAGGATGGCTGGCTCCACAGATTGCCACAAGAGAGCACAAAGTTGATAGTCAAGTTTCTTCCATTGCTCACAATTTTCTTCTGAAATTTTCTCTGAGGACTTTTCCAGATGTTCATAATATCCTTGACCAAGAAACCAAAGTTCTACAGAGGCTGACCATGCAAAATAATTTTTACCATTCAATTTCTTTGAAGTAATTGTAGGCGTTCCAGAGATGGAGAAGGCAGGACCATCATTTTTCTGTGAGGTAGAAGCCATCTTAACACCTGAGAATGAGAAGAGACCAGCAGCAGCAAGGAACCAGAAACGAAAAAAAAAAAGACCCACTTGTCAAAGAGTCGGAGAATCGAAGAACCGACCCCCTAGACAGGAAGAGGAGACGCCGGCGAGCAGATCTGGGCGAGCGTGCGGTGGCTCCGACGTCAGGAAGGTGGCGCGTGGTTTGCACGCGCCGACAAGGAGGAGTGCGTGTGGAGGCGCGTGGGGACGTTTCCGGCGACGAGTCTCCGGTGGACGGCCGATCGGTGGCTGCTGAGTGGTTTTCTGGCGGAAGTGGATACTGGGCTGGCCAGTGACGGGGACTTGGGGACCTTGAGCTTGCTGTTTGGGTATATGGAAAGAGATGTGTTCGTTAAAAAACTGGGTTTTGCTGACCAGAAGCAGAAACCTTAAAGGACAACCAACCTGGCTCTTGATACCATTTTGAAAGACTTGGACATAATTTAGATAAACCGCAATTAAGGCGGATTTCCAACAAGAACCCACTTTAACAGTGAAAATCCAACGACAAGCTACAGGAGTTTTACCTGGAGGGAGATGGACCAACTCCCAAGTACCATTAGTATGAAGTGCAGTCATCTCATCCACCATTGCCTGACGCCATAGTGGTGTTAGGAATAGAAACAGGAGACAAAGAGGATATAAAAGCACAATATGGAGTGGACAAGCGATGGTAACTAAGAAAGTTATAAATAGGATGAGGATTGCGAGTGGAACGAGTACCTTTTATAATGGGAATGGGTAGATGATCACTAGGCGATGGATCTGCAGTAAGAGGAGGTGCTGGAGCAGGAAATGAGTCAGGAGGGACTGTATGGGGAGCATCACCAACTATGCGACCTCTGCGATGAAAAACCTGTAAGGGCCTGGGGGCAGTGGTGACTGGAGAAGGATCGTGAGCTGTAGTGGCTGGAGAAGGATCGAGAGCAGTAGGTTCCCCGGGTTTGTTGGAGTCAAATGACATCAAAGGAGGAAATTGTGGAAGTGGTAGAATCTCTGTCATGGATGGAGGTGGAGTCGAGGAAGATGAAGGATAAAAAAGAGAAGACTCGAAGAAGGTGACATCAGCAGAAAGGTAATACCTGTTAGTATCGGGAGAGTAACATTTGTAACCTTTATGAACATGAGAATACCCAAGGAATATACATTTGAGTGACTTGGCTGACAACTTGTCCTTTCCAGGTGCCATATTATGAACGTGGAGTAAGGGAATATGCTGCCTGGTCAGGAAAAAGTATGGAATGAGGAGTCTTGTGTTGCAGAACAGAAGATGGCATGCGATTAATAAGATAACAGGCAGTAATGACAACATCCCCCCAAAAGCGAGTGGGAACATTATGATGGAGCAAAAGGGTGCGAGTTGTCTCAATCAGATGTCTATTCTTTCGCTCAGCAACCCCATTTTTTTGAGGTGTATAAACACATGAAGACTGATGTATAATTCCATGAGAAGACATGAAATGAGTGAAAGCTGTGGAAAAATACTCAGGTGCATTGTCACTTCTTAGTACTTGAATATTTGTATGAAATTGATTTCTAATTTCAGCACAAAAGGTCTCAAAAATGGATAAAACTTCAGATCGACTCTTCATTAAATATAACCAAGTACAACGAGAATAATCATCAATGAAAGTTACAAAGTACTGAAATCCAGATATAGAGACAACACGACTAGGACCCCAAATATCAGAGTGAACAAAAGCAAAAGGAGACGTAGCCCGATTATTGACATGCTTAGGAAAAGACATTCTAGATTGTTTACCTAGTTGACACGACTCACAATTAAGATTTGACAAAGATGAAAGACCGGGAACCATCTTTTGAAGCTTAGATAAGCTCATATGTCCTAAACGGTTGTGGAGAAGCTCTGGGGATGAAGTAGTAGTGCAGGCAACAGATGGTGATGAATACAAACTCTGTGACTCATGTCCTGTGCCAACCACCTGTCCCGTACTGCGATCCTGAATAACAACAGAATTGTCAGAAAAGGTGACATTGCAATTTAAGGTACGGGTCAAAAGACTAACAGACACAAGATTAAATGGACAATTAGGAAGTGTTAATGTATATAGGTTTTTCTTTATTAGTTATTTTGTTGTTATCTAGTCAGGGCCAATAGGCTAAGGCCCATGACTCGTAGACATGTATTTACATAGTTTGTTTTTCCCCTAAGTTCAATTAATGATGAGAAATAGAAACATTATTCACATGGTATCTAGAGCCAAAAACCCTAGGTTGGGTTAAAACTCAGATTCCGGCGACTGACCTCTCCGGCGAGCTCAACCCAGATTCCGGCGACTCCTCCGGTGACTTTTCCGGCGTGCCTCCGCTCTCACCGCCGGTACCGCCGTGTTCGTCTCCTCACCACCGGCCCATCCCTGTGGACGTCATCCAGAACCACGTCACCACGCACCTCCACTCGCCGCCACAAGCTCCGGTCGCCATTTTCGCTCTCCGGCAGATTTCCTCCTTCGCGACACGTGTCTGTCCTCACCGCCACCACGGTTGTGCTCGCCTCACTCCGGCGAGTCTGACCCAGTGGTCAGTTTTTCCTCCGCCGTCGTCAGCCGCCATTGGCCGCCATCGGTTGCTGCGCCAGCCGCCGTCCATCACTGCTGACTTTTCTGGTCTGGGCTGTTTTTCTGTGTTTGTTCTATTTTTGGGGTCTGTTTCTCCCACTTCCGCCTCTAAAAGTCAAGTTTGCACTCTTTTAGAGCTTTCTTCTTCCACACATGGCATCACCATCCTCTACAGGGAAGTCTGGAACCTTTTCTGGTACCTTTACCTCTTCACCAACCATTGCAACAGAAAAATTGGTGGGTTCCTCTAATTATATTTCATGGTCCAAGGCTGTTGAGAAATGGTGCATGGGCCAAGGCCTTAAGGATCATTTGACCACCAAGCTAAAAGATGTGAAGACTGATCAGGATAACTGGGAAAGAGGCGATGCATTATTGTGTACCCTTTTGTGGCAGTCCATTGATCCTTCCCTTCACGATATCTACACTAATTTTGATACTTGCTATGACTTGTGGAACCAAGCCAAATCACTTTATACCAATGACATTCAGTGATTGTATTCTGTTGTTGATAAGTTGATTCGACTTCACAAATAGGAGGGCATGACGGTTCCTGATTTTGTTGGTCAAGTATCCTCCATTCGGGCTGAGTTTAATGCACTTTTACCTGTTGGTAAAACTGTGGCTGAGGAGTTGAAACGTGATAAGTTCTTTATGGTCTATACTTTGGCCTCTATGCGCCCTGATCCTGTTGCTGTTAGAGATCAGATTCTTGCTAGTGCAACTATTCTTACCTTACAGGAGGTCTTTTCCCGTCTTCTTCGTGTGACATCTGTACCTTCACCAGGATCCTTTACTGGGGAGAGTTCTGCATTAGCTTCTTCTCAGTTTCAGCGGAGTCCTCGGGAGGAACGGGGTGGTGACCATGGAGGCAATCGGTCATCTCACCCTAAGTGTACCTATTGCCATAGATTGGGAGATACCAGAGACAAGTGTTATAAGTTACATGGTCGTCCTCCTCGCATCAACCTTGTTCATACTGATGAGACTCAGCCTGCTCAGCCCTTCAGAGTAGTATCTTGGCCCTCCACAGCAGCGCTCTGTCACACTCACCGGTGCTGATTATGATGAGTATCTGAGGCTCCGTGCATCACAGCAGTCATCCTCATCCGTTGTCTCAGTTGCTCATTCTGGTAATCCCACTGCCTGTATTACCCACTCATCACCTCTTGGCCCTTGTGTCCTTGATTCTGGTGCCTCTGATCATATTTCTGGTAATTCTCTTTTACTTTCTACCTTTACGCACTCCAACTCCTTACCACCTGTCACTTTGGCCAATGGCACTAAACAAGTTGCTACAGCTGTTGGGAGTGCAAAACCTTTACCTTCCATTCCTTTAGATTCGGTTTTGTATATTCCTAATTGTCCATTTAATCTTGTTTCTGTGAGTCGTCTTGCTCGTACCCTAAATTGTTCTATCACCTTCACTAATAATTCTGTTGTTATCCAGGATCGCAGTACGGGACAGGTGATTGGCGCAGGATGTGAGTCACAAGACCTTTATCATCTTTCACCATCGTCCGTTGCTTGCACCACTGCTCCATCTCCTGATCTTCTTCACAACCATTTAGGCCATCCAAGTTTATCCAAGCTTCAGAAGATGGTTCCTGGTCTTTCTTCTTTATCAAATTTTAATTGTGAGTCTTGTCAATTAGGGAAACAGTCTAGAACATCTTTTCCTAGGCGTATGAATAATCGGGCTGCGTCCCCATTTGCTTTAGTTCATTCTGATATTTGGGGTCCTAGTCGTGTAGTTTGTGTCTGGTTTTCAATGAAAAATTGTTTGGAGGTGTTATCCATGTTTGAGAATTTTTGTGCTGAAGTTAGAAATCAATTTAAAACAAATGTTCCAGTTTTATCGTCGCCGCTCTCAGCCTCCTACCGAGGTCTCTCCGGTGGCTCCTGCCGACTCACTTCCTGCACCAGCATCTCCACCTGTTGCGGACCATACTCCTAGTGATCAACTTCCCATTGCCATTCGAAAAGGTACTCGTTCCACTCGCAACCCTCATCCTATTTATAATTTTGTTAGTTATCATCGTTTGTCTTCACCATATTGTGCCTTTATCTCCTCTCTGTCTGTTGTTCCTATTCCTAAATCACCTAGAGAGGCTCTTTCACATCCAGGATGGCAACAGGCAATGTTGGATGAGATGACTGCACTTCATGCTAATGATACTTGGGAGTTAGTTCCTCTTCCTCCAGGTAAATCTCCTGTTGATTGTCGTTGGATTTACACTGTGAAGGTTGGTCCTGATGGTCAGGTTGATCGTCTCAAGGCCCGTCTTGTTGCTAAAGGGTACACTCAAATTTATGGTCAAGACTATACTGACACATTTTCTCCAGTGGCCAAGATGTCCTCTGTTCGTTTATTTCTTTCAGTGGCTGCCATGCGTTCTTGGCCGTTGTATCAATTGGACATCAAGAATGCCTTTCTTCATGGTGAACTTCGGGAAGAAATCTATATGGAGCAACCTCCTGGTTTTGTTGCTCAGGGGGAGTCTAATCTAGTTTGCAAACTTCGTCACTCTCTCTATGGCTTAAAGCAATCTCCTCGGGCATGGTTTGGAAGATTCGGTACTGTCATTCAAGAATTTGGCATGGTTCGTTGTGCATCTGATCATATTGTTTTCTACAGGCACAATTCTCAAGGACAATGCCTTTATCTGGTTGTTTATGTGGATGACATTGTTGTAACTGGAGATGATCGGGATGGCATTAATGAATTGAAGCAACATCTCTTTCATCACTTTCGAACCAAAGACTTGGGCTTGCTCAAATACTTTTTGGGTATAGAAGTTGCTCAATCCGACTGTGGTATTGTTGTGTCTCAACGGAAGTATGTATTGGACATTCTTGAAGAGGCTAACATGTTAGATTGCAGGCCGATAGACACTCCTATGGATCCTAATGTCAAACTCCTTCCAGGACAGGGGGAGCCTCTTGCTAATCTTGGAAGTTATCGGAGACTAGTTGGCAAGTTGAATTATCTTACCATCACACGGCCAGACATTTCATTTGTTGTTTTTGTGGTGAGCCAATTTCTCCAGTCTCCTTGTGATAGTCATTGGGATGCAACTATTCGAATTCTGAGGTATGTCAAGGGATCCCCTGGTCAAGGTTTATTATATGAGAATAAAGGTCACACTGAAGTAATTGGTTATTCTGATGCTGATTGGGCCGGGTCCCCTTCTGATAGACGTTCTACCTCAGGATATTGTGTTCTTGTTGGAGGCAATCCTGTCTCTTGGTAAAGTAAGAAGCAGGAGGTTGTGGCTAGATCTAGTGCTGAGGCAGAGTATCGAGCTATGGCCTTAGTTACATGTGAACTCATTTGGATTAGGCAACTAATTCAAGAACTAAAATTTACAGAAGTCTCCCAAATGAAGTTGTTTTGTGATAATCAAGCAGCTCTTCATATTGCCTTTAATCCAGTTTTTCATGAAAGGACCAAACACATCGAGGTGGACTGTCATTTTATTAGAGAAAAGGTGCTTTCTGGATGAATTGTTACAAACTACATCAACACCAATGACCAACTAGCGGACATCTTCACCAAGCCCCTTAGGGGTCCACGTATTAGGTTCATTTGTAACAAGCTGGGTGCATATAATCTATATGCTCCAGCTTGAGGGGGGGTGTTAATGTATATAGGTTTTTCTTTATTAGTTATTTTGTTGTTATCTAGTCAGGCCCAATAGGCTAAGGCCCATGACTCATATACATGTATTTACATAGTTTGTTTTCCCCCCAAGTTCAATTAATGATGAGAAATAGAAACCTTCTTCACAGGAAGATATAGAACAGAGTCCAAAGAAATAGAGGGTAAGGAATGTACATTACCAACTGTTGTAGCAACCTGTTTGGAGCCATTAGCTAAGGTAATAGGAGGTAGAGAGTTGGAATAAGTAATGTGAGACAGTAAGAGGGAATTGCCACAGATGTGATTAGAGGCACCAGAATCAAGAATCCATGGTCCCAAAGAAGATTGGGACACACACGCAAAGGAATTACCAGAATGAGCAACAGATGCAATGGATGAGGATGACTGCTGTGATGCCCGATACCTCAAATAATCATCATAATCGGTTCCAATAAGGGTGACAGACTGCTGCGCTGAAGGGTCCCTTGGTTGCTCAGGCAAGGTGTCCTCATTGTGAGTGAGAATAAACCGAGGAGGACGACCATGCAACTTGAAGCACCTCTCCTCAGTGTGCCCCCATCTATGGCAATAAGTGCATTTAGGACGAGAGGAACTAGTCATGTTTGAAGTAATCAAGGACTGAAAATACCCAAAAAACTAATCTCCAAGATGAAATTAGGAGAAAAGAACAGTAGAAATGAAGTCCCCATGAAAAAATAGGCCAGGAAAGTTCAAACAGTGGTGGCCGGTGGCCGGTGGCGGCTGACGGTCGCTCCGGCGGCGGCGAAGTTAACTGACCACCGGGTCAGACTCGCCGGAATGAGACGGCCACAACGGTGGCGGAGGTGACAACCGACGCGCGCCAGAGAAGGAGAGATCTGCCGGAAACAGAATGGACCGGCCGGAGCTTGTGGCAGCGCGTGGCGGCTCCGATCGGGGTGTCGTCCGGATGAATGGGCCGACGGCGAAGAGACAACACAGCAGTACCGACGGTGAGAGCTGAGACACGCCGGAAAAGTCGCCGGAGGAGTCGTCGGAAAAAGGGTTGAGCTCGCCGGAATCTGGGTTTTAACCTGACCTAGGGTTTTTGGCTCTAGATACCATGTAGAAAGTGTATTTCCTTACTTTCATTACTTAGTCAAAAAGAGTTATTACAAGGCTATATTTACAACATACACAAATGGGCTTATGGGCCTACTACCTAGTATTCTAACAAAATGAAACTTCATGGTTTGCCTCCCCCAATCAACTAACATTTCCCCAAGTGTTGCTAACCATGAAATCCCTAAGACCACATCAATACCTTCCAAATCAAAAAGGAAAGTATCTACTGAGACCTTAACCTCTTCTAACTCCACTTCAACTCCTTTGCACTTCCCCTTAGCCACCACCTGATAATCGTCACCCAATTTGATCTTCATAGCTTGAGTCTCTTCCACTTGCCAACCCATTTTTGTCACTAACTGTCTGGATATAAAATTATAAAATAGGTACTCCCTTGATTTTGCCTTTGAGTTTCACGGTTTGTGGCTGCCCCCTTGTCTCAAAGGTCAAGCTCCCCAGGCTGCAAAGATGTTCCCCTCTGTTGCGCCTTCTTCTTCTTCTTCATCCAACACCATTATTCTCAATTGTTTATCTGGACATTGGTGGAGTGGGTGATAAGGTCCCCCCACACTTGGAACATAAACCTTTTTGCTTCCTTTCCATGAGCTCCTGATAGGATAAGTGTGATTCCCCTATCACGTGGGCCTCCCTGGTTTTTTTCATCACTGAACTCCTGCTTTGATTTGGACCCATATTGTTGCCCTCCTGTAGACACATTTCCGCCTCTAGATCCCATCTCCCTGCCCCCACCAACCATCACCCAGTCAGACCCATTGGTGCGACCTGAATTATTGGGCCCGGGTCGAAAAGGAGCACTCGACCCAAATCTATTCCCAGGAGGGTCCGCACACATCCACACAGCTCTTCCTTCAAACCATGGAGGAAGTACCCACAATACTGGTTGTCAGGAAGCCTTTTCACCAGAGCTATGAGTCTCTCAAAAGTCTGAATGTACTCATCGACGGTTCCCCTCTGACGAAGTGTGGTGAGCTGTTCAAACACGTCGTCGTCGCCTATTCCTCCGTACCGCTCGAGCAATTCTTTTTTCAGTCGTTCCCACGTCAACTCCACCTCTTCATCAAGCAATGAATTGAAAAAGTGGATGGTAGGACAATCCATACACAGCTGAGCTAGATTCACCCTCACTTCCGGTCTAGTCTCTTGTACCCGAAAATAAATCTTAGCTTGTGTAATCCACCCGGTGGGGTCGTCGCCATCGAACATCGGCAATTCCACCTTCTTCACCGATTGGCGGAACTCCTCCAACACCTCCCCTTGTAAGTTCTTCAGGCCTGATGTCGAGGACCCTTTTTTGATGAAGAACTCTTTTTGCCGTTCTCCTTCTCTGTCTCTAGTGCTTTCTTCTTATTTTTGCGATTCTTGTTTCCTTCATCACCGCTCCCTTCCTCATCCGACTGACCGGTCTTATCTAGGACCTTTGCAAGCATCGCCATGTGAGTCTGATGGTTCTCATCGACTTTGCTCTGGTTCTCATCGGCCTTGCTCTCCATCACTGACAAGGCTCGTTCGACATTGGCCAGTTCAGCCTCCAATGCTGCTACCTTCGCTTCTATCACCTTTTCTCCTTTTTCCTTCGGTGGCATTCACCTCTCCGTCTCCTTAGCTCACTGATCCCCCTCACGTATCCGGCAGGTCGGACCAGTTTGATAGAAACCAGAATTACTCAGCTCAATGAAATAGTAATTAGAACAAAATGAAAGGGAAGAGTGTTTGTATTATTGATCAAAAGAGGGAATTACAGGGGAAGGCTATTCCTCTGCCACAGAGCTCAGCTCCTATAGAGAGCTAGTGCTCTCTATCCAAAACAAACATAATGATTCACAAAAGATACCCCACTCACACACCTCTCATCCTATTTGTTACGTGATTCTCGAAACCGTTACCACTCCCTTTTTCTCTCTCTTGCCAAAGACCTCATATTTTCCTGGCACTCCCTTTGTCTCTTCTAGTGTAAACCTTCTAGACCTTAGGCCCATGTGACAATTGTTGAACCAATTGTTCTTGTGGGCTTGCTACTTTGTTTTGGGCTCTAACACCGCCAGTCTCTTAAAAATCAGCCTTGTCCTCAAGGTGAAGTGTGGAACCGACTTTGATTTGTGAATTCCTCCTCCCAAATAGCCTCTTCCGCGGATCTTCCCTTCCAATGTACCAGAACTTGTCGAACACATGTCACCGTCATTGTTGACTTTTCTCGGATGCAAGAACAATGAATGGTTCAAACATCTCCGGGTAATCTCCTCCCATTCTTGATGGCAATTCCTTCTCAACACTGTAACTTCCCACAGACTTTCTTGAAGATATGCATGAAAAACCGGATGTATTTTGGAGGTAGCAGGGAGTTTGAGCTTGTACGCCACTGCCCCCAAACGCTCTAACGCTTGGAAAGGCCCATAGTACCTTCTTGCTAGCTTGGCATTAATCCGTGAAACCACCGATTCTTTCCTATAAGGTCGAAGCTTGAAAAAACCCATTCTCCCACTTCGAAACTCCTTTCTTATCTCTTATTATCAGCTGGTCTTTCTTCCTCCCTTGTGCCCGACGTAAATGGTGTTTCAATTGTCTAAGGGCCTCATCACGATCAATCAAATCATCTTGAACAGCTTCTACCTTTGTTTCCCCTTTTAAGTACCTTGTGAATTGTGATCATGGGGGTTTTCAGCCATAGACCACTTCAAAGGGTGTAACCCCTGTAGTGACATGATAAGTAGTGTTATACCAAGATTCAGCCCAGTGCAGCCATTGGAGCCAAGTGCGGGATTGATCCGATATAAAACAGCGCAAAAATGTTTCAGTACCTATTCACCACTTCCGTTTGTCCATCCGTTTTCGGATGGTACGCAAACTCGTTTTGAGGTGAGTTCCTTGTAACCGGAAAAGCTCTTTCCAAAAATTACTAACAAAAATTGGGTCCCGATCACTAACAATAGCTGTGGGAATTCCATGCAACCGAACGACCTCCTTGGCAAAAGCTTAAGCTATCACTCTTGCAGTGTAGGGGTGATTTAAAGGAATGAAATGGCTGTATTTTGAAAGCCTGTCCACTACGACAAAAATGACTTTAAAAGTTACTTTTGCTGGTCTTACTGGTTGCACAAACATAATTTTCAATTATGGCAGATGAATGGATTGCACTTCCATTGGATCTTTGAAGACTCTTCAGAATGCAGCTCAGATTACTCTTCAAACGGCTCAAAGTACTCCTCTAGTCAACATAAATGATTGGTTTCACAATGATGCTATATGGTATATATCTTTTTCTAAGATATGCTCCACGTATATATGCTTTACTTATTTATTTTGCAAAAGAAATGCAGATCTACATTCTTTACTATGAAGATAGTACTTGATTAATGCTTATAGCACTTATAGCAAGAGAATGCTTCTTAGCATTCATGAGAATGCATATCTACATTCTTTACTAATATAGAGGCAGCCTAAAAGATGGCATTGATTGAATGTTTGTTTGGAAATATGAAGTGCAAGAGTCTAAAGAAGATAATTAATTAATTATTTTATATGATGAATTATTTTAAAGAATCTGAAATGGAGTTGGATAATGCTAAAGCAAGTAATTGTTATGTTGTCCGCATCTAAAGAAATCTTTGATTTAATGGTAGATGGGAAATCCTTTGGCTGAAGTAACAGAAGAACAGAGGGATGCTGCACAAGTAGCAAAAGAAATTATATGATGGTTTTTTTATATGATGGTCCTCTCTTGATCCTTGCTCATGGCCATCAAGGGTGAGATCTATGACGTTTCACAAAGCATGTATTTTTACTCAATCTTTCTGGTGGGTTCTTTCTTGGTTCTATGTTCCTTTTTGGTGCACAATGGTTGGTTTGGATTTTGGGTATTTTTATTTTGTGTAGAAATTATCTTGGTTCTATCTCGTGTACGTTGTTTTCTCTGCCACTGATGCCAAGAGAAATGCTAGAGACTCTCATGTTCCTGTATGTATTCTTTGCTGTTTTTTTCCAATTTCTGCATTCCATTTAGCATTTAGAAAAAAAAAAATTAATGCTGTTAATACCTATTGAAATGACATGTTATAGTTTAGAACCAATTTTAGCATATGATTTTGTGGAATTCTCAATGTTTGGTTAATGCCTATTGAAATATTCTCGGTCCACTTGGCCACCATTCCCATCACAGGAACTGGCATTAACCCAGCTAGGAGTCTAGGAGCTGCCATCATCTTCAACAGGGACCTTGCTTCGGATGATGACCGTGTATTTTCTTTGACTTCTTCCTTAAAAATACTTGAAATTTGTCCATTTTTTGTTTACCTGAAATAAAATGACTTAAATAATAATACAATTTTATTGTTACTTGCAGTGGATTTTCTGGGTTGGACCTTTCATTGGAGCAGCCCTTGCTGCTTTGTATCACCAGATAGTCATCCGAATCATTCCATTCAAGAGAAGGACTTGAGAAAGACTTTTCTTTTCCATCTGTGCTCCTTTTGTATTACGTATGTATCTGCAATCATTCATGTGAATCTATTTGTGTTTATCTATCATATGTGTGAAAATTATGTGAGCAAACTCATATAACAAACCCAATTTTTTTAAAATAAAAAAATTATATCGGTTTTGAGAGCAAAAGAACTTTTGTTGATAAAATCATGCATGGTTTGAGTGACAAATAATATTGACATTTAGTGGCAATAGTAATTGTTGGGAAATGTTAGGTGTAACTTTTAGTAGCAATAAAAAAAAAGTCAATAAATGAGCTTATAGAGCAATTCAAGAATTATATTTAGTGGCTATTAAAATTGCCGGCAATAATTGCCGCTATAACTTTTGATTTCTGGCAGCAATTAATTGGGTCTTTACCAGCTTTTTTTTATAATTGCCGTTAAAAGTCATAATAATTGCCGTTAAAAATGCATTTTGTTGTTGTCCCAACACCTTTGTCCCACATCTAAACCATCCAACGACCTTATAACTCCATGAATGCTAGAGTTTCTGCTTTTGGATTGTCACTAATTTGTCCTGAGACTGAGCAAGCACTAATTACTACCAATGCAGTTGGAACAATTTGATACATATATGCTGAGTACTATGTGTTGAACATTTTTTTTTTTCGATAGGCTAAAATTTATTAAAAGGGTATAAGGGGTACTCTAAATCGTGTGTAAAGAAAAACAAATGAACATTTAAAAAAGATGAAATAGGTAGAGCTTCAACCATCAGTCAAGAGAAGACAATATTGGTTAAAAAACTAACTCCTCCTCCACCCAAAAATTAATCCCTTGTTCGGTAGAACAGAAAAAACGTGACCTCCCAGCCATCCAAAAACCAGAAGCGTGATGGTTGCAGTGAGTGGAAATTTCTTAAACCGAAGTTTTGTAGCATAGCGGAAGCATCATAATGACACGACTAAGACCTGAAGCTTCACCAAATAAATCAGCCGCGCAAAGATGGTATGAAACTTGATATCTTAAATGCTGCACCAAAATAACAGCATGGTGGCGAATAGCAACAAAGAAGAAAAACCAACAACACAGCCACGTCTACCACATTAGCACCCAAATGGCAACAGAACCAACTTTATTCATGAAACAAGAAAACCAGTGTTGTAAAAGGAGATTCCTTCTTAACAATCCACTCCCGGCTTCAAAGAGAGATGAGTTATAGCAAGAGTGACCAAGAAAACCTTTGTGTAAGTTTACTCTACTTTGTAACGATCAAACTCTAGGACACATACCTAATGAAGCAAAGAAGAAAGAGCGTACACCAAGAGCAACTCTCCAAGCCAAACTCTGACCACCTTTCCGAAACCTCCAAGAAGATAAAAACAAACTTTTGCGAAATACAAAATTAGCAGCCACCTTCAATAGTAGCCAGTAGCCACCTTTTGAACATGTTAAGCACAAAAAATGATGTATATGGTTTAGGAGTGGTATTGTTGGAGGCTTGGAGCCAGAAGTCAATGAGGTTGAGTCTCTTGAACTCATGGCTTACACTGTCATGCATTGTTCTAACTTGGAGGGGCAGTGACTTTTATTGAGGGTTCCCCTGGTAGCCTCTCTATAACTTCATTTTCTGCACCTTTTGAATGAAACTTCATCCCTTTAATAGATTTATGAAATTGAGGATATAGAATTGTAAGCCAATGCCATTTTTTTTTCATCTTTTGGATAGGTTATTCTAATAATAATTTAGTATAATTTTAGACACTCTTGGAACTTACATAGTGTTTGGTTGGAGGGAATGGGAGGAGAGCAAAAATGGACCCAGGAGGGATTTTGCTCCCCTCCCCTCTTTAAATTTGAACCAAATACAAAAAATTTAAAATATCTCCTCCCCTCCATTCAAACAATTTTTTAGGGGAGAGAGAGATTTTAAAATATTTTACATAGTTTGACTAATGTAACCCCACTCGTGGATTTTGAAATAAATAGTTATAAGCGTTTAAAAGTAATTTTTTTAAAAATCCCTCCCATCCCCTCCATCAAACATAATGTCTAATTAAAATCTTTCCCCTCCCTTCCATTAAATTCCCTCCTCTTCCCTCCATATACTTAGGCTTCTCCTTATCTAAACCATAGACGATATATTAATCAATCTTATAATCAAAACTCCTCACATCATATTTGATTAATCTTATAATGATAGCCTTCTCCTTCCCTTTTTTGATAAGTTTTTTTTTTAAAAATTCAACAGAGCATAAAGTAAGTTATACTTTGTTAAAAAAAACAAACAATGTCATTTGATTATTTTGAGTAACAACAGCTTTGTTTTAATCTTGAAACAACGCCCCTTAAATATGTGGCAATTAATAGTTGGTTGGTAGGGTAAATTTTGGTTATAAATTTATACTGATATCGGTTTGTTTTACATAATTAGTGCAATTTAGTTGCAGGACTAGTGTAGTTTTAGGGGGGGAAATACCCAATTGGGATAAGTTGTATAGGTGACATACAACTATATATATTTTTTAAATATATATTCAAGTCATAGGTGATAACCACAACTTCGCTAATTTATTATTTTTTTAGAAAAAATAGGCATGTCGTATGTCAAATATACGACTCCAACTACGTTATTTTTTTAAAATTTATACAAGTCGTTACCAAAGTACACGACTTCTGCATGGATCCCATTTTTTTAAAACTAATAAAGACATGTTGAAACTATGACATGTGTAAGTAATTTAAAAAAAAAAAAAGAATTAGGGCAAGTATGATTCTCTTATACAACATAAGCTGTTATTTTATATAACAAAACTGGTAAAAAAAATTTAAACTCAATTCATCCATCTATCTTTAGTCGTAGCCATATTTTCTAATAAAAGAGCGATGGTCAAATGAATATATAAGCAAGTAAGCAACAAAAGAGCAAGGGTCAAATGTATAAATTATTATGTTTTATTCATCAAATTTATAATAATTCTAATATACTAAAATATTCTTTAAATTAAATTATTAAAAATAAATATTTTTACTTGTCAAAATAAATAAATAAAGATTTTTAGTTTATGTGGAATATTTTCACAAGGGTCAAATGCATAAATTTAGCAATACAATTTTAACTCCCCTAAATATTATCACATGAGTTTTTGGTGTTAAAAAACTCTAGGCCCAATAAGGAATTGACCCAAGCCCAAAATAAACTTCATCTTCTTCACTCAGAACACCTGCAACCTAAGTGTTGCTGTTTGGAGGAGCTACGACGGCTGGACGGCATGACGACGCGATGGAGAAGGCTAAAGCGTGTTGTGGTGGTCGTTCTGGTTTGTCTGCAGTATTCCGCGGCGGAGATCCAGGAGGTGCGGGCCGGGAAGCGGCTTGGATCTGTGGCAGAGTGACGGTTGCGCGAGGAACGGATCTGAGGTGGCGTGCGGAGGGGGCAAGGCAGCGATGATGAGTTGTTGTCTGGTTTGATGAGACGCAGAAGTTCGTGCAACCATTTTGATGCCTTACCCATTTCCTTGATTCTATCTTCTTCTTTTGAGAAACTAATGGTTATTATGGGTTATGAAGAAGAAGATGCATATAGACTGAGACTGGGACTGGGAAGTGAGAATGAGAGTGAGTGGTGGAGCTTGGTTTAGTGATGTGGACTCTACTAATGGATGAAAGTTAAAAGGAGTGGAAATGTGGGAGTGACAAATACGTGGGACAAATTTGCCACTTTTCCATATAAGGGCCTAGGGGGGACCTATTGTGAAAATATTTTAGACTATATTAACCTGCAAATTAAAAGAATACTGACTACAATAGGTCACTCTAACATCTCTCACCGTGAGAGATATGTGGAGCTCCCCCACCCTAGAAATTGCCTGTATTTTTAATGATTTAAGACAGTCTATAGTTGATATATTATACTTTACTGAGTTGCAGTCTATATTCTATAAGACTTATTCTTTAATAGTGGAAGTAAAGAATGTTGTAAGCGGTAGGTTTGAGACATTTTAAAGGAAAAAAATGAAAATTAAAACAAATAGATTTTCAATAGATAAAAATAATAATAATATGATATATAAAAATATTTTCAAAAGAAATTTAACTTGCAAAAGAGAACGAGGAGAAATAAATGAAATAATTTTTCATGCGAGAAGAAAAATAATACAATGACAGATAATATATTTTCTAAATGGTTAACTTGGACGGGATAAGAGAAGAAACAAATCAAACAGATTATCAGTAGAGTAAAAAAAATATGATAAGTAAATATATTTTCTACAATGGTTAAGTTACATAGGAAAAAAGGAGAAATAAGTTAAATAGCTTTTCAATAGAAAAGAAAAATAATAAAATGATAGATAAATATATTTTCTTAATATGGTTAACATCTCCGGAAGTTGAAATAAATCAAATAGATTTTCAAGAGGCAAGAAAAAAATATGATAGATAATTATATTTTCTAAAAATGGTTACCGATATGCTTCAAATATTTTTCTATTGATATAGAATTATGTAATGTTTAATTACATTAAAAAAAATCTAAATTAGTGGCGGAATTACAACGCGGTCGGAATTATTACGCAACGTAATCATCACGCGTCTGTTTTTATAAATATTGGATTGATACGAGCCTTACCACAAACCACAAACGAACAAACAAACGAAAGTGTTGTTCTTTCATAAACGAACGATTCAACCTTGCAAAATTCGAATTTGGCAATGGATGAACAAAGGGTCGAATGCATAAATTTTTATTTTTAAAGATTTTTAGCAAGGGTCAAATACATAATTTTTTATTTTTAAATATTTTTATTAAAATAAAGATATTAAAAATAAATATTCATATATTAACACATCTTGTACAAAAAAAAATATTAACACATATTTAAAAATAATTGACTTTGATAATAAATATATTATAATTATAGATTATAATATATTTATAATTACAATATAAATAATTTTATGTATAAAAGTTAAGTTTTTAAAAGCAAAATTATCTCCCTAAAAAAAAAAAAAAAGACTAAATTAGTGGCGGAATAATCACGCGACGTAATAATCACGCGACCGTTTTTATAAATAGTGGATCGATAAAGCCTTACCACAAACGAAACAATCTGTTCTTCTTTCATCTTTGATCGATCATTTCGGGGTTTCATATTAGGATTATATTGATCTAATTTGGCAATGGGTGAACAAAGGCGGCATGATGGCTATTTCGATTTCATTGGCATCGATTCCCATTATGTAGTAGATGATGCATATGACAATATGAGGGATGTGATTCAGCATCAACGTATGGGCGTTCCGGCTTCAGTTGATGCTGCAAGATACACTGATGGGGTTGCTATTATTGATGATATTGAATCATTTAGGAACAGAAGTGGCACAGTGGTGACAAATGCTTATGATATGGGTGTTCCAGCTTCAGTTGCTCCCCCTAATGCGGCAAGAAACACTTATGATGGGGTTGCTAGGAACACAAGTGGCATCATGTTTTCTCATTCTCCTCCTTTCAATCATCCAACACTGCCACTTTGCCACTGCCTATGCAGGGAATGAGAGGTCATTCTGTCTACTTTCATCCTCCTGCACCTTCATATAGGCTTCCTTCATGTGGTATCGCTGTAGGCATGTTGGCGCTGCAACATCTACACATCATATAGGAGTCATGCACCCAGCAACTCTAGGACATCGAAATCTTCGCTTCATCCAACTTGATGTAATATTTCCTTTTCCTCTTAATAATTACTTATCAGAGTCATGCTTATTTTCATTTTCATTAATTAAACAATTAAAGCTTAGTTGTGTAGGATGTTGCTTTCTTTGCTGACCATCACACAGATTTGCACTTGGACATTGAGGACATGTCTTATGAGGCAAGTGCACAAAGTTGGATATTGCATTTTCCTATCAATCTCTATACTATAGATGTTAAGTCTAGCATACAAAATTAAATTATTTACTCTTTGTTATTTGATCACAGGAGCTTCTGGCATTGGGTGAGCGGATTGGCAACGTAAGCACACGTTTATCAGATGAAATGGTTACAACTCAAATGAAGACAAAAACTTATTCGATACCTGCTCACGCTTCGAGGAACAGGAAACTGATATTTGCATAATATGCCAGGTATGAACATTTTAGAATGTTTTATTGAACATTCAAGTTATTTATTTTATTCATTGATGTTTTATCTGCCAAACTTTCTAGGATAGTTTGCCTTTGAATCTTTTTTTCCCTATTAATTAGAATATTTATATAATTTCATAGGATGAATATAAGAACCATGACATGATTGGAATTCTTCAATGCGGGCACGAATATCATGCAGACTGTCTAAGGAAATGGTTGCTTGTGAAAAATGTGTGCCCCATATGTAAATCGAAGCATTGATTCCTGGAGGAAGATGACATTTCTTTCTCTTCCTACTTCCTGCCCCCAGAAGAATTAGAATTAGAATTTATAAGAATTAGGATCAGTTTAGGATCAGATCTGCAGTTCTGTTTTGTTAGTAGTCTGTTCTATTATCAAGAATTAGTTAGTTGCTTGCAGATTTGGTTTGTTCTCAGATTGCAGCCATGTGGGTCTTTTGCTCTCTATATAAAGCACTCTTCTTGTATCATATTACTATTTTTCAATGAAAAGCATTATTCAGCTATCCTATTATTTCAATCATAATATTGGCTTATGTCACAATTAAATGAAAATGAAAATTGGGGATATATAATACATCACATAAATAAAAATCAGATGTGAATAAGATGGTTCCTGAATATTGTGCAAGAATAATTTCCCCATTGGGTAACTTGACAGAAATAGGGGATATTTTCTTGTAAGTAGAAAAATATTGGAGATTGGGGCATACATGATCACTAGCACCGGAATCTAAAATCCAAATAGATGTTAAAGAAGTGATTTAGTGATACTAGAGATCACATGGTAATCATGATATGAACTAAGTATCCTCAAAAAGTTGCATGACAGAAGATTGTTTGATAGGTACAAAAAAAGAAATGGCACAAGCAAACTTACTCTTAAACCAACAAGACCAACAAAAGTTAGATCACTTTCAATGGATGAGTAGCATGCTGGATCAAGCAACTTCTTGTGGGCAGGATGAGTATCTGCATAATAGTCTGAAAATTCTCCCAAGTTATCCTTATAGGCCATACCCAAGCAACGCAATCCCTTTGAACTCATCTCCATGAGTCTTAGAAGAAGTAGTTCCCTGCATTGCTCATCTATTGGAACCAGGGATCCATCAAAGTGAGTTGCACATGGAGGAAGATGACATTTCTTTCTCTTCCTACTTCCTGCCCCAGAAGAATTAGAATTAGAATTTATAAGAATTAGGATCAGTTTAGGATCAGATCTGCAGTTCTGTTTTGTTAGTAGTTGTTCTGTTCTTATCAAGAATTAGTTGCTGCAGATTTGGTTTGTTCTGTATTGCAGCCATGTGGGTCTTTTGCTCTCTATATAAAGCACTCTTCTTGTATCATACTACTATTTTTCAATGAAAAGCATTATTCAGCTATCCTATTATTTCAATCATAATACTAGTCACTCTAGTAGGTTGCATTTGAGATAATATTTCCTTACAGTCCAGGATGATAGGATCAATAGCAGCTAGCTTTGTATTTCCATGGAGGCACTTAACTACCACTTCACCATTAGTTTCAATAATATAAACACAAAATGCTGCAACAAATAGTCCTACTAATATTTAATAACACTCTGGATAGTCCTGTTTCATGATCTATAATTTTTTTTTATTTCCTTTTGCTTGAATATCCTCTAATTGGAAAGTGTCCACTTATGCTTTTATTAGGTATGACACTTCTGCTCACCTATGGTTGGTATTAGAGTATTGTGTTGGAGGAAATTTGCTTTCCTTATTACGACAGGTACCCTGCATTTCATTGACTATATTTTGTGATCAAGTAATTAATGCCATAGTTTTGACTTTTGATGTGATGAACATTTCACTACATTGTAGTACCCCAATAGAAAACAATGTCTTCATCGCCTCCCCTCCCCTATCTGCATGAAATACAAACTTACTGGAATCAAGAAAGACAGCAAACAAAACCAGATTTTCTTGCACGTCCAAAACAGACTAAAATATTTGATAGATTAATGCTATAGCTAGAAAACATATAGTAAGGATTTTGACAAAATGCAAGAGTAGTTGTGAGATGAAATAAAATGTTAGAACCACTTATCCATCTAATTATCAAAAAGTATGTTCATGTGGGGCTTAACTCTTGTGTGATGTATAAATAAAGACTTCATGATTGATAAAATTCAGAGTATATATTCAGTATTCTATTCTTGCATTTTATTCCAATCTTTACTATCGCGTGAGTGATTTGCTGTTAGAGACTTTGAGTGTGAGTGTGCAATTTGGTTCCAACACGATGAAGAACCAATCTATTTATATTATATAAATTATGAAACAAGATTATTATATTTTGTAATTCCGATTTCTGGATTTTCCATTAAATTGCTTCTTTCAATTACATTATGTTATTTAGTGATTTGCCATATCTTTTATGTTAAGGGGATAGGCATATTTCTTTTTGTGCACTTATCCTGTTTGTGAAAAATTTTCTTAGATTTTATGTTGCATCACTACTATTGTTCTTCCTTTTTTCTATTCCCCTAATAACTTTTTGTGAATATTAGACCTCATGATAGCACATAGGAGCTTTGGTTCTTCTTTTCATGGCTATCAACTCTTTTTCATGGCATAATCCTTCCATGTTTATACCACTCTAAAAAATTTGATCTCTTAATAATTTTTCAAAATGCAGAAACAACTGTAGTTTTTATTTATGGCTTTACACTGATATGTTTTTTTTTTTATTTTTCCATTTCAAACATTCCACCGATTTTGTTTGAAGAGACTTCACTTCTAGGCCTAGCAGGATTACATGGTTCACATTGGCTTTGTAGCATGGAGATTGAAGTCAGAACATCCAAGACTACTAACTGTGATTACTGCCATCTAGGTGGATAAGAATAAGTCCTCTAGAAGATGAAGGTGGTCCAAGCTGTAACTTGGTCGGCAAGTGTTCATTTCTAGCATAAAATCTTGGTTTTTGTTTTATCATAGTGTTTGAATAATATTGTATTGGTTTCTAACTGCATTAAAGTCCAGTGACTTAGACTCCACAGTCTCAAATAATTTGATTTTGATTGTTGCATGAGAAAGAATATGCACCTATACATATAATAAATATATATATATATATATATATATATATATAATACTGTAACTTACTTAGCTAGCCCCGAAAGCAATCTTCAAAGTATTTATAATAAGCCAGTAATCATTGATTAAAAACTTTGTGAAAGTTAAGAAGTTTATTTTCCCACTAGCGCCTGTTGGAGACTAATCCAATATCCAATGTCCTAAAACAAACTATATATGTTTCTGCCTGCATTATTACCAAACTGTCCCACCCTCATGTTTCTTAAGGATAACTCTTTTTTGGCTTCACGTCATATTATTGCCTCTTGATTAGTTATGAATTTAGTGTTATGTTTTTCTTTAGTGTTACATTTGATTAAAAATTCTTACACATGGCCAGTTTACCTCCTTTTTCACATTTTCTCAAGAGTAATTCCTACCATGACAGTGATTTAATCTTTTTAGCTGATTTTGTTTTTTCTAATTTCAGATATCAAAGCAAGTTATGTTTTCACTTCAACTTGCTTATAATCGTATGCAGGCGAATAGGAGATTCTCGACGGCAACGATGATGGAAGGGTCTTCGATAAGGATCAGACTCAAATTATTTGAAATCGTTCACCCTCTCTCCACGACCAATCTCACCAGGTTTTGCAACTTTCAACTCCATCATTTTCCTCATTCCTTTATGCTACGAAACCCTAACAATAATAGTAATCAATTCAATATAAGCTCGAAATCGAAATGCGATTCTTAGGCTTCGCGGAGGGACAGTGTTGTTTGCACCACCGCCACCGGCACTCGTAGTTTGCATCGGAGACTCGTTGCTTCTTGAGCTAGCAAGAAGGTTTCTCATACGAGTTAATCCATTTTTTTAAAATTTTATTTGCGGTTGGTGTTATATATGTACAGATTCATGCATGTCATGTTGCAATCTTGAACTAGGAATTTTATTCCATTGTAGAATGATAAGAGGAACCCTTTGAATGCCGTGTGTAAGTGAATTAGAATAATCTGAGATGTAATTTTAATTTAGGTGTAAAATTCATGGTGTTCTTGAGACTGTGGCTAAGAATTGGAGGAAGCAACTTTGTTATTATGTGATGGAAGTTATGCATTTGTCGATTTGACTGATATAGGAAGCAACTGGGGTTTAATAGATTTGTTAACAGAAGCCTAAGACTAGTAAACTAGACAGAATAGTGATTCTATATTATAGTTATTGCTTATAGGAACTTAGAGCTTCTAGCAATTGAAGTGATGCAAAACATGATCGATGTTGAAGTAAACAAAATAATTTGTAGAGGGTACTTTGCTTATTAGTACAGGGTACTTTGTAGATTGTTCCACAAATATATTTCCTCTTGCTTATTAAGGCCTAGATATATCTTTAAAACCGTTGTCCTAATGTTACTAAACTCATCCTCTGTCTTTATTGTCTTAATGCATGTTCATCTTCAAGTTAAAGGTGTTGACTAATAGCTTTTGTTTGATGGATGGTTTGAAGTGAGCCTTTTATAGAATTCTATTAAATAAATTACATGGACTTTTAACTTGATCTTTTTTAAGAATGAAGACAGATTAGCTTTTGTCACCACTATCATTTTTATCTTTATTTATAACTTAAGTTTGAAATATAAGTGATATTTGATCATTAATCATTATAATACTTATATTACTATGCATATTTGACCAATCACTTGGTTAATTACTTTACTTCTCTAGTACAGCCTACTTTAGTCACTAGCTAAGTAGAAATCTTTCTGATATATCAAGTATCTTGTATTATTAGCACGAGTAGAGGAAATCTAGAAAATGGTTAAATTCTTAATTATTGGATTTTGATGTCAGCCCAACTTATAGAATGATGGATTTTATTTTAATCAGCCTAATTATTTATAATTTTTCTTTCTGTTCAGAAGAGGCATCCATAAATTTCTCAAGTTAGAAAGATCAACTCTACCTACCAAGAAGCTTGGACTAAGGAGGCTAATGATATACTTTTACTAAAGTTTGTATTTCATGCATTGAATTTAAAGAAAAGCATGGAGAAAATAACTTTGAACCTCAGTTACCTTTTTTGATTTGCAGCTGGCCGCTTTGGATTTATGCCATAGTCTGCACCTTTGTGAACATCCATGGTAATTTTCCTTCTTCACTGTTGAAGATGCGTTGATTGTTAGTGTCTTTGATTGATTTCCTCAGATATTCATGTTTTTAAATTTGCAGGTCTGAATATATACTTCTGGCTCTCATTTATTCCTGCACTAGTATGTATATTTTGGTTTCATATTTCAATAAATCAAAATGAAACAGTTCAGTGGAAATTATTTTCGTTCACATCTGATTTCTCTACACGTAAAAGCTTGTCATGTTAATACGGACAAAACTTCAACATGTTGTATCCACTTTAGCACTTGAAATCATGGAGCAAACAGGTCCATCTGCTAGGACACAAGTAAAGCCACTTAATATCGTCCGTTGCTTGCACCACTGCTCCATCTCCTGATCTTCTTCACAACCATTTAGGCCATCCAAGCTTCAGAAGATGGTTCCTGGTCTTTCTTCTTTATCAAATTTTAATTGTGAGTCTTGTCAATTAGGGAAACAGTCTAGAACATCTTTTCCTAGGCATATGAATAATCGGGCTGCGTCCCCATTTGCTTTAGTTCATTCTGATATTTGGGGTCCTAGTCGTGTAGTTTGTGTCTGGTTTTCAATGAAAAATCGGTCGGAGGTGTTATCCATGTTTGAGAATTTTTGTGCTGAAGTTAGAAATCAATTTAAAACAAATGTTCAAGTTTTACAAAGTGACAATGCTCCTGAGTACTTTTCTGCAGCTTTTACTCATTTTATGTCTACTCAAGGGATTGTTCATCAATCCTCTTGTGCTTATACACCTCAACAAAATGGAGTTGTTGAACGTAAGAACAAACATTTAATTGAAACAACTCGTACCCTCGTACTTCATAATAATGTTCCTGTTCGCTTTTGGGGTGATGCGGTTATTACTACATGCTATCTTATTAACCGTATGCCCTCTTCTGTTCTCCAAAACCAGGTTCCTCACTCCATTTTATTTCCTGATCAGCCAACATATGCTCTTACTCCTCGTGTCTTTGGATGTGTTTGCTTTGTACATAACATGACTCCTGGACATGATAAGTTGTCAGCAAAATCCATTAAATGCATCTTTCTTGGCTACTGTCGTGTTCAAAAAGGTTACAAATGTTACTCTCCAGATACTCGCCGGTACTATCTTTCTGCTGATGTTACATTTTTTTTAGTCTTCTCCTTTCTATCTTTCCTCTTCCTCTTCTCCTCCATGTCAATCCATGACAGAAGTTTTACCTCGTCCATGTTCTCCTCTTTTTCCGACTTTCAGTCTTTGCAGGTTTATCGTCGCCGCTCTCAGCCTCCTACCGAGGTCTCTCCGGTGGCTCCTGCCGACTCACTTCCTACACCAGCATCTCCACCTGTTGCGGACCATACTCCTAGTGATCAACTTCCCATTGCCATTCGAAAAGGTACTCGTTCCACTCGCAACCCTCATCCTATTTATAATTTTGTTAGTTATCATCGTTTGTCTTCACCATATTGTGCCTTTATCTCCTCTCTGTCTGTTGTTCCTATTCCTAAATCACCTAGAGAGGGTCTTTCACATCCAGGATGGCAACAGGCAATGTTGGATGAGATGACTGCACTTCATGCTAATGATACTTGGGAGTTAGTTCCTCTTCCTCCAGGTAAATCTCCTGTTGATTGTCGTTGGATTTACACCGTGAAGGTTGGTCCTGATGGTCAGGTTGATCGTCTCAAGGCCCGTCTTGTTGCTAAAGGGTACACTCAAATTTATGGTCAAGACTATACTGACACATTTTCTCCAGTGGCCAAGATGTCCTCTGTTCGTTTATTTCTTTCAGTGGCTGCCATGCGTTCTTGGCCTTTGTATCAATTGGACATCAAGAATGCCTCTCTTCATGGTGAACTTCAGGAAGAAATCTATATGGAGCAACCTCCTGGTTTTGTTGCTCAGGGGGAGTCTAATCTAGTTTGCAAACTTCGTCACTCTCTCCATGGCTTAAAGCAATCTCCTCGGGCATGGTTTGGAAGTTTCGGTACCGTCATTCAAGAATTTGGCATGGTTCGTTGTGCATCTGATCATATTGTTTTCTACAGGCACAATTCTCAAGGACAATGCCTTTATCAGGTTGTTTATGTGGATGACATTGTTGTAACTGGAGATGATCAGGATGGCATTAATGAACTGAAGCAACATCTCTTTCATCACTTTCGAACCAAAGACTTGGGCTTGCTCAAATACTTTTTGGGTATAGAAGTTGCTCAATCCGACTGTGGTATTGTTGTGTCTCAACGGAAGTATGTATTGGACATTCTTGAAGAGGCTAACATGTAGATTGCAGGCCGATAGACACTCCTATGGATCCTAATGTCAAACTCCTTCCAGGACAGGGGGAGCCTCTTGCTAATCCTGGAAGTTATCGGAGACTAGTTGGCAAGTTGAATTATCTTACCATCACACGGCCAGACATTTCATTTGCTGTTTTTGTGGTGAGCCAATTTCTCCAGTCTCCTTGTGATAGTCATTGGGATGCAACTATTCGAATTCTGAGGTATGTCAAGGGATCCCCTGGTCAAGGTTTATTATATGAGAATAAAGGTCACACTGAAGTAATTGGTTATTCTGATGTTGATTGGGCCGGGTCCCCTTCTGATAGACGTTCTACCTCAGGATATTGTGTTCTTGTTGGAGGCAATCCTGTCTCTTGGTAAAGTAAGAAGCAGGAGGTTGTGGCTAGATCTAGTGCTGAGGCAGAGTATCGAGCTATGGCCTTAGTTACATGTGAACTCATTTGGATTAGGCAACTAATTCAAGAACTAAAATTTACAGAAGTCTCCCAAATGAAGTGGTTTTGTGATAATCAATCAGCTCTTCATATTGCCTTTAATCCAGTTTTTCATGAAAGGACCAAACACATCGAGGTGGACTGTCATTTTATTAGAGAAAAGGTGCTTTCTAGATGAATTGTTACAAACTACATCAACACCAATGACCAACTAGCGGACATCTTCACCAAGCCCCTTAGGGGTCCACGTATTGGGTTCATTTGTAACAAGCTGGGTGCATATAATCTATATGCTCCAGCTTGAGGGGGGGTGTTAATGTATATAGGTTTTTCTTTATTAATTATTTTGTTGTTATCTAGTCAGGCCCAATAGGCTAAGGCCCATGACTCATATACATGTATTTACATAGTTTGTTTTCCCCCTAAGTTCAATTAATGATGAGAAATAGAAACCTTCTTCACAGGAAGATATAGAACAGAGTCCAAAGAAATAGAGGGTAAGGAATGTGCATTACCAACTGTTGTAGCAACCTGTTTGGAGCCATTAGCTAAGGTAATAGGAGGTAGAGAGTTGGAATAAGTAATGTGAGACAGTAAGAGGGAATTGCCACAGATGTGATTAGAGGCACCAGAATCAAGAATCCATGGTCCCAAAGAAGATCGGGAGACACACGCAAAGGAATTACCAGAATGAGCAACAGATGCAATGGATGAGGATGACTGCTGTGATGCCCGATACCTCAAATAATCATCATAATCGGTTCCAATAAGGGTGACAGACTGCTGCGCTGAAGGGTCCCTTGGTTGCTCAGGCAAGGTGTCCTCATTGTGAGTGAGAATAAACCGAGGAGGACGACCATGCAACTTGAAGCACCTCTCCTCAGTGTGCCCCCATCTATGGCAATAAGTGCATTTAGGACGAGAGGAACTAGTCATGTTTGAAGTAATCAAGGGCTGAAAATACCCAAAAAACTAATCTCCAAGATGAAATTAGGAGAAAAGAACAGTAGAAATGAAGTCCCCGTGAAAAAATAGGCCAGGAAAGTTCAAACAGTGGTGGCCGGTGGCGACTGACGGTCGCTCCGGCGGCGGCGAAGTTAACTGACCACCGGGTCAGACTCGCCGGAATGAGACGGCCACAACGGTGGCGGAGGTGACAACCGACGCGCGCCAGAGAGGGAGAGATCTGCCGGAACCGAATGGACCGGCCGGAGCTTGTGGCGGCGCGTGGCGGCTCCAATCGGGGTGTCGTTCGGATGAATGGGCCGACGGCGAAGAGACGAACACAGCAGTATCGGCGGTGAGAGCTGAGACACGCCGGAAAAGTTGCCGGAGGAGTCGCCGGAAAAAGGGTTGAGCTCGCCGGAATCTGGGTTTTAACCTGACCTAGGGTTTTTGGCTCTAGATACCATGTAGAAAGTGTATTTCCTTACTTTCATTACTTAGTCAAAAAGAGTTATTACAAGGCTATATTTACAACATACACAAATGAGCTTATGGGCCTACTACCTAGTATTCTAACAAAATGAAACTTCATGGTTTGCCTCCCCCAATCAACTAACATTTCCCCAAGTGTTGCTAACCATGAAATCCCTAAGACCACATCAATACCTTCCAAATCAAAAAGGAAAGTATCTACTGAGACCTTAACCTCTTCTAACTCCACTTCAACTCCTTTGCACTTCCCCTTAGCCACCACCTGATAACCGTCACCCAATTTGATCTTCATAGCTCGAGACTCTTCCACTTGCCAACCCATTTTTGTCACTAACTGTCTGGATATAAAATTATAAAATAGGTACTCCCTTGATTTTGCCTTTGAGTTTCACGGTTTGTGGCTGCCCCCTTGTCTCAAAGGTCAAGCTCCCCAGGCTGAAAAGATGTTCCCCTCTGTTGCGCCTTCTTCTTCTTCTTCATCCAACACCATTATTCTCAATTGTTTATCTGGACATTGGTGGAGTGGGTGATAAGGTCCCCCCACACTTGGAACATAAACCTTTTTGCTTCCTTTCCATGAGCTCCTGATAGGATAAGTGTGTGATTCCCCTATCACGTGGGCCTCCCTGGTTTTTTTCATCACTGAACTCCTGCTTTGATTTGGACCCATATTACTGCCCTCCTGTAGACACATTTCCGCCTCTAGATCCCATCTCCCTGCCCCCACCAACCATCACCCAGTCAGACCCATTGGTGCGACCTGAATTATTGGGCCCGGGTCGAAAAGGAGCACTCGACCCGAATCTATTCCCAGGACCCAGTGCACGTGTGTGGGTTGACGCGATTTCTCCGTCCCGTAACTCCTCTACCGCCTGAGTTACGTTCATCAACCTCGACCTCGACAGAGGACCCGATGTTAGAAGGGTCCGCACACATCCACACAGCTCTTCCTTCAAACCATGGAGGAAGTACCCACAATACTGGTTGTCAGGAAGCCTTTTCACCTGAGCTATGAGTCTCTCAAAAGTCTGAATGTACTCATCGACAGTTCCCCTCTGACGAAGTGTGGTGAGCTGTTCAAACACGTCGTCGTCGCCCATTCCTCCGTACCGCTCGAGCAATTCTTTTTTCAGTCGTTCCCACGTCAACTCCACCTCTTCATCAAGCAATGAATTGAAAAAGTGGATGGTAGGACAATCCATACACAGCTGAGCTAGATTCACCCTCACTTCCGGGCTTGTCTCTTGTACTCGAAAATAAATCTTAGCTTGTGTAATCCACCCGGTGGGGTCGTCGCCATCGAACATCGGCAATTCCACCTTCTTCACCGATTGGCGGAACTCCTCCAACACCTCCCCTCGTAAGTTCTTCAGGCCCGATGTCGAGGACCCTTTTTTGATGAAGAACTCTTTTTGCCGTTCTCCTTCTCTGTCTCTAGTGCTTTCTTCTTATTTTTGCCATTCTTGTTTCCTTCATCACCGCTCCCTTCCTCATCCGACTGACCGGTCTTATCTAGGACCTTTGCAAGCATCGCCATGTGAGTCTGATGGTTCTCATCGACTTTGCTCTGGTTCTCATCGGCCTTGCTTTCCATCACCGACAAGGCTCGTTCGACATTGGCCAGTTCAGCCTCCAATGCTGCTACCTTCGCTTCTATCACCTTTTCTCCTTTTTTCTTCAGTGGCATTCACCTCTCCGTCTCCTTAACTCACTGATCCCCCTCACGTATCCGGCAGGTCGGACCAGTTTGATAGAAACCAGAATTACTCAGCTCAATGAAATAGTAATTAGAACAAAATGAAAGGGAAGAGTGTTTGTATTATTGATCAAAAGAGGGAATTACAGGGGAAGGCTATTCCTCTGCCACAAAGCTCAGCTCCTATAGAGAGCTAGTGCTCTCTAAACAAACATAATGATTCACAAATGATACCCCACTCACACACCCTCATCCTATTTGTTACGTGATTCCTGAAACCGTTACCACTCCCTTTTTCTCTCTCTGCCAGCCCCTCATATTTTCCTGGCACTCCCTTTGTCTCTTCTAGTGTAAACCTTCCAGACCTTAGGCCCATGTGACAATTGTTGAACCAATTGTTCTTGTGGGCTTGCTACTTTGTTTTGGGCTCTAACACCGCTGGGTCTCTTAAAAATCAGCCTTGTCCTCAAGGTCAAGTGTGGAACTGACTTTGATTTGTGAATTCCTCCTCCCAAGTAGCCTCTTCCGCGGATCTTCCCTTCCAATGTACCGGAACTTGTCGAACACTGTCACCGTCTTTGTTGACTTTTCTGGATGCAAGAACAGAGAATGGTTCAAACATCTTCGGGTAATCTCCTCCCATTCTTGATGGCAATTCCTTCTCAACACTGTAACTTCCAACAGACTTTCTTGAAGAGATGCATGAAAAACCGGATGTATTTTGGAGGTAGCAGGGGAGTTTGAGCTTGTACGCCACTGCCCCAAACGCTCTAACGCTTGGAAAGGCCCATAGTACCTTCTTGCTAGCTTGGCATTAATCCGTGAAACCACCGATTCTTTGTCTATGAGGTCGAAGCTTGAAAAAACCCATTCTCCCACTTCAAACTCCTTTCTTGTCTCTTATTATCAGCCTGGTCTTTCTTCCTCCCTTGTGCCCGACGTAAATGGTGTTTCAATTGTCTAAGGGCCTCATCACGATCAATCAAATCATCTTTGAACAGCTTCTACCTTTGTTTCCCCTTTTAAGTACCTTGTGAATTGTGATCATGGGGGTTTTCACCATAGACCACTTCAAAGGGTGTAACCCCTGTAGTGACATGATAAGTAGTGTTATACCAAAGATTCAGCCCAGTGCAGCCATTGGAGCCAAGTGCAGGACTGATCTGATATAAAACAGCGCAAAAATGTTTCCAGGTACCTATTCACCACTTCCGTTTGTCCATCCGTTTCTGGATGGTACGCAGAACTCGTTTTGAGGTGAGTTCCTTGTAACCGGAAAAGCTCTTTCCAAAAATTACTAACAAAAATTGGGTCCCAATCACTAACAATAGCTGTGGGAATTCCATGCAACCGAACGACCTCCTTGGCAAAAGCTTAAGCTATCACTCTTGCAGTGTAGGGGTGCTTTAAAGGAATGAAATGGCTGTATTTTGAAAGCCTGTCCACTACGACAAAAATGGCTTTAAAAGTTACTTTTGGTGGTCTTACTGGTTGCACAAACATAATTTTCTATTATGGCAGATGAATGGATTGCACTTCCATTGGATCTTTGAAGACTCTTCAGAATGCAGCTCAGATTACTCTTCAAACGGCTCAAAGTACTCCTCTAGTCAACATAAATGATTGGTTTCACAATGATGCTATATGGTATATATCTTTTTCTAAGATATGCTCCTCGTATATATGCTTTACTTATTTATTTTCCAAAAGAAATGCAGATCTACATTCTTTACTATGAAGATAGTACTTGATTAATGCTTATAGCACTTATAGCAAGAGAATGCTTCTTAGCATTCATGAGAATGCATATCTACATTCTTTACTAATATAGAGGCAGCCTAAAAGATGGCATTGATTGAATGTTTGTTTGGAAATATGAAGTGCAAGAGTCTAAAGAAGATAATTAATTAATTATTTTATATGATCAATTATTTTAAAGAATCTGAAATGGAGTTGGATAATGCTAAAGCAAGTAATTGTTATGTTGTCCGCATCTAAATAAATCTTTGATTTAATGGTAGATGGGAAATCCTTTGGCTGAAGTAACAGAAGAACAGAGGGATGCTGCACAAGTAGCAAAAGAAATTATATGATGGTTTTTTTATATGATGGTCCTCTCTTAATCCTTGCTCATGGCCATCAAGGGTGAGATCTATGACGTTTCACAAAGCATGTATTTTTACTCAATCTTTCTGGTGGGTTCTTTCTTGGTTCTATGTTCCTTTTTGGTGCACAATGGTTGGTTTGGATTTTGGGTATTTTTATTTTGTGTAGAAATTATCTTGGTTCTATCTCGTGTACGTTGTTTTCTCTGCCACTGATGCCAAGAGAAATGCTAGAGACTCTCATGTTCCTGTATGTATTCTTTGCTGTTTTTTTCCAATTTCTGCATTCCATTTAGCATTTAGAAAAAAAAAAATTAATGCTGTTAATACCTATGGAAATGACATGTTATAATTTAGAACCAATTTTAGCATATGATTTTGTGGAATTCTCAATGTTTGGTTAATGCCTATTGAAATATTCTCGGTCCACTTGGCCACCATTCCCATCACAGGAACTGGCATTAACCCAGCTAGGAGTCTAGGAGCTGCCATCATCTTCAACAGGGACCTTGCTTCGGATGATGACCGTGTATTTTCTTTGACTTCTTCCTTAAAAATACTTGAAATTTGTCCATTTTTTGTTTACCTGAAATAAAATGACTTAAATAATAATACAATTTTATTGTTACTTGCAGTGGATTTTCTGGGTTGGACCTTTCATTGGAGCAGCCCTTGCTGCTTTGTATCACCAGATAGTCATCCGAATCATTCCATTCAAGAGGACTTGAGAAAGACTTTTCTTTTCCATCTGTGCTCCTTTTGTATTACGTATGTATCTGCAATCATTCATGTGAATCTATTTATGTTTATCTATCATATGTGTGAAAATTATGTGAGCAAACTGATATAACAAACCCAATTTTTTTAAAATAAAAAAAATTATATCAGTTTTGAGAGCAAAAGAACTTTAGTTGATAAAATCATGCATGGTTTGAGTGACAAATAATATTGACATTTAGTGGCAATAGTAATTGTTGGGAAATGTTAGGTGTAACTTTTAGTAGCAATAAAAAAAAAAAGTCAATAAATGAGCTTATAGATCAATTCAAGAATCATATTTAGTGGCTATTAAAATTGCCGGCAATAATTGCCGTTAAAAATGCATTTTGTTGTTGTCCCAACACCTTTGTCCCACATCTAAACCACCCAACCACCTTGTAACAACATGAATGCTAGAGTTTCTGCTTTTGGATTGTCACTAATTTGTCCTGAGACTGAGCAAGCACTAATTACTACCAATGCAGTTGAAATAATTTGATACATATATGCTGAGTACTATGTGTTGAACATGTTTTTTTTTTTCGATAGGCTAAAATTTATTATAAGGGTATAAGGGGTACTCTAAATCGTGTATAAAGAAAAACAAATGAACATTTAAAAAAGATGAAATAGGTAGAGCTTCAACCATCAGTCAAGAGAAGACAATATTGGTTAAAAAACAAACTTCTCCTCCACCCAAAAATTAGTCCCTTGTCCGGTAGAACAGAAAAAACGTGACCTCCCAACCATCCAAAAACCAGAAGCGTGATGGTTGCAGTGAGTGGAAATTTCTTAAACCGAAGTTTTGTAGCATAGCGGAAGCATCATAATGACACGACTAAGACCTGAAGCTTCACCAAATAAATCAGCTGCGCAAAGATGGTATGAAACTTGATATCTTAAATGCTGCACCAAAATAACAGCAGCTGGCCGAATAGCAACAGCAAGAAAAACCAACAACACAGCCACGTCTACCACATTAGCACCCAGCGGCAACAGAACCAACTTTATTCATGAAACAAGAAAACCAGTGTTGTAAAAGGAGATTCCTTCTTAACAGTCCACTCCCCAGCTTCAGCAGAGATGAGTTATAGCAGTAGTGACCAAGAAAACCTTTGTGTAAGTTTACTCTACTTTGTAACGATCAAACTCCAGGACACATACCTAACAGAAAGCAGCAGCAGCAGCGTACACCAAGAGCAACTCTCCAAGCCAAACTCTGACCACCTTTCCGAAACCTGCAAGAAGACAAAAACAAACTTTTGCGAAATACAAAATTAGCAGCCACCTTCAATAGTAGCCAGTAGCCACCTTTTGAACATGTTAAGCACAAAAAATGATGTATATGGTTTAGGAGTGGTATTGTTGGAGGCTTGGAGCCAGAAGTCAATGAGGTTGAGTCTCTTGAACTCATGGCTTACACTGTCATGCATTGTTCTAACTTGGAGGGGCAGTGACTTTTATTGAGGGTTCCCCTGGTAGCCTCTCTATAACTTCATTTTCTGCACCTTTTGAATGAAACTTCATCCCTTTAATAGATTTATGAAATTCTTTTATTTTTTTCCCAGTTTTTCTTTTATTAAATTTTTCTTTGGGGCAATAAATATATGAACTTTGGGTGAGCATAAAAATCCTTCCCCATATGAGATATTGAGGATATAGAATTGTAAGCCAATGCCATTTTTTTTCATCTTTTGGATAGGTTATTCTAATAATAATTTAGTATAATTTTAGACACTCTTGGAACTTACATAGTGTTTGGTTGGAGGGAATGGGAGGAGGGCAAAAATGGACCCAGGAGGGATTTTGCTCCCCTCCCCTTTTTAAATTTGAACCAAATACAAAAAATTTAAAATATCTCCTCCCCTCCATTCCCCTCCAACCAAACAATTTTTTAGGGGAGAGAGAGATTTTAAAATATTTTACATAGTTTGACTAATGTAACCCCACTCGTGGATTTTGAAATAAATAGTTATAAGCGTTTAAAAGTAATTTTTTTTAAAATCCCTCCCATCCCCTCCACCAAACATAATGTCTAATTAAAATCTTTCCCCTCCCTTCCATTAAATTCCCTCCTCTTCCCTCCATATACTTAGGCTTCTCCTTATCTAAACCATAGACGATATATTAATCAATATTATAATCAAAACTCCTCACATCATATTTGATTAATCTTATAATGATAGCCTTCTCCTTCCCTTTTTTGATAAGTTTTTTTTTTTAAAAATCAACAGAGCATAAAGTAAGTTATACTTTGTTAAAAAAAACCAAACAATGTCATTTGATTATTTTGAGTAACAACAGCTTTGTTTTAATCTTGAAACAACGCCCCTTAAATATGTGGCAATTAATAGTTGGTTGGTAGGGTAAATTTTGGTTATAAATTTATACTGATATCGGTTTGTTTTACATAATTAGTGCAATTTAGTTGCAGGACTAGTGTAGTTTTGGGGGGGGGGGGGGAGAATACCCAATTGGGATAAGTTGTATAGGTGACATACAACTATATATATTTTTTAAATATATATTCAAGTCATAGGTGATAACCACAACTTCGCTAATTTATTATTTTTTTAGAAAAAATAGGCATGTCGTATGTCAAATATACGACTCCAACTAAGTTATTTTTTTAAAATTTATACAAGTCGTTACCAAAGTACACGACTTCTGCATGGATCCCATTTTTTTAAAACTAATAAAGACATGTTGAAACTATGACATGTGTAAGTAATTTAAAAAAAAAAAAGAATTAGGGCAAGTATGATTCTCTTATACAACATAAGCTGTTATTTTATATAACAAAATTGGTGAAAAAAATTTTAAACTCAATTCATCCATCTATCTTGAGTCGTAGCCATATTTTCTAATAAAAGAGCGATGGTCAAATGAATATATAAGCAAGTAAGCAACAAAAGAGCAAGGGTCAAATGTATAAATTATTATGTTTTATTCATCAAATTTATAATAATTCTAATATACTAAAATATTCTTTAAATTAAATTATTAAAAATAAAGATTTTTACCTGTCAAAATTAATAAATAAAGATTTTTAGTTTATGCGGAATATTTTAACAAGGGTCAAATGCATAAATTTAGCAATACAATTTTAACCCCCCTAAATATTAACATATATTAACAAAAATATTAAGAAATTTGAGTTTCTTTGAAAATCAAACTAAATATGTCGGTTCGACCGGTTGGATTTGGAACTGGTCGGGTGTCCAGTCCATTCAACCCAAAAGATCAACTGATTTTAGAGCTAGTGAGAACCAATCAATTGAGCCGAAACTAACGAAAACTAGTCAAAAATCGCTAGTAAGAACTGATTTGAATATATCATTTATATATACATATATAAATACATATGTCTAATTATAATCTATTAAATACTAGGTATTTAATATATAATCTTATTATAAATTCATTATACAATTTAAGTAATTTTATTAAATATTGGTTCATACGTCTAATTATAATTTATACTTTCATGTATTTGTTTAACAATATTTGATTGGTGTTTTTAATTTAATACCATTATCATAACTGTGTTTATTATATTATTTGTAGTTAGTAATGTACATAAACATATACCATAACGCTAACCAGTGGCAGATGTTGAGTAAAAAAATTGGAGGAGCCATTTGACACATATATTTAGGTATATCACACATGTTAAATTCTCGGTATAGAAGTCTTTTTTTATTCAAAGAACAAAATTTTGTTTATTTAATAGTTTTTTTTTCATTTTTTAGATATTCTGATTTTTAGATTAATATTATTTTTAAATGAATTTTCTTTAGTTTAAGAGAAGGAATGTTTGCTTTTTTTAAAATTTTCTTCCAAGCCCATTTAATAATATCACATGAGTTTTTGGTATTAAAAAACTCTAGGCCCAATAAGGAATTGACCCAAGCCCAAAATAAGCTTCATCTTCTTCACTCAGAACACCTGCAACCTAAGTGTTGCTGTTTGGAGGAGCTACGAAGGCTGGATGGCATGACTACGCGATGGAGAAGGCTAAAGCGTGTTGTGGTGGTCGTTCTAGTTTGTCTGCAGTATTCCGCGGCGGAGATCCAGGAGGTGCGGGACGGGAAACAGCTTGGATCTGTGGCAGAGTGACGGTTGCGCGAGGAACGGATCTGAGGTGGCGTGCGGAGGGGGCAAGGCAGCGATGATGGGTTGTTGTCTGGTTTGATGAGACGCAGAAGTTCGTGCAACCATTTTGATGCCTTACCCATTTCCTTGATTCTATCTTCTTCTTTTGAGAAACTAATGGTTATTATGGGTTATGAAGAAGAAGATGCATAATGACTGAGAATGGGAAGTGAGAATGAGAGTGAGTGGTGGAGCTTGGTTTAGTGATGTGGACTCTACTAATGGATGAAAGTTAAAAGGAGTGGAAATGTGGGAGTGACAAATACGTGGGACAAATTTGCCACTTTTCCATATAAGGGCCTAGGGGGGACCTATTGTGCAAATATTTTAGACTATATTAACGTGCAAATTAAAAGAATACTGACTACAATAGGTCACTCTAACATCTCTCACCGTGAGAGATATGTGGAGCTCCCCCACCCTAGAAATTGCCTGTATTTTTAATGATTTAAGACAGTCTATAGTTGATATATTATACTTTACTGAGTTGCAGTCTATATTCAATAAGACTTATTCTTTTATAGTGGAAGTAAAGAATGTTGTAAGCCGTAGGTTTGAGACATTTTAAAGGAAAAAAAATGAAAATTAAAACAAATAGATTTTCAATAGATAAAAATAATAATAATATGATATATAAAAATATTTTCAAAAGAAATTTAACTTGCAAAAGAGAACGAGGAGAAATAAATGAAATAATTTTTCATGCGAGAAGAAAAATAATACAATGACAGATAATATATTTTCTAAATGGTTAATTTGGACGGGATAAGAGAAGAAACAAATCAAACAGATTATCAATAGAGTAAAAAAAATATGATAAGTAAATATATTTTCTACAATGGTTAAGTTACATGGGAAAAAATGTGAAATAAGTTAAATAGCTTTTCAATAGAAAAGAAAAATAATAAAATGATAGATAAATATATTTTCTTAATATGGTTAACATCTCCGGAAGTTGAAATAAATCAAATAGATTTTGAAGAGGCAATAAAAAAATATGATAGATAATTATATTTTCTAAAAATGGTTACCGATATGCTTCAAATATTCTTCTATTGATATAGAATTATGTAATGTTTAATTACATTAAAAAAAATCTAAATTAGTGGCAGAATTACTACGCGGTCGGAATTATTACGCGACGTAATCATCACGCGTCTGTTTTTATAAATATTGGATTGATACGAGCCTTACCACAAACCACAAACGAACAACCAAACGAAAGTGTTGTTCTTTCATAAACGAACGATTCAACCTTGCAAAATTCGAATTTGGCAACGGGTAAACAAAGGGTCGAATGCATAAATTTTTATTTTTAAAGATTTTTAGCAAGGGTCAAATACATAATTTTTTATTTTTAAATATTTTTATTAAAATAAAGATATTAAAAATAAATATTCATATATTAAAACATCTTGTACAAAAAAAAATATTAACACATATTTAAAAATATTTGACTTTGATAATAAATATATTATAATTATAGATTATAATATATTTATAATTACAATATAAGTAATTTTATGTATAAAAATTAAGTTTTTAAAAGCAAAATTATCTCCCTTAAAAAAAAAAAAGACTAAATTAGTGGCGGAATAATCACGCGACGTAATAATCACGCGACGGTTTTTATAAATAGTGGATTGATAAAGCCTTACCACAAACGAAACAATCTGTTCTTCTTTCATCTTTGATCGATCATTTCGGGGTTTCATATTAGGATTATATTGATCGAATTTGGCAATGGGTGAACAAAGGCGGCATGATGGCTATTTCGATTTCATTGGCATCGATTCCCATTATGTAGTAGATGATGCATATGACATTATGAGGGATGTGATTCAGCATCAACGTACGGGCGTTCCGGCTTCAGTTGCTCCCCCAAATGCTGCAAGATACACTGATGGGATTGCTATTATTGATGATATTGAATCATTTAGGAACAGAAGTGGCATCAGAGGCACTGTGGTGACAAATGCTTATGATATGGGTGTTCCAGCTTCAGTTGATCCCCCAAATGCGGCAAGAAACACTTATGATAGGGTTGCTAGGAACACAAGCGGCATCATGTTTTCTCATTCTCCTCCTTTCAATCATCCAACACTGCCACTGCCTATGCAGGGAATGAGAGGTCATTCTGTCTACTTTCATCCTCCTGCACCTTCATATAGGCTTCCTTCATGTGGTGCTGCTAGGCATGTTGGTGCTGCAACATCTACAGATGATAGAGGAGTCATGCACCCAGCAACTCTAGGACATCCAAATCTTCCTCCTATGGGCTTCATCCAACTTGATGTAATATTTCCTTTTCCTCTTAATAACTACTTTTCATACTTTACTTTATATGGCTACATACAGAGTCATGCTTATTTTCATTTTCATTAATTAAACAATTAAAGCTTATTTGTGTAGGATGTTGCTTTACTGCCTGACCATCACACAGATTTGCACTTGGACATTGAGGACATGTCTTATGAGGCAAGTGCACAAAGTTGGATATTGCATTTTCCTATCAATCTCTATACTATAGATGTTAAGTCTAGGATACAAAATTAAATTATTTACTCTTTGTTATTTGATCACAGGAGCTTCTGGCGTTGGGTGAGCGGATTGGCAACGTAAGCACACGTTTATCAGACGAAATGGTTACAACTCAAATGAAGACAAAAACTTATTCGATACCTGCTACTGCTTCTGAGGAACAGGAAACTGATATTTGCATAATATGCCAGGTATGAACATTTTAGCATGTTTTATTGAACATTCAAGTTATTTATTTTATTCATTGATGTTTTATCTGCCAAACTTTCTAGGATAGTTTGCCTTTGAATCTTTTTTTCCCTATTAATTAGAATATTTATATAATTTCATAGGATGAATATAAGAACCATGACATGATTGGAATTCTTCAATGCGGGCACGAATATCATGCAGACTGTCTAAGGAAATGGTTGCTTGTGAAAAATGTGTGCCCCATATGTAAATCAGAAGCATTGATTCCTGGAGGAAGATGACCTTTCTTTCTCTTCCTACTTCCTGCCCCAGAAGAATTAGAATTAGAATTTATAAGAATTAGGATCAGTTTAGGATCAGATCTGCAGTTCTGTTTTGTTAGTAGCTGTTCTGTTATCAAGAATTAGTTAGTTGCTGCAGATTTGGTTTGTTCTGTATTGCAGCCATGTGGGTCTTTTGCTCTCTATATAAAGCACTCTTCTTGTATCATATTACTATTTTTCAATGAAAAGCATTATTCAGCTATCCTATTATTTCAATCATAATATTGGCTTATGTCACAATTAAATGAAAATGAAAATTGGGGATATATAATACATCACATAAATAAAAATCAGATGTGAATAAGATGGTTCCTGAATATTGTGCAAGAATAATTTCCCCATTGGGTAACTTGACAGAAATAGGGGATATTTTCTTGTAAGTAGAAAAATATTGGAGATTGGGGCATACATGATCACTAGCCGGAATCTAAAATCCAAATAGATGTTAAAGAAGTGATTTAGTGATACTAGAGATCACATGGTAATCATGATATGAACTAAGTATCCTCAAAAAGTTGCATGACAGAAGATTGTTTGATAGGTACAAAGAAAAGAAATGGCACAAGCAAACTTACTCTTAAACCAACAAGACCAACAAAAGTTAGATCACTTTCAATGGATGAGTAGCATGCTTGGATCAAGCAACTTCTTGTGGGCGGGATGAGTATCTGCATAATAGTCTGAAAATTCTCCCAAGTTATCCTTATAGGCCATACCCAAGCAACGCAATCCCTTTGAACTCATCTCCATGAGTCTTAGAAGAAGTAGTTCCCTGCATTGCTCATCTATTGGAACCAGGGGATCCATCAAAAGTTGCACATGGAGGAAGATGACATTTCTTTCTCTTCCTACTTCCTGCCCCTGAAAGAATTAGAATTAGAATTTATAAGAATTAGGATCAGTTTAGGATCGGATCTGCAGCTTCTGTTTTGTTAGTAGTTGTTCTGTTCTTATCAAGAATTAGTTGCTGCAGATTTGGTTTGTTCTGTATTGCAGCCATGTGGGTCTTTTGCTCTCTATATAAAGCACTCTTCTTGTATCATACTACTATTTTTCAATGAAAAGCATTATTCAGCTATCCTATTATTTCAATCATAATACTAGTCACTCTAGTAGGTTGCATTTGAGATAATATTTCCTTACAGTCCAGGATGATAGGATCAATAGCAGCTAGCTTTGTATTTCCATGGAGGCACTTAACTACCACTTCACCATTAGTTTCAATAATATAAACACAAAATGCTGCAACAAATAGTCCTACTAATATTTAATAACACTCTGGATAGTCCTGTTTCATGATCTATAATTTTTTTTTATTTCCTTTTGCTTGAATATCCTCTAATTGGAAAGTGTCCACTTATGCTTTTATTAGGTATGACACTTCTGCTCACCTATGGTTGGTATTAGAGTATTGTGTTGGAGGAAATTTGCTTTCCTTATTACTTATTGTGTACCCGCATTTCATTGACTATATTTTGTGATCAAGTAATTAATGCCATAGTTTTGACTTTTGATGTGATGAACATTTCACTACATTGTAGTACCCCAATAGAAAACAATGTCTTCATCGCCTCCCCTCCCCTATCTGCATGAAATACAAACTTACTGGAATCAAGAAAGACAACAAACAAAACCAGATTTACGTTTTACGGGCGGAATACGTAATCGGGTATTCATAATAAAGATCTTGACTGATAAAGTCAGTTTCTAGCTTGAGCTCTCTATCTTGTATTCTATATAAGCCTTCATGTATCCCTGATTAGAATCAATGAATTCATTCCGTTTATTTTCTCTCTGTGTTCCTAATATGGTATCAGATTAATAGTTTTTTTTTTCTAGCTTCCGTATTCATCTTTTCAATTACCAATAGCCTATCATTGGTAACAAAACAGATTTATCAATAGCAGAAAAACAGAACGGTCATCTGCTAATATGTTTCTTGCACTTGCTCTCTCAGCTCTTTAATTAAAACCTTCAAAGAAAAGGAATATGTCATCTGCTTTCTTCAGGGTCTTAATGACTCCTATTCTTCTGTGCGCACTCAAATTCTCATGATGAATCCCCTGCCATCTATCAGCCAAGCTTATGCTTTGGCTCTTCAACAAGAAAGGAAACCATCAAATAGTGCAGCCTTTGACTCCACTGCTTTCACTGTCAATTCTTCCAATAACTTCACCCCAAGCAGGGGCAATTATTCTCAGGGAAGGGGTCGAGGCAGATCCAATTCCAAACAAGAAATGCTTTGCACCCATAGCAACCGCACTAATCACACGGTGGTAGACAATAGACACATGTTATTTCAAACATGGTTTTCCCCCGGGATACCGCACCAAGAATCAAAATCAGAATACTACTTCGCAGATTGCAACTACACCAACTCCTTCCACAATCAAGACTGACTTTCCACCACAGGCTGCTACTGATCAATCTTTTTCCCTATCTCGAGAAGATTATCAGTATCTTGTCTCTCTTCTCCATGCTACTAAGAATGATTCTGCACCTACTGCTAGCACAATACGTAAGCCATCATCTTCTGATCCCAACTCTCATATGGTTTCCAGTGTAACCAAGTCAGGTAACTCTTGTACTCTTCCCTCTGTTTGGATTTTAGACTCGGGTGTTAGTGACCATGTTTGTCCCATTATTCATTGCTTTTCCAATTTCAAGAAGATTTCTCCAATTTTGGTTAAATCACCTAATGGCACTTTCACATCTGCATCTTATTCTGGCACAGTGCATTTCACATCTACACTTTATTTACATGATGTCTTGCACATACCTGATTTCCATTTTAATCTAATTTCTGTTCACAAGTTATCAACTTCTCTTAATTGCAGACTCCTTTTCTCACCTAAATTTTGTGAAATACAGGATCTTTCTATCATGAGGATGATTGGACATGCTAAGGTTCACAACAACCTCTACATTCTCCAAGAATCCCCAAAACCCTTTCTTTGTAACAGGAATGATGAAACACTCCCTTCCCATCTATTGTAAATACTGTTAACAGCAATCTCACTTCATATAGTAATTTTGATTTGCGGCATTACCAATTAGACCACCCTTTCTTATCCCATTTTACAGCAATTGTGTACTGCTTTCCCTTATATTGTCTCTAATAAAAATTTGGTTTGTGACCCAGTAGCACAATACACACCTCACACCCCTTTGATCTATTGCATATGGACATATGGGGTCCTATCAATATTGTTTCTTTTCAAAGGCATCAATACTTTTTAACCATTGTTGATGACTACAGCAGATATACTTGGTTTTTTCTTATGAGATCTAAGTGTGAAACTCACACTTTTATTCAATCTTTTATCACTTACATTTCTACTCATTTTTCAGCTAAGGTAAAGATGATTAGGACAGATAATGGCACCGAATTTAACATGCCATCTTATTATTCTTCTCTCGGCATTTTACACCAGACATCTTGCATTGAGACACCTCAACAAAACTCTACAGTTGAAAGGAAACATCGGCAACTCTTGAATGTTACACGAGCACTCCTCTTCCAATCCAAATTGCCCAAGATTTTCTGGTCCTATGCCCTCTGCCATTCTGTTCACATCATCAACCGATTACCAACACCAGTTCTCAATCAGAAATCTCCTTATGAAATGTTGTATCAGTCACCTCCAACATTTATGGAATTAATGGTGTTTGACTGTCTCTCTCATGCCACTACCTTGACCAACCATAGACACAAACTGGATCCTCGGGCCAGAAAATGCCTCTTCCTTGGTTTTAAACCCGGTACAAAAGGCTATCTCCCCTATGACTTTCACACCCGAGACACTTTTGTATCCAGGCATGCTATCTTTTATGAGTCAATTTTCCCATATGATCAACATGCCTCTGCTGATATGGTTGCTTCTGAACCCTCATCATATCTCAATTAGATTCCATATTTTTATTTGATTTACCTACTGTTATGTCACAACATGTTAAACAGTAAAGAAAAGTAAAGAAAGAGAACTGAAACTTCTTTGTTTATTCTTTCTTAATCTGTATTATTACATTGAGGTAGCTATGTATTTATACAATTTGCTGGACTGCATGCACATGGCAAGAATCGACTCAATGTAATCGATTCGCCTTTACGCCGCCTAGGGAGTGCTACAGTGTGCAACACCGCACCTCCATTCTATGTACTCTAACATACCCCCGCAAGCTCGGGGTGGGATATCAAGCACCCCGAGCTTGTCCCTTAAAATACAAGAACCGTGTAGGAGATAGGGCCTTTGTGAGGAGATCAGCACATTGTTCTTCGGAGGGAATGTGCGAGAATCTGCAGCTTGCTTGCCAAGGAATCTCTCTCGGACAAAAATGGGTCCAGCTCCATGTGTTTGGTGCGGGCATGGAGAATGGGATTATGTGTCAATGCCACCGTGCTCATGTTGTCACAAAAAATAATTGGAGTTGGGAGTGTGAGGTGCAACTCATGAAGGAGAGATTGCACCCAAATAACTTCAGGCTCTTTGTGGCGGCAAGGTCATGAGACTCCGCTTCGGTACTTGAGCGAGCTACAACAGTTTGCTTCTTTGCCCACCAAGAGATCAAGTTGGGTCCAAGATAGATGCATGACCCTGATGTAGAGCGCCTGTCATCGTGGTCGGATGCCCAATCTGCATCCGAAAAACCCGTGAGAACCAGAGGATAGGCAGAGGAGGCTGGTTGAAGATGAAGTCCATGGGTCAAAGTACCCTTTAGGTAACGCAAAATGCGTTTTTACAGCTGTCCAATGTGAGTCTAAAGGTTGTGCCATGAATTGCGGACCTTGTTGACAGAGTAAGATATCTCGGAGCCTCGTGATGGTGGCATATTGAAGAGCCCCCACGACAGCACTGTGTGAGGAAGCATCTCGAGAAGTAGTCCGCACCTTCTTTGGGACAGTTTGCAGCCACCAACCATGGGGGAAGAGATGGGTTTTGCATCAACCATTTTGGCTCTATTAAGAAGGTCTCTCAAGTACTTTGTTTGTGTGAGAAGAAGAGAACCATTCTGCATCCTTTTTACTTGAATTCCAAGAAAGTAATCAAGGTCACCCAGCTGCTTCAATGCAAAGTTAGAGTGCAGCTGAGTGATAACATGCTGAATAAGAGAAGGAGAGTTGCCCGTGATGATGATATCATCCACGTAGATGAGCATGTATAAGATGTGAGATGCTTTGCGGTAGATGAATAAAGAGGGGTCACATTTGCTGCCCGTGAATCCAAGGGTTAGGAGAGCACCTTTTAATTTGTCAAACCACGCCTACGGGGGCTTGTTTGAGGCCATAGAGGGCCTTGTGCAGCCTGCATACTAAACCAGAATGTTGAGAGAGAAAGCCCGGGGGTTGATCCATGTATACCTCTTCTTCCAAGTCCCCATTCAAAAAGGCATTATTCACGTCCAATTGTTGAATGGACCAGCTATTTGTAAGAGCAAGTGTAAGGATGATTCTAATAGTAGTAGGCTTCACAACAGAGAGAATGTTTCAAGATAGTCAAACCCAGGTTGTTGATGAAACCCTTTGGCAACAAGGCGGGCTTTGTACTTGTTGATAGAACCATCCGGATTTTCTTTTATACGAAACACCCATTTGCAACCAATGGCTTGCCGGTGAGGTGGAAGAGGGACTAATGACCAAGTACCATTCAACATCGATTGCATCATATTCAGCTTTTCATAGTCGAGAACCAGATTTGGATCAGCAATGGCAGATTTTACATTGGTAGGTTCGTAATGTGTAAGAAGGACAGTGGGTTGAAGTCTTGGTTTCACAATGCCATTCTTGGCTCTAGTGGTCATGGGATGAGTGTTTATGGGACCAGCAGCTGATGTAGAGGTTGGGAAGGGAAGTATGGTCTTGGGAATGGGTAATGGTGGGGAAGGAGGGTTCGGATTGGGAGTGGCGGATGGGATGGTGTAGAGAGGCTGTGGTTGGGTGATGGAACAGGTTGGATTGGTGAGGGAATGGTGATGTTAGGTGCTGGTATGGGATGGGTTGGTGGGGGAATTAGAGGGATAGAAGGCAAGGGAAGGGCAGATGGTGTGGGAGGGGAAGGTTTAGGTTCAAAGAGTTCTTGGTATGGGAATCTTAGCTCATTAAAAACCACATCCTTGGAGATAAAGATTCGACCCGATGGGGAGAGACACTTGTAGCCTTTGTGAGAATTGGAATACCCTAAAAAGATACACTCGTGAGACCTAAACTCAAGTTTGTGTCTATTGTAAGGTCTAAGGAGAGGGAAACATGCACAACCAAAGACCTTAAGAAAACTATAGTCTGGACTTTGTGAGAAGAGTTTGGTGTGAGGAATTTCTTTTTGTAAAGAAGCTGTTGGAAGCCTGTTTATGAGATAAACGGCTGTTTGGAAAGCGTGATCCCAATATTTTAAGGGAATAGACGCATGAGCAAGAAGAGTAAGACCTAACTCGACAATGTGTCGATGCTTGCGCTCCACAACACCATTTTGGTGATGTGTATGAGGACAACTGACTCGATGTTGAATTCCAAATTCCTGCAGGACTTTGGAAAAGGCACGAAACTCACCACCCCAATCAGTTTGGATGGCTTTGATCTTGGTATTAAATTGAAGCTCAGCCATATTTTTAAAGTTAAGGAAGGTTGGAAGAGCTTCTGATTTTGTTTTTAAGAGGAAAAGCCATGTAAATCTGGTATGCGCATCAATAAAGGAAATATAGTAGTGGAAACCAGTAGAAGACAGTATTGGGGCAGGACCCCACAAATCAATATAGATGAGTTCAAAAGGATTGTGATTTATAGTATTTGAAGAGGAAGATGGGAGGCAGTGAGCCTTTCCAAGACAGCAAGAAGAGCAGAAATCAGAATTCACTTTATTATCAATTGGAATATTACAATTTTGTAAGACAAGTTTGAGTGTATCTTTGCCTGGGTGGCCTAAACGTAGGTGCCAAGTGTTAAGTGGTGCATGTGCTGTATTTACAGTGGGAAGGTAAGGAATATTACATGAAGAAAAGACTACATTATTCAAAGACAAAGCACTAGAAGGTAGACTTTTCTGAGGAAGAAGATGAAGATCAGTGAACTTGTATAGTCCATCCGTTCCAACATCTCCTCGAAGAAGGACTTCATGGGAACCCTGAGATTTGACAAAACACACATCAGAGTGGAATTCAAAGAAAACATTGTTGTCTTTTGCAAATTTGCTTACACTAACTAAGTTTTTAGTTATGTGTGGGACATGTAAAAGATTTTTAAAGATTAAACTGATGTTGGAATTAAAGGGAGAGTGAAAAGATGATGAGCCAGAGGAGGAGATGGGTAAACCTTGACCGTTACCAACAAGAATGTGATCTGAGCCTTCGTAGGGGACAGGCTGTTGGATGTTTTGCATATGAGGTGTGACATGGTGAGAAGCACCTGAATCAGGGTACCATTGATTTGAGAAAGAATTGGTGTTGGAGGCAGTTAGGAACGCCTGAGGAGAGGCCGAGGGTTGAGGGAAATTTGGTTATTCTTTGCCAAGATGGGTGATTCTGCCAGGGTGGGTTGTGCTGTTGAGATGGTTGCTGATACTGGTTGGGGTTGAGGTTTTGTTGAGGTTGTGTGAACTGCTGATCAAACCTGTGCCAACAAGTAAACGCATCATGACCAAATTTTCTGCACAACTGACATTGAACGGAGCTTCGACCCCCACGCCCCCTTCCGCGACCACCGCGCCCTCGGCCACGGCCACTACGACCACCGCGATAGTATTGCGATGAAGAGGCGGAGTACTGTCGTTGATCCTGAGCAAGATTCGCTTGCATTGGAGGGTCTGTGGTAGCGGCTGCCACATTCGCAACATTTACTGTGACAGCGTCACGAGAGGCACTCTTCTTGTAACGATCGAGATGCACTTCCTGAGCAAGGAGCAACGCCTCCAACTCATCGAGATCAGGGGAATCGTAGCAACGAGTGCTCACCAGGTTGATTAACGAGTCATACTCCTCGGGTAGGCCTTCCAAGATGACGTCCAATTGTTCTTGAAGTGACACAGAATCCCCAATTGAGTATAGCGCATCAACGAGTGCCTTCACACGAAGCACAAATTCAGAAATTGAACGGTCGTCCTTCTTGGTGTTGTGAAGCTCTGTTTTGAGCATTCTTGCTCGAGCACGGGTCTTCGATTGGAAATGATTGTGCAACTTTTCCCAGAGCTGCCAAGAATGGACGCAACCAATCAGGCGAGTAAGGATCGGCGCTGTTACAGAGGATTGGAGCCATGACAGAAGCAGAGAATCTTGAAGTTCCCAACGAGTGTAGTCAGGATTTAGGGTTCCAACGCGTCTGTCATCT
>CM061065.1:79997197-80022315 GCA_030762895.1 Sophora flavescens
CGCACACGCCGTCTTGGTACATAGGTAAACATTCCTTCTTTTGTTCCTCTGTTTCTCCTCGCCTTTTTTTTGCATTCACACCTCCCATAGTGTCCTCCATGGCAGTCTGCTCGACGGTCCTACTACTTTGTGGTTTTCCTTCAATCGATTTGAAGCTTTGCCCTAAGGTTAGTCTTACCTCTCAATTACCTTGCATTTATTGCTACACACAGGAATTTTCTATTTCTTATTATTAGTGTCAGTTGTTGTATTGGTGTCTTTGTTACTATTTTGGTGTCTTTGTGCATGCAAGACTGCCAGCACGCATACTAGCTAACTTCTTTCGATTCTTTTTAATGGTGGGTGATTGGGTCTTTGACGTTAATTATTTTGATTTTTGCGTGTTCCATTGGTTGTAATTTTTTTTTTTTTTTTAAAGCTCAATAGTTGTAGATATGGGTGCTTCTAGTTCTAGTGTTGCTAAGCCAAAGCCAAAGAGAGCGAAGATGACACCAAACTCTATGGAGTTATGTTACTAAGATAAAAGGTGTAGGTGGTGGTGGAAGGAAACTATGAACTCAAATGTAATCTACGTGATTTGATTTTCAATGGCTCTTACACTAGAGTAAGGGCACACAATGAAGATTACGAGGAAAAAATCGAGCATGTCAAAGTAACGCAGCCCAACTTGTTGATTTGAAGAAGATAACAATGAGGCTACGTTGAAGGTAGAAAGAAATCAAAATCAAGATTTGTTTCATTGCCTCCAGTTTCGATCCATCCTCAGTGATCCAAAAAGAGAAAGACATCATCTCTAGAAAGGCTTTCCAACATGTATGCTAGAGAGACGCGATGCTGAAATTGCCGAGGATGTTTTACTCTTCGAGGCTTCCATTTCATGTAAGAAATCCTCATTATAAGGAAGCATTTTCCTATGCGGCCGACCATTGGTCAGTGATTACAAACACCGGGATATAATAAACTAAGAGCGACATTGCTTATGAATGAGCGAAGACATGTGGAGAAAGTTATTGAAGCCAATTAAAGATACATGGCCTCAAAGAGGTGTAGTGTTAGTGATGGATGGGTGACCCCCAAAGAAGGCCTCTTATTAATTTCATAGACATCGGTGAGAATAGGCCAATGTTACAAAAGGCTTTTGATTGTTCAAATGAGGTAAAAGACAAGGATTCGTTGCCAAGCAAATGAGAGATGTAATTATGGAGGTTAGGCTATCAAATGTAGTTCAAGTAGTGGAGGATAATGCACACATTTATAAAGTAATAGTTTTATTATTGGGCTGAATTCCATATATTTATTGGACACCATGTTGTGCATACTAAATCTTGCTTTGAAGAATATATGTGCAGCCAAGAATAGAAAAAAACAATGTTGCTTATCATGCATGTTCTTGGATCACTCGAGTGCGAGAAGATGCAATGCTCATCAAAAACTTCATCATAGGCCACTCTATGAGATTATCCATTTCAATTCATTCAATTCATTGAAGTTGCTTTCCATTGCTCCAACACGATTTGCATCACTATAGTTATGCCAGAGGGGTTTAAACAATTGAAAAAGGACTCCCAGAGATGGTCATTAGTGATTAATGGTCTTCTTACAAGGAAGATGATGTTGGGAAAGCTAAACTTGTGAAGGATACATTATTAAATGATATTTGGTGGGATAAGGTTGATTACATTCTTTCCTTCAGCACCCTATCTATGATGTTCTTAGAAGAGGCGTACGGATGCCGTCATCCCACCTAGTGTATGAAATGTGATTCAATGATTGAAAAGGTGAAGAAGTCATATATCGACATGAACAAAGGAGGAGGGTGAAGGATCAACTTTCTAAGTAGTGCACTCAATTTTACTAGATCGGTGGACAAAGAGTAGCACTCCTCTACATTGTTTAGCACATTCTCTAAATCCAAGGTGACCATCTTTTAGTTACATATTTTTAGGATTATACAACAAGCCAGCAAGTTTATATAAAAATATGTGTATTTTTTAATTGTAAATTATTATAGTCACAGAATGGCTAAGTGAAAGAGATTAATAAATTCCTCCACATCAAGACATAAAACTCACTCATGAAGAAAGAGTGAAATGCTTCAAAAAGGTACTTTATTGATGATGATGTAGATGAAGTGAATGTAGAGTTTGCCAACCTCGGACGGAAGACAAAGGTTTTGATGATCTTGATTCTCTAAAGTGATAAAAGGCAAAATGGATGCAAGGACTTGGTGGCTAACTCATGGTACTTTTTGTTCCAATCCTTCAAGGTTGCCATTTAAGCTGCTGCGCCAACCTAGTTCGTCTTCATGTTGTGAAGGTGGAGTACATACTCCTTCATCCTTTCTTTAAAAGAAACAAGATGACACCCATAGGCGGAGAAGATTTAGTGTTTGTTCATAGCAATCTTCGACTCCTTTCAAGAAATTCTCCACAATATCATAATGATGAAATTAAAATATGTGGGACATTGGAGGAGATGATTTTTAGAGCACTTGATGATTGTGGAATCTTGAAAGTTGTAATCTGTCTCTAGATGAGAAGGACCTTGAAGTTTTTTTCTTCAATGATGTTTGATCAGAAGGGGGTGAAGGACCTTAAATGAATTAGATCCTTTCTTAGTTTTTGTGTAGCTTATAGGTAGAAGATATGTTTGATCTTATGTAGGATCATTTATATAAGCGTGTCCCAGGTGTCCTATGTTTTGGACATTACCTCGCTTCGATCTGTGGTGTCGTTAATCGGTAATACGCAGTGTCCGTGTCAGAGTCGGTGCTTCATAGCTGAGATGCATTAAAAGACACCAGGATAAGGACTACTTTATGAAGACAAAGAAACACTCAAGTAGTTGGATTTTGCGTGCGAATTAGGCGGGATCACCTATTGATGGGTTCACTTGAGGTTATTGTGTTGTCTATGGGGGGAAACCTTGTCTCGTGGAAAGTAAAGAAGCAAAATGTTGTTGCGGGTCTAAGTGCAGGCTGAATATAGAGCCATGGCGATAGCCACGTGTGAGCTCATTTGGATTAAACAACTTCTTGGTGAATTGAAGTTTGGAGATACTCAACAAATGAAGTTCGCTATGTTGTGATAACCAAGCAGCCCTCCATATAGCTTCCAATCCAGTATTTACATGAAGAACTAAACATATCGAGATCGATTGTCATTTTGTCCGAGAAAGTCCTTTCTAAAGAAGTCGATCATAGAATTTGTTAGCTCTAATGATCAACCGGCAGGCGCTTTACAAAAATCTCCAAGAGGACCAAGAATTCAAGAAATATTTGCTCCAAGCTTGGAGCATTTTGGTTTATATGCTCCAGCCTGAGGACCGTTGATATTAGTTGGACGGTGTGGACGGTGAGGACGGTGCAGGACAGTGTGGACGGTGTGAGCTTAACTATGTTCCTAGGAATTAAATTTCCTTGTAAATTGTAAAGTGTATTACTTGTTTTAGTGTATATATATATCCAAGTATGATGAATAGAAGATTCATTCAAGCATTTCACAAATATTGTTATCTAAATTATGTCCAAGTCTTTCAACGATTCTATGGTGAGGTTGATCACTTAAGGGCACCTTGTTGCTAAACGGTACATTCAAGTTTATGGCCAAGACTACACAGATACCTTCTCTCCCATTACTAAGATGTCATTCATTTATTCTTGCAATATCTACCATTATGATTCTTGGCCCTTGTTTCGCCTTGATATTAAGAATGCATTTCTTCATGGTGAGCTTCATGAGGAGATTTATATGGAGCAACCGCCTCGGCTTTGTTGCTCAGGGGGAGTTTAATCGGTTTGTAAACTTCGCCGTTCTCTTTATGGTTTGAAGCAATCTCCTCGTGCCTGGTTTGGAAGGTTTAGCACCGTTATTCAAGAATTTGGAATGTCTCATTGTGATTCAGATCATACGAGTCTTTTATAGGCACCTTCACATCCAAGAAGGCGTCGAGCATGGGTGGATGAGATGAGCGCACTTCATACTAATGGTGCTTGGGAGTTGGTCCATCTCCTTCCGGGTAAAACTCCCGTAGCTTGTCGTTGGATTTTCATTGTTAAAGTTGGTTCCAGATGGTCGGTTGATCGCCTTAAGGCCCGCCTTGTTGCTAAAGGGTACACTCAGGTTTATGGCCAAGACTACCTGATACCTTCTCTCCCATTGCTAAGATGTCATCTATTCGTTTATTCTTGGCAATAGCTGCCATTCGTTCTTGGCCCTTGTTTCAGTTTGATATTAAGAACGCATTTTCTTCATGGTGAGCTTCATGAGGAGATTTATATGGAGCAACACTTTGGCTTTGTTGCTCGGGGGAGTCTAATCTGGTTTGTAAACTTCGCCGTTCTCTTTATGGTTTGAAGCAATCTCCTATTGCCTGGTTTGGAAGGTTTAGCACCGTTATTCAAGAATTTGGAATGTCTTGCTGTGATTCGATCGCGCGCCGATCTTTTATAGGCATAACTCTGGGAAGGTGCATCTATTTGGTAGTTTATGTTGATGATATTGTCATAACGGAGATGATCAAGATGGCATTGAAAAGTTGAAGAAACACTTGTTTCATCATTTTCGAGACCAAGGACTTGGGCTTACTTAAATACTTTTTGGGTATTGGTGGCTCAATCTAATTGTGACGTCGTTGTCTCTCAAAGGAAATATGTATTGGACATTCTTGAGGAAACGGCATGTCGGGCATGTAAACCGATTGACTTCGCTGTGGATCCTAATGTTAAACTTCTTCCGGTCGGGGAGCCATTGAGTGATCCGGGTAGGTATCGGAGACTAGTTGGTAAGCTAATTATCTTACCATCATTCATCCGGACATTTCGTTTGTTGTTTGATGGTGAGTCAATTCCTTGAGCCTCCCCACGATAGTCATTGGAATGCAGTTGTTGGTATTTTGAGGTATGTTAAAGGATCTCCCGGTCAAGGTTTATTGTATGAAAAACAAAAGGTCATTCCCATGTGATTGGTTATTCGGATGTTGATTGGCTGGATCTCCCCTCGATGAGACGTTTCTACCTCGGGATATCTGTGTTCTTGTAGGAGGTAATCTTGTCTCTGGAAAAGTAAAGAAGCGGAGGTTGTAGCTAGATCATAGGCTGAGGCCGAGTATCGTGCTATGGCCTTGGTCACATGTGAGCTTATTTGGATCAAGCAATTAATTCATGAGCTGAAATTTATAGAGGTCTCTCAAATGGAGTTGTTTTGTGATAATCAAGTTGCTCTTCATATTGCTTCCAACCAGTTTTTCATGAGAGGACCAAAAATATTTAAGTGGATTGTCATTTTATTAGAGAAAAAGTTATATCTGGTTGTATTGTCACTAGTTACATTAGTTCTAATAATCAACTAGCTGATATTTTCACTAAATCTCTTGAGCCGCCGGATTGAGTTTATTTGTAACAAGCTCGATGCATATAATCTACATGCTCCAACTTGAGGGGAGTGTTAGAATGTTAGGTAGTAGGCCCATAAGCCCATTTGTGTATTTTGTACATATAGCCTTGTAATAACTCTTTTTGACTAAGTAATGAAAGTAAGGAAATACACTTTCTACACATTTAAATGGCAAATGGGTTGAAGTAAGAGGAGAGGGGACAGTACACAGCGCAAACAGCCTTGCAAAGTATCTTGGGGAGGAAAAAGGGATGATTGGGGCCTACGTTTTTCTACAGAAGTCCAATTTACTAACAATTCAGCAAGGACAGAAACACATGGGGGTATTGATGTGAAACAGCAGGGAGGAAATTGAGGTTGCTAGCCCAATATGCAGAGGTGTTCAAGGAACCTAAAGGGTTAGCGAGGAGAGGAAAAGAGCATGCTATCACATTATTTGAGGGACAAGGGCCAATGAATGTGAGGCCCTATCGCTACCCTCATTATCATAAAAACGAAATTGAAAAACAGGTTCAAGAGATGCTGAATTCTGGAGTAATCAGATACATTCAGAGTGCTTTCTCCAGCCCGGTCATTTTGGTTAAAAAGAAAGATGAGGACGTGGAGAATGAGTGTGGACTACCAAGCTCTAAACAAGGTAATCGCCATGCCCGACAAATTCCCCATTCCTGTAATTGATGAGTTGTTAGATGAGTTGCATGGCACTCAATTTTTCTGTAAGCTGGTCTAAAGTCGGGATATCATCAAGTTAGAGTTAAAGGAGGAAGATGTGCACAAACCCGCTTTTAGAACCCACGAGGGGGCATTACGAATATTTGGTGATGCCTTTGGGTTAATGAACACACCATCAACTTTTCAAGCTCTAATGAATGATATTTTTAGGCCCATGTTAAGGAAGTTTGTACTTGTGTTCTTCGATGACATCCTAGTTTACAGCCCGGATTGGGTGACACATCTAATACACTTAGCAGAGGTGTTAGAGTTGCTGCAGCATCAAAATTGGTGGCTGATCAGAAAAAATGTCAGTTTGTGCAGTCCACAGTGGAGTATTGGGGATACCTAATATCTAAGGAAGCGGTCACTATGGATCATAGCAAGATCAGAAGCGTAATTCAAAGGCCAATTCCAAAAAATGTTAAAGGAGTCAGCGGGTTTCTGGGCTTAACCGGTTACTATCGTAAGTTTATACAAGACTATGGCAAGATTGCGAGGCCTTTAACTGAGCTTACTAAGAAAGTAGGGTTTAAGTGGGGACCAAAAGCACAGGCAGCATTTGAATTGTTGAAAACAAAAATGACTACAGCCCCTGTTCTTGCTCTACCTGATTTCACTAAAGAACTTATAATAGAGTGTGATGCCAAGGGACTTGGGGTGGGTGCCATTCTGATGCAAAATGGGAGGCCTATCGTATTTTTCAGCAAAGCTTTGGGTGAAAGGAATTTGTCTAAGTCAGCTTACGAAAAAGAATTGATGGAGGTAGTGTTGGCCATTCAACATTGGAGGCCTTATTTGTTGGGAAGGCACTTTACGGTTTACTTGAATATGAAAACTGAATACTTTTACTTGTATTGATAATGAATATGAGTGCAAGATATACATACACTTGACTCTAGACTTGATTCCTAGAACAATAAAAGTCTATACTAAGTCCTAGGAGAAATATACAATGAATCATAAGAATACAATTGATAGGACTCCACCGTCCACACCGTCTACATAAATCCACCGTCCATATATTAATTATATTCAACACTCCCCCTCAAGCTGGAGCATATATGTCTGATGCAATCAGCTTGTCACATATGTATGCTATTCTAGGACCCCGTAAAGACTTAGTCATCATATCTGCAAGCTGATCTCTAGTACCCACAAAGGAAGTCTTAATGATGCTCGAGAGGATCTTTTCCCGGATGAAGGGACAATCAACTTCTATATGCTTGGTTCTTTCATGGAAGATAGGATTTGAAGAAAGATACAATGCTGATTGGTTGTCACAAGCAAGTTCCATAGGACCTATCTCACAAAACTTCAACTCTTGGAGCAAATATTTTAGCCATAGGAGTTCACAAGTAGTATTAGCCATAGCACGATACTCGCACGTGCTTGATCTTGCAACAATATTCTCGCTTCTTACTTTTCCATGAAATCAGATTACCTCCAATAAGCACAAGATGCTTGAAGTAGACCTCCTATCACTAGCATCGCCTGCCCAATTTGCATACGTATACGCCCATGATATTAGTATGACCCCTGTCCATATAAACAATCCCTTTACCAGGCGATTCCTTGATATATCTTAGGATCCGAACAACGACATTCCAATGGTGTCACATGGTGAGTTGAGAAACTGACTTACAACACTAACCGAAAAAGCAAGGTCAGGTCGAGTCATGGTGAGATAATTTAACTTCCCAACTAATCTTCTATATCTGCCTGGGTCAGGATGGGGCTCCCCCTCACTAGGTAGAAGCTTTACATTTGGGTCCATAGGAGTATCGACAGGTTTACAATCTAGCATCCCTGTTTCATCAAGAATTTCAAGGGCATATTTCCTCTGAGAAATGGCAACACCTGTTCTTGATTGGGCTACTTCAATCCCAAGAAAATACCGCAATTGTCCAAGTTCTTTGGTTTGAAAATGTTTAAACAAGTGTTGCTTCAATTCCTTAACGCCTTCTTGATCGTCACCTGTAATAACAATATCATCCACATACACCCACGAGATAAATACGTTTATTCAAGGATGAGCATTTAAAAGAATACGAGAATGGTTTGCCTCGCAACGAATCATGCCAAACTGCTGGATGATGTTCATCCAACTTCCCAAACCAAGCGCGTGGTGATTGTTTTAAGCCATACAAGGACTTACGTAACCCTGCAAACAAGATCCGACTCCCCCGAGCAACAAACCCAGGTGGTTGTTCCATATAGATTTCCTCCTCAGATCACCATGTAAGAATGCATTTTTAATATCCAGCTGGTATAATGGCCAGTGTCTCATGGCGACCATCGACAAGAACAAACGAACAGATGCCATCTTAGCAACGGGAGAAAAAGTATCACAGTAATCCAGACCATAGATCTGAGTGTACCCATTTTGCGACCGGCCAGGGATTTCAAGCGACCCACTGCCCATTAGGACCAACTTTAATCAGTAAATACCCATCAACAACCAACTACCGATTTCCAGTGAGGAGGGAAACAAGGGTCCATGTATGATTAGATTCCAAAGCCGGCCATCTCATCAATCATTGCCTCGTCGCCATCCCGGATGAGATAGTGCTTCCTAAACATTCTTGGGAATGGTCAACGGATGACAAGGCGAGATACAAAGGCATAATGGGAAGGAGATAATCGATGGTAACTAAGGAAATTGTAAATGGGATGGGGATTAAGAGTAGAACGATTACGTTTGCGAGGCGGCAATTGGTAAGTCGTGAGAAGCTCGATTGGTTGACCGCTTGAGGGGAGAAGCGATTGGAGCGGGAGCTGAATCGGGAGGATCAATCTTGGGTGTGATCTCGAAACTTTGAGTCCGACGCTCATAAAAATACCATATCGATGAAACAGGCGGTCATCCCGTGGCTGTGCAAGTTGAGGAAAGGGCGGCACCGAGATGGAGTAGAGTCGGAGGTAGCTGATGTGACAAAGTAAGGGGTATCTTCAAAAAATGCAACATCTGCAGATACATAAAAGCGATGTGTAGAGGGACAATAACATCGATATCCCTTTTGCACTCGAGAATACCCAAGAAAGACACATTTAACAGCCCGTGCAGACAACTTATCACGACCAGGAGAAAGATCATGGGCAAAACAGGTAGAACCAAACACACTAGAGGGAACAGTATAAAGAGAATCGTTAAGAAATAAAATAGAGTGAGGGATTTTATAACCCAAAACATAGGATGGCATTCGTTTACCAAAACAGAGGATGGCATTCGTTTACCAAAACAGAGGATGGCATTCGTTTGCGTTCAGCAACACCATTTTGCTGTGGTGTGTGAGGACAACTGGACTGATGTATGATGCCATGAGAACTCAAAAAGGATTTAAAAGATGCGGAAAAATATTCTTTTGCATTATCACTGTGCAAAATATGAATTGTTTTTCCAAACTGATTCTTTATTTGTAAAGGTTTGAAAGACATCAAATAACTCGGGACGATTTTTCATTAAAAATAACCAATTGCATCTTGAGAAATCATCAATGAAAGTAACATAATACCTATATCCTCGAACAGTAGGAATACGACTAGGACCCCAAACATCAGAGTGGATAATATCAAAAGGAGACATTGTTCGACTACTGGCACTACTAGGAAAAGATACTCTAACATGTTTTCCAAGTTGACATGACTCATAGTTCAAGGTCTTCAAATGTGAAAGATGAGGGACCATCTCGCTTTAATTTTTCTAGACTTGGATGACCCATACGACGATGTAAAGAGATCGACGGACTACGAAACAGCCACATACGGTGGATGAGGAAGATCAAGATAGTAGAGGCCCGTGATTCAGATCCGAGATCCGGATCCAATCGTTTGTCCTGTATCTCAGGTCTGTATAACAAAGGAATCGGGAATTAAAGGTTATGGAACAATTTAGAGTACGAGTAATTTGGCTAATTGAAATTAAATTAAAGGGACAATCCAAGACAAAGAAGATGAATTTAAAGGTAAGGATGGAAGAGGTGAAGCTTGACCAATACCAGGCTTGTGCTTTAGACCCATCGGCAAGAGTAATCTGTGAGATGTTTTTGGGGAATGGCAATTTAGAGAAAAGAGAAGGATTACCCACTAGGTGATCGAAGCACCGAGTCTAAAATCCAAGATCCAACAGATGTAGATTGAGAGAGTCAAACTTTAGAGTTACCAAGTGTGAGCAATGGTGGCGAAGGAAAAACAGAAGAAAAAGCCACGGTTGAGTGGCTTTAAATTGAAGATACTCCTTATACTCACCGATTGAAAGTAGATGATCTTCGTCGACTTGGTAGTAATGGGTGGGGACCCAAAAATCAAACAGGGCTCAAGTTGTTCTTCTTTGCCATGGAAGAAGGGCAGCTGTATACAAACAACCTCAAGATTCAAAGAAGGGGGTAGCACAACGATGCAGACCACAAACCAAACAGGGGCAGAAGCGAGCGGGAGGAGACGGCTAACACGGCAGTGCAAGCGGCGAAAAAGACGGCCGGGAAGGTGGTGCGTGGTCACACGTCTTGGAGAGTGGAGATTTTGCGGTGGCACGTGAGGGAGTGTGGAGGCGAATATGGAGCCGCGCTCGGTGGGACTTCCGGTCGGCGACTTCGAGGTGGTTGCTTAGGTGTTACTCCGGTCTAGGACAACTAAAAACGATGGAGTCGATCAGACGAACCCCAAACAACACGATGGGTCAAGCCTTTGTAGTTGAACCCCAAACAACACTAACCGAGGAACGAAGAGAGCTCGGTACCAACTTGAATATGAAAAATCGAATACTTTTTACTTGTATTGATAATGAATAGGAGTGCAAGATATATATACACTTGACTCTAGAATTGATTCCTAGAACAATAAAAGTCTATACTAAGTCCTAGGAGAAATATACAATGAATCATAAGAATACAATGGATGAGACTCCACCGTCCACATAAATCCACCGTCCACATATTAATTATATTCAACAAGGTTTCTACGGACAGGAAGCCTCAAACAACTCTCTGCAAAAATGATTTCTACTATGGATCAACAAAATTGGGCAGCCAAGTTGTTAGGATACGAGTTTGACATTATATACAAACCGGGTTGAGAAAATAGGGGAGTTGATGCGTTGTCTCGGTTGGAGTGAAACAGGGGAGATGTGTGCTTTGGTGTCCTATCCTATATGGGAAGAAAGTGATCGAGGTTATGGAGGAGGTACACAAGGATGCCACCTTTGCTGAAAATTATTGAAGATTTGAAGAGGGAGTACGGGAACCGGACTTAGTCCGAATATAAAAATGGGGTATTCGTTGTACAAAAACAGATTGGTCATTTCCTGCTCCTTCGTTTGTGGATTCCCAAGTCCCGCAGCAGTTCCATGCCTCTCCTCAAGGAGGACATTCGGGTTTTCACCAGAACTTATCAGTGCGGCTAATGTGTATTGGGTAGGGATAAAGAAGAGAGTGCAAGATTATGTTCGGGAGTGTGATGTGCCAAAGCGAAATACTTGGCAAGCATCTCCCGGGGTCTTCTCCAACCCCTCAACTTGGCAGAGATATCTACGGATTTCATAACCGGGTTGCCAAAGTCTAAAGGGTTTGAAGCCATTTTTGTCGTAGTGGACAGAGCTTTCAAAATACGACCATTTCATTCCTTTAAAGCACCCCTACACTGCAAGAGTGATAGCTGAAGTTTTTGCCAAGGAGGTCGCTTCGGTTGCATGGAATTCCCACACTATTGTTAATGATCGGGACCCGATTTTTGTAAGTAATTTTTGGAAAGTGGCTTTTCAGGTTAGAAGGAACTCACCTCAAAATGAGTTCTGCGTACCATCCAAAGCAGACGGACAAGCGAAGTGGTGAATAGGTACCTGGAAACATTTTTGCATTGTTTTATGTCAATAAGGAGAGTGGACCAGGTGGAGGGCAATCCAATCGCTAGAGGGAGGTAGGCCAAGAAAAACTATAGGAGAAACTATCAAGAAATATTTAGAGGCCAATGATTTAACTATTAACATGATTCATGATAGAACATTATGGCGCCAGTATGATCCATGTAGCCGAACCCCACCTAGTGGGATAAGGCTTAGTTGTTTGTTGTTGTTGTTGTTTATATCGGATCAGCCGGCACTTGGCTCCAATGGCTTTAAGGCTGAATCCTGGTATAACACTACTTATCATGTCACTACGGGGTTACACCCTTTGAAGTGGTCTATGGCCGAAAAACCCCCATGATCACAAGGTAAAGGGGAAACAAAGGTAGAAGGCATTCAGCGTGATTTGGTTGATCGTGATGGGAGGAAGAAAGACCAGGCTGATAATAAGAGACAAGAAAGGAGTTTGAAGTGGGAGAATGGGTTTTTCCAAGCTTGACCTCATAGACAGCAATCGGTGGTTTCACGGATTAATGCCAAGCTAGCGACAAGGTACTACGGGCCTTTCAAGCGTTAGAGCGTTTGGGGGCAGTGGCGTACAAGCTCAAACTCCCTGCTACCTCCAAAAATACATCCGGTTTTTCATGCATCTCTGCTGAAGAAAGCTGTGGGAAGTTACAGTGTTGAGAAGGAATTGCCATCAAGAATGGGAGGAGATTACCCGGAGATGTTTGAACCAGCTGCTGTTCTTGCATCCAGAACTGTCAACAAAGACGGTGACAGTGTTCGCCAAGTGCTGGTACATTGGAAGGGAAGATCCGCGGAAGAGGCTACTTGGGAGGAGGAATTCACAAATCAAAGTCAGTTCCCACACTTCAGCCTTGAGGACAAGGCTGATTTTGAAGAGACTGGCAGTGTTAGAGCCCAAAACAAACTAGCAAGCCCACAAGAACAATTGGTTCAACAATTGTCACATGGGCCTAAGGTCTGGAAGGTTTACACTAGAAAAGACAAAGGAGTGCCGGAAAATATGAGGTGCTGGCAGAGAGAGAAAAGGCAGTGGTAACGGTTTTCAGGAATCACGTAACAAATAGGATGAGGGTGTGTGAGTGGGGTATCTTTTGTGAATCATTAAGTTTGTTATGGAAAGAGAGCACTAGCTCTCTATAGGAGCTGAGCTATGTGGCAGAGGAATAGCCTTCCCCTGTAACTCCCCTCTTTTGATCAATAATACAACCACTCTTCTCTTTCATTTTTGTTCTAATTACTGTTTCATTGAGCAGAGTAATTCTGGTTTCTATCACAAATGAGTTCCCTTAATATTATGCAAATCAGAAAAATTAGAAGCATATCTTCACTCCTTAATATTATGCAAATCAGAAAAATTTAGTAAAATAATAAGGTTCCTTTGCAACAAGTGACTGATTTTGCTTAAGCACAAAAATTACCTTCAGTAGGTTTAGTAGAGGTGTTTTCATTTGAAACCACTAGGTCATCCCATTCAAGTGAGTTAATCTCGTGAAGCCTCATTTCATGACTTTTGACTGTTAAATTGTCATTAAGCCCTGTTTATCTCCACAAAAAAAAGAGAGAGATGGTAATATACATACCTAGTCAAGGATAGAAAGCTACAGTATCCATGACAGAAAAACAGTAACTGAATACATATAGCATCACAATTAATAAACAAGAAGACTCTTATTTAAAGGCTTCCTTTAGAAAGATGGGCAAAAGACACAAATCATGGAGGTGGGCTATTAGGAACCCGTATTGAAAGAGAGAAATGAAACAGTATTAAACTTGAAAATGGTAGTATTAAAGCAGAAAAAGAGAAATTACAGTGGAGGAAACCTCCTACTGCCACAGAGCAAAGCTCCTACAAAGAGCAAGCTCTTTGCCCATATTTACTCACAATGATCTTTCTAGATACCCTTTCTCCCCATACACCATCCCCATATAACAGAAACCCCCCACACACCTTGCTCTCATCACTCTCTCTCTCCTCCACCTCAGCAACACACTCTCAGCACTAGATGAATGCTGAGCTATTGGCCCATTTGGACCCAAGTCCACATATGAGGTCCTATCATGGGCGGAATGATAATGTGCTGTATAGATATGCTAATTGCATATTTTCTTTTCTCTCAAATAACTATCCCGCTTCTCATTTTTTCCTAACAAAACCCACAACATCATCTGTTTTAAAAGATCCCAATGTTTCAAGAGTTTAACTTGTAAGAAGATAGACTGCAATCATCTAAAAGTTGTTTCTCACCATCAGTATAAGCACTGTTGGTCCCAGAATCTAAGTCTTTTAATAAAATCCAGGGTGCAGTTGGATCAGAGACAGATCTTGAATTTGAATTTAAAGGCGTGGCAGGAGAACCTTGCAACTGTATCATAAACCACAATCTAACTAATGTTAGAAAGCCAAGTTTAATTCATTAAGTGGTACAGCAGAGTGGCACATATCCAATGTGGGACTTGGGATACTCTCAAACACATGTAATGGTAAGCAACACTATACAAGATGCTTCACAAAACCACCAAAAAAACTCTGCATTTCACACACAGAATAAATGAAATTTCCAATCATTAATTGGAAAGCATGGTCTAACACCACGTCCATCCACAACCAAGGTCGAGGAACCACGCACCCACAGCCTCGCCACACCATCGAGTACCCCACAAAATCGATAAATATCGAAAGCCAACATTTTTAAAAACCAACAACGTCACGAGGATCCTTTCCGATGCACCTTCAGCCGACCTGGTGTTGTTGTGAGACATTTTTCTTATAGACATAAATTTGTGTATCTAGACATCTTTGAATGCCTAAAACTACATCACTGATATAAGGATCACAAACTGACTAATGAATATGTGACGGTAAATATATATGGTCTTTCTATCGGGCAAAGCAACATGCACATAGCAAACCTTCTTTTGTGCAGTGAAATTAAATTTTTGAAAGGAAAAAGGAAGAAATAAAATGATTAACACAACCTCCCGAGTTTCACGATAACGAACAAGGACTATGTGCTCCAAACTCCTGAAAAGAAAATAATAGCAACAATCGTAAGTCACATTACTATTTGCAGACTTTTTTTATTGTTGAGTCAAAAATATGCGAGAAAGATAACCATCATTACTAATTCTAAGTTCAGAAATATGGGCATGCATAACATATTGGAATTGGGGCCTTAAGAGTCAAGTTAAACATTGATATACATACTTATCAAGCAACCAATAACATCTACGAATGTCCAAATAAAAGTTGCCATTTCCAAGGCATTCTGCACGAACAGTAGAAAAAATAAGAACAAGAAACAACAATGCAGAATGACCAGACTACAAATAAGGTGTTAATAAATTTTACCTGAAATATCACAATGTATCAGCCATAACACTATCTGGTTTTTAGAACCAAAAAAGTTCATCGCGTGGCTTTACTTGTGTCCTAGCAGATGGACCTGTTTGCTCCATGATTTCAAGTGCTAAAGTGGATACAACATGTTGAAGTTTTGTCCGTATTAACATGACAAGCTTTTACGTGTAGAGAAATCAGATGTGAACGAAAATAATTTCCACTGAACTGTTTCATTTTGATTTATTGAAATATGAAACCAAAATATACATACTAGTGCAGGGATAAATGAGAGCCAGAAGTATATATTCAGACCTGCAAATTTAAAAACATGAATATCTGAGGAAATCAATCAAAGACACTAACAATCAACGCATCTTCAACAGTGAAGAAGGAAAATTACCATGGATGTTCACAAAGGTGCAGACTATGGCATAAATCCAAAGCGGCCAGCTGCAAATCAAAAAAGGTAACTGAGGTTCAAAGTTATTTTCTCCATGCTTTTCTTTAAATTCAATACATGAAATACAAACTTTAGTAAAAGTATATCATTAGCCTCCTTAGTCCAAGCTTCTTGGTAGGTAGAGTTGATCTTTCTAACTTGAGAAATTTATGGATGCCTCTTCTGAACAGAAAGAAAAATTATAAATAATTAGGCTGATTAAAATAAAATCCATCATTCTATAAGTTGGGCTGACATCAAAATCCAATAATTAAGAATTTAACCATTTTCTAGATTTCCTCTACTCGTGCTAATAATACAAGATACTTGATATATCAGAAAGATTTCTACTTAGCTAGTGACTAAAGTAGGCTGTACTAGAGAAGTAAAGTAATTAACCAAGTGATTGGTCAAATATGCATAGTAATATAAGTATTATAATGATTAATGATCAAATATCACTTATATTTCAAACTTAAGTTATAAATAAAGATAAAAATGATAGTTGTGACAAAAGCTAATCTGTCTTCATTCTTAAAAAGATCAAGTTAAAAGTCCATGTAATTTATTTAATAGAATTCTATAAAAGGCTCACTTCAAACCATCCATCAAACAAAAGCTATTAGTCAACACCTTTAACTTGAAGATGAACATGCATTAAGACAATAAAGACAGAGGATGAGTTTAGTAACATTAGGACAACAGTTTTAAAGATATATCTAGGCCTTAATAAGCAAGAGGAAATATATTTGTGGAACAATCTACAAAGTACCCTGTACTAATAAGCAAAGTACCCTCTGCAAATTATTTTGTTTACTTCAACATCGATCATGTTTTGCATCACTTCAATTGCTAGAAGCTCTAAGTTCCTATAAGCAATAACTATAATATAGAATCACTATTCTGTCTAGTTTACTAGTCTTAGGCTTCTGTTAACAAATCTATTAAACCCCAGTTGCTTCCTATATCAGTCAAATCGACAAATGCATAACTTCCATCACATAATAACAAAGTTGCTTCCTCCAATTCTTAGCCACAGTCTCAAGAACACCATGAATTTTACACCTAAATTAAAATTACATCTCAGATTATTCTAATTCACTTACACACGGCATTCAAAGGGTTCCTCTTATCATTCTACAATGGAATAAAATTCCTAGTTCAAGATTGCAACATGACATGCATGAATCTGTACATATATAACACCAACCGCAAATAAAATTTTAAAAAAATGGATTAACTCATATGAGAAACCTTCTTGCTAGCTCAAGAAGCAACGAGTCTCCGATGCAAACTACGAGTGCCGGTGGCGGTGGTGCAAACAACACTGTCCCTCCGCGAAGCCTAAGAATCGCATTTCGATTTCGAGCTTATATTGAATTGATTACTATTATTGTTAGGGTTTCGTAGCATAAAGGAATGAGGAAAATGATGGAGTTGAAAGTTGCAAAACCTGGTGAGATTGGTCGTGGAGAGAGGGTGAACGATTTCAAATAATTTGAGTCTGATCCTTATCGAAGACCCTTCCATCATCGTTGCCGTCGAGAGTCTCCTATTCGCCTGCATACTATTATAAGCAAGTTGAAGTGAAAACATAACTTGCTTTGATATCTAAAATTAGAAAAAACAAAATCAGCTAAAAAGATTAAATCACTGTCATGGTAGGAATTACTCTTGAGAAAATGTGAAAAAGGAGGTAAACTGGCCATGTGTAAGAATTTTTAATCAAATGTAACAACACTAAAGAAAAACATAACACTAAATTCATAACTAATCAAGAGGCAATAATATGACGTGAAGCCAAAAAAGAGTTATCCTTAAGAAACATGAGGGTGGGACAGTTTGGTAATAATGCAGGCAGAAACATATATAGTTTGTTTTAGGACATTGGATATTGGATTAGTATCCAACAGGCGCTAGTAGGAAAATAAACTTCTTAACTTTCACAAAGTTTTTAATCAATGATTATTGGCTTATTATAAATACTTTGAAGATTGCTTTCGGGCTAGCTAAGTAAGTTACAGATATTATATATATATATATATATATATATATATATATATATATATATATATATATTATGTATAGGTGCATATTCTTTCTCATGCAACAGTCAAAATCAAATTATTTGAGACTGTGGAGTCTAAGTCACTGGACTTTAATGCAGTTAGAAACCAATACAATATTATTCAAACACTATGATAAAACAAAAACCAAGATTTTATGCTAGAAATGAACACTTGCCGACCAAGTTACAGCTTGGACCACCTTCATCTTCTAGAGGACTTATTCTTATCCACCTAGATGGCAGTAATCACAGTTAGTAGTCTTGGATGTTCTGACTTCAATCTCCATGCTACAAAGCCAATGTGAACCATGTAATCCTGCTAGGCCTAGAAGTGAAGTCTCTTCAAACAAAATCGGTGGAATGTTTGAAATGGAAAAATAAATAAAAAAACATATCAGTGTAAAGCCATAAATAAAAACTACAGCTGTTTCTGCATTTTGAAAAATTATTAAGTGATCAAATTTTTTAGAGTGGTATAAACATGGAAGGATTATGCCATGAAAAAGAGTTGATAGCCATGAAAAGAAGAACCAAAGCTCCTATGTGCTATCATGAGGTCTAATATTCACAAAAAGTTATTAGGGGAATAGAAAAAAGGAAGAACAATAGTAGTGATGCAACATAAAATCTAGGAAATTTTTTCACAAACAGGATAAGTGCACAAAAAGAAATATGCCTATCCCCTTAACATAAAAGATATGGCAAATCACTAAATAACATAATGTAATTGAAAGAAGCAATTCAATGGAAAATCCAGAAATCGGAATTACAAAATATAATAATCTTGTTTCATAATTTATATAATATAAATAGATTGGTTCTTCATCGTGTTGGAACCAAATTGCACACTCACACTCAAAGTCTCTAACAGCAAATCACTCACGCGATAGTAAAGATTGGAATAAAATGCAAGAATAGAATACTGAATATATACTCTGAATTTTATCGATCATGAAGTCTTTATTTATACATCACACAAGAGTTAAGCCCCACATGAACATACTTTTTGATAATTAGATGGATAAGTGGTTCTAACATTTTATTTCATCTCACAACTACTCTTGAATTTTGTCAAAATCCTTACTATATGTTTTCTAGCTATAGCATTATTCTATAAAATATTTTAGTATGTTTTGGACGTGCAAGAAATTCTGGTTTTGTTTGGTTGTCTTTCTTGATTCCAGTTAGTTTGTATTTCATGCAGATAGGGGAGGGAGGCGATGAAGACATTGTTTTCTATTGGGGTACTACAATGTAGTGAAATGTTCATCACATCAAAAGTCAAAACTATGGCATTAATTACTTGATCACAAAATATAGTCAATGAAAGGTGCAGGGGGTCAGTAATAAGGAAAGCAAATTTCCTCCAACACAATACTCTAATACCAACCATAGGTGAGCAGAAGTGTCATACCTAATAAAAGCATAAGTGGACACTTTCCAATTAGAGGATATTCAAGCAAAAGGAAATAAAAAAAATTATAGATCATGAAACAGGACCATCCAGAGTGTTATTAAATATTAGTAGGACTATTTGTTGCAGCATTTTGTGTTTATATTATTGAAACTAATGGTGAAGTGGTAGTTAAGTGCCTCCATGGAAATACAAAGCTAGCTGCTATTGATCCTATCATCCTGGATCAGAAGGAAATATTATCTCAAATGCAACCTACTAGAGTGACTAGTATTATGATTGAAATAATAGGATAGCTGAATAATGTTTTTCATTGAAAAATAGTAATATGATACAAGAAGAGTGCTTTATATAGAGAGCAAAAGACCCACATGGCTGCAATACAGAACAAACCAAATCTGAAAGCAACTAATTCTTGATAAGAACAGAACAACTACTAACAAAACAGAACTGCAGATCTGATCCTAAACTGATCCTAATTCTTATAAATTCTAATTCTAATTCTTCTGGGGCAGGAAGTAGGAAGAGAAAGAAATGTCATCTTCCTCCATGTGCAACTTGCTGATGGATCCCTGGTTCCAATAGATGAGCAATGCAGGGAACTACTTCTTCTAAGACTCATGGAGATGAGTTCAAAGGGATTGCGTTGCTTGGGTATGGCCTATAAGGATAACTTGGGAGAATTTTCAGACTATTATGCAGATACTCATCCTGCCCACAAGAAGTTGCTTGATCCAGCATGCTACTCATCCATTGAAAGTGATCTAACTTTTGTTGGTCTTGTTGGTTTAAGAGTAAGTTTGCTTGTGCCATTTCTTTTGCTGTACCTATCAAACAATCTTCTGTCATGCAACTTTTTGAGGATACTTAGTTCATATCATGATTACCATGTGATCTCTAGTATCACTAAATCACTTCTTTAACATCTATTTGGATTTTAGATTCCGGTGCTAGTGATCATGTATGCCCCAATCTCCAATATTTTTCTACTTACAAGAAAATATCCCCTATTTCTGTCAAGTTACCCAATGGGGAAATTATTCTTGCACAATATTCAGGAACCATCTTATTCACATCTGATTTTTATTTATGTGATGTATTATATATCCCCAATTTTCATTTTCATTTAATTGTGACATAAGCCAATATTATGATTGAAATAATAGGATAGCTGAATAATGCTTTTCATTGAAAATAGTAATATGATACAAGAAGAGTGCTTTATATAGAGAGCAAAAGACCCACATGGCTGCAATACAGAACAAACCAAATCATAAAGCAACTAACTAATTCTTGATAACGGTAACAGCTACTAACAAAACAGAATCTGCAGATCCGATCCTAAACCGATCCTAATTCTTATAAATTCTAATTCTAATTCTTCTGGGGCAGGAAGTAGGAAGGGAAAGAAATGTCATCTTCCTCCAGGAATCAATGCTTCTGATTTGCATATGGGGCACACATTTTTCACAAGCAACCATTTCCTTAGACAGCCTGCATGATATTCATGCCCGCATTGAAGAATTCCAATCATGTCATGGTTCTTATATTCATCCTATGAAATTATATAAATATTCTAATTAATAGAGGAAAAAAGATTCAAAGGCAAACTATCCTAGAAAGTTTGGCAGATAAAACATCAATGAATAAAATAAATAACTTGAATGTTCAATAAAACATGCTAAAATGTTCATACCTGGCATATTATGCAAATATCAGTTTCCCTGTTCCTCGAAGCAGTAGCAGGTATCGAATAAGTTTTTGTCTACATTTGAGTTGTAACCATTTCGTCTGATAAAAGTGTGCTAACGTTGCCAATCCGCTCACCCAACGCCATAAGCTCCTGTGATCAAATAACAAAGAGTAAATAATTTAATTTTGTATCCTAGACTTAACATCTATAGTATAGAGATTGATAGGAAAATGCAATATCCAACTTTGTGCACTTGCCTCATAAGACATGTCCTCAATGTCCAAGTGCAAATCTGTGTGATGGTCAGGCAGTAAAGCAACATCCTACACAAATAAGCTTTAATTGTTTAATTAATGAAAAATGAAAATAAGCATGACTCTGTATGTAGCTATATAAAGTAAAGTACGAAAAATAGTTACTAAGAGGAAAAGGAAATATTACATCAAGTTGGATGAAGCCCATAGGAGGAAGATTTCGATGTCCTAGAGTTGCTGGGTGCATGACTCCTCTATCATCTGTAGATGTTGCAGCGCCAACATGCCTAGCAGCACCACATGAAGGAAGCCTATATGAAGGTGCAGGAGGATGAAAGTAGACAGAATGACCTCTCATTCCCTGCATAGGCAGTGGCAGTGGCAGTGTTGGATGATTGAAAGGAGGAGAATGAGAAAACATGATGCCACTTGTGTTCCTAGCAACCCCATCATAAGTGTTTCTTGCCGCATTAGGGGGAGCAACTGAAGCTGGAACACCCATATCATAAGCATTTGTCACCACTGTGCCACTTCTGTTCCTAAATGATTCAATATCATCAATAATAGCAACCCCATCAGTGTATCTTGCAGCATCAACTGAAGCCGGAACGCCCATACGTTGATGCTGAATCACATCCCTCATATTGTCATATGCATCATCTACTACATAATGGGAATCGATGCCAATGAAATCGAAATAGCCATCATGCCGCCTTTGTTCACCCATTGCCAAATTCGATCAATATAATCCTAATATGAAACCCCGAAATGATCGATCAAAGATGAAAGAAGAACAGATTGTTTCGTTTGTGGTAAGGCTTTATCAATCCACTATTTATAAAAACCGTTGCGTGATTATTACGTCGCGTGATTATTCCGCCACTAATTTAGTTTTTTTTTTTTTTAGGGAGATAATTTTGCTTTTAATTTTTACTTTGTGACAAAAAAAAACTTAATTTTTATACATAAAATTATTTATATTGTAATTATAAATATATTATAATCTATAATTATAATATATTTATTATCAAAGTCAAATATTTTTAAATATATGTTAATATTTTTTTTTGTACAAGATGTGTTAATATATGAATATTTATTTTTAATATCTTTATTTTAATAAAAATATTTAAAAATAAAAAATTATGTATTTGACCCTTGCTAAAAATCTTTAAAAATAAAAATTTATGCATTCGACCCTTTGTTCACCCATTGCCAAATTCGAATTTTGCAAGGATGAATCGTTCATTTATGAAAGAACAATACTTTCGATTGTTTGTTCGTTTGTGGTTTGTGGTAAGGCTCGTATCAATCCAATATTTATAAAAACAGACGCGTGATGATTACGTCGCGTAATAATTCCGACCGCGTAGTAATTCCGCCACTGATTTAGATTTTTTTTAATGTAATTAAACATTACATAATTCTATATCAATAGAAGAATATTTGAAGCATATCGGTAACCATTTTTAGAAAATATAATTATCTATCATATTTTTTTCTTGCCTCTTGAAAATCTATTTGATTTATTTCAACTTCCGGAGATGTTAACCATATTAAGAAAATATATTTATCTATCATTTTATTATTTTTCTTTTCTATTGAAAAGCTATTTAACTTATTTCACCTTTTTTCCCATGTAACTTAACCATTGTAGAAAATATATTTACTTATCATATTTTTTTTACTCTATTGTTAATCTGTTTGATTTGTTTCTTCTCTTATCCCGTCCAAGTTAACCATTTAGAAAATATATTATCTGTCATTGTATTATTTTTCTTCTCGCATGAAAAATTATTTCATTTATTTCTCCTTGTTCTCTTTTGCAAGTTAAATTTCTTTTGAAAATATTTTTATATATCATATTATTATTATTTTTATCTATTGAAAATCTATTTGTTTTAATTTTCATTTTTTTCCTTTAAAATGTCTCAAACCTACGGCTTACAACATTCTTTACTTCCACTATAAAAGAATAAGTCTTATTGAATATAGACTGCAACTCAGTAAAGTATAATATATCAACTATAGACTGTCTTAAATCATTAAAAATACAGGCAATTTCTAGGGTGGGGGAGCTCCACATATCTCTCACGGTGAGAGATGTTAGAGTGACCTATTGTAGTCGGTATTCTTTTAATTTGCAGGTTAATATAGTCTAAAATATTTGCACAATAGGTCCCCCCTAGGCCCTTATATGGAAAAGTGGCAAATTTGTCCCACGTATTTGTCACTCTCACATTTCCACTCCTTTTAACTTTCATCCATTAGTAGAGTCAACATCACTAAACCAAGCTCCACCACTCACTCTCATTCTCACTTCCCAGTCTCAGTCATTATGCATCTTCTTCTTCATAACCCATAATAACCATTAGTTTCTCAAAAGAAGAAGATAGAATCAAGGAAATGGGTAAGGCATCAAAATGGTTGCACGAACTTCTGCGTCTCATCAAACCAGACAACAACTCATCATCGCTGCCTTGCCCACTCCGCACGCCACCTCGATCCGTTCCTCGCAGCAACCGTCACCCGCCACGCATCCAAGCCGCTTCCCCGTCCCGCACCTTCTGGATCTCCGCCGCGGAATACTGCAGACAAACCAAAACGACCACCACAACACGCTTTAGCATTCTCCATCGCGTCGTCACGCCGTCCAGCCGTCGTAGCTCCTCCAAACAACAACACTTAGGTTGCAGGTGTTCTGAGTGAAGAAGATGAAGCTTATTTTGGGCTTGGGTCAATTCCTTATTGGGCCTAGAGTTTTTTAACACCAAAAACTCATGTGATATTATTAAATGTGCTTGGAAGAAAATTTTAAAAAAAGTAAACATTCCTTCTCTTAAACTAAAGAAAATTCATTTAAAAATAATATTAATCTAAAAATCAGAATATCTAAAAAATGAAAAAAAAAACTATTAAATAAACAAAATCTTGTTCTTTGAATAAAAAAAGACTTCTAAACCGAGAATTTAACATGTGTGATATACCTAAATATATGTGTCAAATGGCTCCCCCAATTTTTTTACTCAACATCTGCCACTGGTTAGGGTTATGGTATATGTTTATGTACATTACTAACTACAAATAATATAATAAACACGGTTATGATAATGGTATTCAATTAAAAACACCAATCAAATATTGTTAAACAAATACATGAAAGTATAAATTATAATTAGACATATGAACCAATATTTAAGAAAATTACTTAAATTGTATAATGAATTTATAATAAGATTATATATTAAATACCTAGTATTTAATAGATTATAATTAGACATATGTATTTATATATGTATATATAAATGATATATTCAAATCAGTTCTTACTAGCGATTTTTTACCAGTTTTCGTTAGTTTCGGCTCAATTGATTGGTTCTCACTAGCTCTAAAATCAGCTGATCTTTTGGGTTGAATGGACTGGACACCCGACCAGTTCCAAATCCAATCGGTCGAACCGACATATTGAGTTTGATTTTCAAAGAAACTCAAATTTCTTAATATTTTTGTTAATATATGTTAATATTTAGGGGGGTTAATATTGTATTGCTAAATTTATGCATTTGACCCTTGTTAAAATATGCCGCATAAACTAAAAATCTTTATTTATTTATTTTGACAAGTAAAAATCTTTATTTTTAATAATTTAATTTAAAGAATATTTTAGTATATTAGAATTATTATAAATGTGATGAATAAAACATAATAATTTATACATTTGACCCTTGCTCTTTTGTTGCTTACTTGCTTATATATTCATTTGATCATCGCTCTTTTATTAGAAAATATGGCTACGACTCAAGATAGATGGATGAATTGAGTTTAAATTTTTTTTTACCAGTTTTGTTATATAAAATAACAGTTTTATATAAAATAACAGCTTATGTTGTATAAGAGAATCATACTTGCCCTAATTCTTTTTTTTTTTAAATTACTT